>KK499764.1:1507041-1547982 GCA_000688715.1 Glossina pallidipes | reverse complement strand
ATTTGGGTCTATCTTAAATGCTTCTGCGGGTTACATCCTCTCACACAAACTTAATATCCCCTGTATCGCACCCTGTGAGGCGTAGAGTATAAAAAGCAAAATAAATCGAATTGCGATCATGACACATTCATTTGATAAATTCGCTCGTTCAATTATATATTTGCGAAGACTTATTGGAAATATTTTAGGCTTGGGAAAGATTGTGTCAGTAAATAATGAAAATCGTACGTAATAAAGCAAACAGCGTATGAAACATGCAACATACCACAAAAATAGTATTCGCCAAAATTACCCGGTAGCACACACATATAGATGGGTGAGTATAAGTAGAGGTATGGATGAGTCCGAAAAAATACTTCTCATTCAATAATTTATATGAACAGTTGAGAACCTGCATAATAGGATGTTTTGATTTGACCCCGCAACGGTACGTAAAACTAAGTAGAAAATCTCGAAGCATGAAGTGAATTCAAGGATTTAAAAGAACTAGAGGATGAGAAAGCGATGCCGACTTAGTGCGCTTAGATGAACGTATTTAGAGTTTTGCATTATTCTTCTAGTGATAACAAAGGGAACGGGCTCTACGCTTGGAATAATTTACAGTCCAGCAATTCAACTGTAAGGACTTTAATTCGTTGAAAAAATTGGGAAAGACGATTACGTAACGTTATCATTAAGATACGATATAAGTGTAAAAAGCTTAATTTAATTTTTTGCCCATAATCACAAAAGTGCCATCTCTCTGATACAATGATAAATAAAATTGTTTAAGTAGAGATTCTTCCTTCGGTGTTAATGTAATCCATTGCTTTCCCTTGTTTATATGCCAAAGAGAAAAAAACCCATATTAAGCAAAACCTACAAAGCACTTTGGCTATCACTTTGTTTATTAGCAAAATTCTCTTTGGGAAACATTGCATATATATTTTACTTAATACGATTTATTTTTGTAACTAGTATACCGCAAGGTAAATATTCTCAATGTATTAAGATACTAGTAACAATCGCAAATGAATTTCGGCGAACTAGCAATAGATACGACGTAAAATACCAAGTTTAGGATTTGCAGGAATTTAAGAATCTACAGAGTATCTATATGTAAAGATTTAAATTTTTAATATAATTCCAAGAATGTATACTCATTTGTATTACACACAGCTACTGTTACTGCAACTATTTTTTCTGTTACTATAACTATAGATAAAGCAGCTATTTGCTACTCATATTTCTTTTATTGCTAATCCTACGAAGGTTTCTGCTACTACCACAATTTACAGCCTAACCAACATTACTACAATGCTATTACCTTTGCTGCTACTCTTTATAATGCATCTACAAATGCCATCACTGCTACTAGTGCTACTATTAACGTAATTGGTAAATAATAGGCAGTTAATATTTCTTTGAAGCTTTAAAAAGGGCATTCAGAGTTCGCTATAAGATCAAAGTATAATTTTTTTATTTATATTCATTTTTTTTATTTATGTTCATTTTTTTTTTTTTTTTTTTGCTATTGTTCACTTCTATAATTTTTATTTGTAAAGATGTCGGTGATAGTGGGTGGGGTTTCATTGTTGCAAATCTGTGCAAGTATTTTTGCATCTAATAGTTCGCTAAGGCGACATAAATAGTCTACATAGAAATAATTCCGATCGGCCAGCTGACATACAGGCTTTATAATTAACAAAAATGTTTTTGTCTTTTTTTGTTTTTTTTTTTTGTTTTTTTTTTTAATATATTTATACTACAATAAATGACAGAGGATAAATTGCTATTGGTGTTTGGACAGATTTATGTGTAAATTAGATTTTTTGTTTGTATAAAAAAATGAAAGAAATGCTTTTCACAAACAATATTGGCAGAGTGTGCACACTTCGACGGAGAAATTGCTTAACTTACTTTTTAATCAGCAAGTCTTATATGCATGTCTGCTTGTCATCACATCCATCCTATGACACGTTTGTATTTCTCTTCTGTTTCTTAACAATAGTCATAAAGTGTTAATCGGCAGTAATAATATAATGCCCATAAACATTACGCACCACATATACATGCGTACATCCAATTGTAAACAAACAAAAATTTTTCATCGTTTCGTGTTATATACATATATGTAATAAAGAAGAAGACATATGAAAATACGTATATAAAGAAGATTTTTAATTAAATTACGTTTAGTTTGTAAATATTAAATCAAAATAGCTTGTCCGTCCGTCCCCTTAAGCCAATTAACTTGTAACGCTGTCTTTGTACATCGTTTTCTTGCATTTTTTTTCTTTCCTTTTCAGCCTAAATAGTTAAAAGGAATATACCAAAGATTTGATGATGCACATCAGGAATCGTTTTGCTATCAATAATTTGAGACTTTAATCAGGTCAGTTGAAACAGATAGTCGATATGGTATTACCTTTTCGATTGGTCTCAAATCGCAACTACAGCTTGCGAAGAATCAAATTTTTCCTTTGTTGCCAAATTGACCTCTTAATAAAATAATCCCGGGGTACTTACCCCGGCTCAGCGGCTATTCCAACCTTCCTTCGTTTACCTTCGTCATTTGCATCCCTCATCTGAATAAAAATCCTAATATGTCTTCACGTCATAATTCAATTTCTTAACTAAAATACATAGTGGGACTAATAAAGCAACGGGTGCAGTTACCTATAAAGAATCTGCTTATCTTAATGACGTGTCGTCAGTGTCACCGGATGGAATGGACGGTCTTCTTACAAAATATTCCTAATTCGGCACTTATAGCGTGCGGGTGATAATCGATTTTATTTCGAACGATGGTGTGTCACTTAGTCAGCGGTTCGATCCAGAAGGAGGAGGATGTGCAATCTTCTTCTTCACTGGCGTTACCAATGGGTTATTTGATCACAGACCGAAGTATGTCTGCTAACTTATTTCGAACGCGATGTTCCCATCCTATGCCGTTCTTACTTATCCTACTTTAAATACATACAAATAACTTGCGAATACGTGTAGGAGTAAAACAAGTCCTGCGACTTTGGTCTGTACAAGTTTTATAACAGTGTTATTCGCAATTTTAATCAGATCAGAATCGAAACAGATAATCGAAATGGTATTAGCTTTTCGATTGGTTTCGAATCTCTAGTAAAAGATGTAGAAATGTTGTTTTGGGAAAATGGAAACTTTGTTGCTAGAATCGATTTCTTTTTTTAAATCCTACATAAATTCGTTGGCAAATGTTATTAAGAAGCCGAATATCTTAATATTTAAAGTCAATCGGATGAGAAATGCGAGCAAGAAGGTTTTCAATAAAAAATTGAGGTTTCTTTCGGAAAAAGAGCTGCTGTGTCATATTGTATTTTTATTTCCGAATATTTTTTGAACATTTTGCGAATATATGGACATGCTGTTCATCCCGAATTTGGAATTGGCCAAGAATTTATATACTTTACGGGGGCTTCTAAGATTGCTTCCGCGTTTCTAAGATTGCTTTAACAACGACAACATCTGAGAAAATTGTTTAGAACCGATGAACAGGCCGACAGCTGGACAGACCGACATGCTTAAGTCGATTCCGATTTTAATGCAGGTCAGGAATATATGTACTCTATGGAGTCTCTGAAGCTTCCTACTGGACGTTTGGACGAAATGAGTATACTCCTCAGCCTGCTTCAATGAGGGGATATATAAACGAAGACACAAGTTGCGACGCCATAAACTATTTTCTTGCAAAGCTATTTTTCTTTTTAAATATAAATTTAAATGAATATCTCTTAAAGAGGATATAAAACTCTAGAAGTAATCCTCACTGTTGCAAACATTTTTACTTGATTAAGAGAATTAATTGATTCGACACGTGAGACAAAAATCACAATCAATATTCACTTTTTCACATTCTATTGTTTTACTCATTTATGACAGTTGTTATTATTCATTTATAGTCTATTATCATATAATTTGAATAAATACATAAGCAATGCAAAGAAAAACTTTATTTTGCTACAGTATTTGCTACAGTGCCATACCCTAACGACCTGTCTTTTATATTTCCTCATAATCGAAAGCAAATGAATTCATCAGTAATCAGTTTCTCAGATGCTTGTTCTATTCTCTTGTCTCTCATGACAAGGACTTATCTAATGCATACAAAAAACGATGCTGTATCTACGTCTGTCAGAATCTGTTCTCCATGCATCTGATTCTCCTATAGGAAAGGGATAGAATTCTTGAATTGCATAAAATGTTCCCTCGAGCTTTTTTATTCAGTGCATTTTGAACTAATTTACTGATAATCCTATCCTGTAACTGTTGCGTTCCTTTTGTTAACATAAATTCGTAGATGTTTTGCGGTCAAAAAGTCCTGATGTGTACGACTGCAGCGAAATGTTAGAAAGAGAGATTGACGGGACATTCTATGTACTTTACTCCCTATACGTCGTGCTACTTGCCAAGTCAACAAAATTAGTTAGAGTGCATCACGCCATCGGCTATCAATTAATTATGAAGTGTTGCAGAGTGAGGATAAAGTAGGTACAGATGGTACAGTATTGGGTATGGATGGCTTATAAAAACTTATGTAACACTTTGGGAAGTACAATTGTAAATATTTGGATCTGCCAAAGATGCATTTAGCATATTTCGTTCCGGAAATTTCAGTTTCAAAGAGCATCATGGATTTGGGCGATAATGAGATATTGCGATCCATGCTCGAGACTTACCCACATCGCTCACTCCACTACTGAGAGAAACATAGCAAACATATTGTAATTCAAATTTTTTATCTAAAACACGATAGCGAGTTTGAAGCCATCCCAATAGTTTTTGCCAGTAGTAGGCAATAGTGTTCGTATGGAACAGTAATAAAAAAATCTGCGACACTTTTAATGTTTACATCTTATTTTTGCCGATTTTGTTTGGTTTTTCACGAAATTCCTGACCTAATTCAGATTTGGAATGTTCGGACCTTATAGATATATACATAGTTTTGATAAATGTTTGTAGCCCATAATTATAACATAATATGCCTCGGAAATCCTCTAAAGTGCATATATCTTTAGTTACTGTGAATAAACGAATCGATTCAGAATTGTCTGTCTTTTCGTCCGTTGTAAAATTAGTAGTGCGAACTTTGTTTCGAAGGCACACAATTGGTTGAAAAATTTTGACCGTCCACTCTTGTTGGTTTAAGTAAGAACAGCAGTAAAACAGGCTCACCTAGAATTATTAAAAAGCCGTATGTAAATGAGGCGGCAGGGCAGGCAAATATAGTTTGCAGTTTATATTATACAACAGTGTTAAACTTTCCCTTAATAAATACTCCGTGTAAACTTTCAAACTTTCGAAATAATTTTAATCGGATCAAGCAATTACTAAAATAATATATGATTAGAAAAGGGGACAGAGTCATTAGTTTATATGTAATGATCGATGAGCATAAAGTGCTGCCAAATCATATAACAAATATCAATAGAATAAATCTACGCTCTCTCTCCTGAAGCTTTTCTAGGTTAAAGGAAAGGACAAAACATTCTTTCTTACTTTTTCGGCCACTGTTCGTGGGTTCGCTCAATTATAACGGTTTTCAAATCTATAACTACTTCTATCAAGTACTCAGTGTTAAAAGAAGTTCCACATGACCTATATTCAGTTAAAGGTCAATATTCGACAGAATAAAACTAAAGCATGAAGTTATTCATAATAATGGGTTTGGTGACAAAAAAAAGGTTAACATTTAAAGGGTAGATAAGTTTTATCGTTTAAACGACCTTTGTTTTTTTTTAAATGTTCAAAAACAACCAAAAGGTGGAGTGAATCGATTTGGTTAGTGAACCACACACATATGTATATTATATAAAACAAAGGAAATAAGTAAGAAAATTGTATGCTTGGTCATGATCGAATCTTTTATACCCATTCCCGTCATTCTAAAGAAGACAAAAAATTCATGGTCTATGTATAATATAGAGTGGGCGCGGCTGATTTTTCTATTTTCAAAATAAAACTTTGTATCGCATGGATGTGTGGGCGCTGTAGGCGTGTCGTCGGCAAAGTTCAAGTCACTTTCAAATTCTTTTGCAAGTTTGTAGGCGATATCTTCATTTTCCGCAGATACTACACAGTCGGATATGCTCAGGTGCATTTCAAATTTGAAACCGCCCAAAAATTTGTATACTTTATGAAGTTATTGAAACTCGCTTCTGTGCGTTGTAAAGGTTTCAAAATTATGACGCACTATAATTAATTCATTTTGCCCATTTCCGTATGTGTAATGCAGCATCGCCCACAGAAAATACGTTCAAAATTTTTGTAGATTTATCTGCTACAGTTTATGAGTAATGAGCAAAACACCAATATTTTATTACTTTTGAACAACAGAGATGCTCTCAGTTCTCAGTAGTACTATAGGCGTGTCATTTGGCCAATTTGGCCAGAACTTACAATGTTTCTGCCAATTTGTAATCGATAACTTCTTTTTCGGGAGCAAGGAGTCTATTTACAACGGCCATTAGATAGACGGACAGACGGACAGAGGTGAAGAATATATATATATAGTTTGTGGGGCCTTTGAAGTTCCCTTCTGGGCGTTGCAAACATTTTAACAAAGTGAATATGCCCGCGATTCATTGGTTTAAAAAAAAAGGAAGAGAAAAAATACATGCAAAGGCAGCTTTTAAGTACCGAGTTTACCTTTAAAATTTTAATACTAGTTTCTTAATGTGAAAAAACACTGAATGCATTGAATCAATTCAATCAAATGATTTACTGATGTTATACGTAATAGGTGAGAAGCAAATACATATTGTTCTTAGAAGTATTTGTAAGTATTTGCGATGAGAAAAAATGATAAAGAGTACAAGACCTTGTCAAAAACAAAAAGAAATCATAAATAAAATAAAAAGGATAGCAGCAACGCTTGCTATTACATCGAGCGACTGCAGAAGCTCATGATCGATTTTCTTAAATGGCGAAAGCGTATACTTTTGTCTGGGTTATTGTTGTTCTTATTGTATGTAATGTTACTTAATGACATCTATTCGTATACATTTGAAAGAGTTTATTTAAATGAATTTATATGCAGAGTCAATGGTAAATAAAAATGGAAGACGAGATGTGACATAGTTGTGATTGTTAGTTGAGGAACTTCAACAGCGTTCCAGATAGAGCAATCAACAAGGGACTGACAATGACTTTATCCATTAAGTTAATTTATGAATAATAATGATTCATAAATGCTAAATAGGAATTCCGAGGACTATGTATATGTTAATCGCTTTGTCAAAATGCTTACAATGGCCGAAGGGAGTTTTCAACAATCCTTTCCGAATCGTTCTGAGCGTAAGTGAACAATCTCCTATTCGCGGAAATGCAAATCAGTCAAACGACATAACTATAGTTCAATATACACTGAAAATATTTGTTTGAATAAAAAAACTGCATTTTTTTTTTTCATTAGGCATAAGCTATTTTACAACATATGCAGCGGTAGAAATTGTCACGCATATCCTAGGATTCCTGTATGAAAATTAAAAAGAAAAGCAGACCACGCCTACCAGAAATTGTAGAGCATCAAAATTTAAAATTTTTTGTGCATTTTTAAATTAATTTAATTTAAATTAATTGGATATAACATATTTTTGTTATATATCCAAGCTTGCCTCGCTCTTTCTGCCTTTAAAGCATTTCGTTTTTCCATCGTTCAAATGCTTACAACTCTAGCAAATTTCATCACTTAAAGCATAGTTTGAATATAACTCGTAACTTTGTATATAAGCCCGATATATTTTAACAGAATGGAACAAATTTAATTAACCCTATTACCTATTACCCTATTGTATATGATAACAGGATAGAAGTATAAAAGTGAAAGAGTAGAGTCTATAAAAATATATCGTAAATAGATCGAATGTGTGTTTGGGTTGCAAAGGAATCATCTTATACGAGCAAGTATGCTGATGAAATTTATGGGCTTATTGTAATATATTGCTCGTAGCTCCAAGGTATGTTTCAAAAGTTTTTATAAGATCCACACTGCTGCACATCATTTGAATCTGATTTATTTACGGTCTTGTTATCCGTTTGTTCTGCTGCTGGGAGGAACTCTTAAAGATGCAAAACCTGAGATATTGTTTGGATCGGATCGGTTTCCTCTAACGTTATAATTTAATTGAAAATAAATAAAAAATCGAAATTAACTCGAACCAGCAAGAAAATTATATTCGCTTGACCGAGTGACCGAATCGCTTATACCCGTCACCGTTATCGCATAAAAGATTAAAAAAACGGTATAATATACATTTGCATAATCCATAGTACTGGGTGGGCGTGGCTGATTTTTTCTATTTTTATACAATAATTTTGTGGAAATTTATGCGGTGTATATGTTGTACTTTATGAGCAACGAGTAAAAAATACGAAAAACAAAAAAGTGTTCTCAGTTTTGATTGGGTAAACGTTTGGGCGTAGTAAACGTGCCCTTCGACTTGTTTGGATCATTATTAAACCCTTGTGCAGAAAGCGTTCTCTGTTTGAGTAAGCGTACTGCAAAGACTAAAGATTTGATCAGACGGACAGATGGACAGACTAACGGGCGAAGATGCTTTGGTGCATTCCGAATTGTGCTCATGCTCAATTTTCCCCATATTTGTACAGGTGCTATAGCATCACCTATAGAATATACGTTCAAATTTTTGGAGACTTGTCTGCTGTGGTTTCTGGGTAGTAAGTAAAAAACCCATTTTCATTTCTTTTAAAAAACAGAGGGGTTCTCAGTTTGAGCATCGAACAGACATTGACTTTGCTGAACTAAGTGGACGTCCAAAAGCGATGATGACACTGAAATTCATCAGAAATATTCTGAAAATTATTATCGACAGCAGAGAAGTGAAATCCAATCAAATGCAATGTATTCCCGACTTTAAATAAGCCATGAGAGAGGTGTTGTCGGAAAGGGTACAACATTTACTCGTATTGGAATAAATCCAAATACGCGATGCAAGTCGCTAGCTAAGGCATTTTAGCACCTTACAACTTGAAGCCCGAGTTGCGATCAAGCCCACCTCCAGCGACTATCATCTGTTTTTGACTATGAATCTAAAAGGAGCGTTTCGGGGAAAGATCGTGAATCATATGACGAGATCAGTGCGGAAATTTGAGGCGTATTTTGAGGGTCTGCTATGAAAAAGGCAATGTCAGAGAAGTGTTGAACTGATTATGTTACTCTTGAAGGGGACTATCTTGGCGAATAAAGTGGGATTCTGCAAAAAAACAACGATATTTTTTTTTATTTTCTTATCCACTCCCGGGACTTATTGACCGATGAATATCTGTCCGCCTGCTCATCCGAAGTTTCCCTCTTTTATATTTGTATTCAACCTGCAAGTCATTATTTTCTAAATGTTTTGATCAAATTTGGTCCATGTTTTGCCCGACAGCCCAGTACATGAAGCCTTCTTTTGAAAATGTGTTTACGTGAAAAGTAATTTTCAATTTTCAATACTTCTTGACAAGGGAATCGGTGAAAAATTGTATATTCCTCTACTAACTGAATACGAATAACTTGGATCGCGACTTCTTTTTATACCGAATCTTTTTGCAAAAGGATACGCAGTCGTACGGGAACAAGACACAAACTTTTTTGTGACTTTATGAGAAATATTGATACAAAATGATAGTAAAGATAGATGAAGAATTGCGTTCGGTTAAATTATGTAGGGCATTTAATAGTCGGCCTTGATCGACCATAATGTTTTAACTTGTTTCATCACTGTGTACTGGCGTTTTTGTCTTTGTTTTTTGTGTCTAAACAAATCTATTGCGTCATATAAAAAGTCTTTGCGTTTGTTTTTCCGCGGAATGGTGTTAACGTCACTGTACATCGGGCAACACTCACTTGATTGTCTTAAACGGACATATGCTTAAAAGGTGCCAATTCAGCTTCAATTTCCTGTAAAGATAGTTTTCTTGTCCTTTAGAAACACGCTACGTATGGCTTTTTTACTATAAAAAAAGGTAAAAATGCTGCAAAAAAAAAAAAAAATTATGAGAACGATGTGAGTAAGCGAAGGAGTCAGGAATGATTTGCTCGATTCCGTTCAGGAAATTTCGATGTCAAAGTTATGCATCGCTCTGGTTAAAAAATTCGATAAAATTTTGCAACTGGTGGAGCAAGACCGTTCATATGACACTTGGGAATTACTTGAAAAGAGAGGGCGTTGCCTGCTGCGTGGTTTCGGAAGGAGCTCGAAACCTCGAAAAAAAAACACAAAGACTTTTTATATGACCCAATAAGAAACCGTGAGCTAGGGATACCGTAGGCAAAGTTACGCTACTCGAATGCATGTTTTAATAAAAGTTGTAAACAATTTATGAATTGTTGCATAATTATGCGGAAGTTTACAAAAAAAAAAAATCTAAAAATAGGCTTAACTAAGGTCAAGAATAAGAAGTAAGCGACAAAAGAATACCTCTATGATGGGTCAGAGGAATAACTGATAAGTAAGAGTTTAAACGGCTATCAGGGATGGTTACATTGACAAGTCTATATAAGATTTACGATATCCTTGCCTCGATACGATTGTGTGAGTGCATTTTTTTTTTTGACGTCTCGCAGTAACAGTGATGTTTGTTAAATGCGGCTGACGACGAGTGTTAAAGTCGGTGACACACGAAATGAAAATAACTTTTTTCAAACATATTGCAAAATTAAAATATGATAAATACGTCCAGAGGGTTCACTTGGTTGGTGTACTTAATAATTTATAACGCAAAACACATTAAAATAATTCCTCCCATAACTTATATATATATATGTGAAACTATATTTGGCGTAATTTATTTTCGCAAAGTTTCTTTTTAAATTTATTTACCTTGCACGTGAGCACAGATGCCTTCTTTTAGGATCGTTCCTAATGGTTCCCCATTTACTCATTAAATTATTAATAGTATGAAGGTAGAGTCAAATTTCTCGCAAAAATATATTTTCATTATTTTAGAAACTACTAAGCCAAAGTGGTGCTGCATCTGACACTGAAATAACAATTCATACATATATGCAACATATGCAAGCATATATTGTTTAATACAAAGCGCAATTTTTTGTTTAGCTTGCTTTTCTGCTATTGTCAGTCAGTTGTCGAAAAATAGAGAAACCATCTGAAGCATCGTTTTCTTGTTTTTTTTTTCTCTATGTTTTATTATTATTATTATTATTATTATTATTATTATTATTTTTATTTTATTTTTTATCTTTTTCTGCTTTGGTTTGGAAAATCTATGTTAAATCGCCTGGGGCTTCACTTTGTGTTCTTATATTCTATTTAATGTTATGTATGTAATACAACAATCAAGTGCATAAAATTTGCGCAAAACAACCAGTGCATAAAAATTGTTATTGTTGGTGTTGTCGTTGTTGTTGCTGTTGTTGCATTGCTTTGAACTTGAACGCGGTCTCGCTATTTTCACTTTTATCATTCGCACACAAACATACGGCATTAAAATAGTTTATCGTCGGTGAAGCTGAGAAACCCAAATGTCTACATTGTGTGTTTAGAATTTGAAAATAAATTAAAAATTTAAATTTGCAAATATAAATACTTATGCAAGCACGTCTGTTTCTTGGTCACAATATATATATATATATATATATATGTTTGAGATTGTAATAGCTATGCCAAGAGAAGAAGTTATTAAATTTGTTCAACTGCTTAGCTCAAAAACATTTTGCTGACTATTCAGATATATTCATATATATATATATATATGGATTAAAATTGAATATTAAACAACGTGAATCTTTTCCAAAAATAAACGGTTTCATATATATTTTCCTCTATGGGCTAATAGATAATAAATCAAGATTTTATTGCTTTTTTCTCCGCTCTTGGGATTTTAGAAACGTGTTCCATTCAGTAATGCATCCCATGTGTTTTTACGACTTATGTAGTTTTTATAAACTTTTTCCTGTAATTAACTAAAACACTTAGTGTATATATGAGAGAATAAAAAAAAAAAACCCATAGAAGGAGACAGAATGAAAATGATTAGAATTTTAATTAAACAAGGTAAGTGAGACAAGCAGTCCTCTATTACCTATTAATTTTTTTTTTTATATACAGTTGTATTATTGAGTTAGAGAAGTTATTATAATGTACGAGGGTTGGCTGAAAAGTTTCCAATTTTTCTGTAATCTCCTTTACAATTCTTTAACATGTTCACACTCTTTTTTATGGAACGACTTGTTCAGACCCTTAAAGCACGTTGCAGTTACCGTAATGATCTCATCATTCGATCTAAATCCTTTCGACTGGAGGATCGTTTTAAGACATGTGGGTGGGTGGAGCAGCAATTCGAATTTCAAATAATTCAATTTCGTCATCACAATCATTGAGTTGTGACGCGGTGTGTTGTCTTGACGAGAAGACACGCTTTTCTTTACCATGCGAAGCCGTTTTACGTCAATTTGTTCCTTCACTTAACTACCAAAGCTATGACCATATGATTTTCGCAGTCTACCGCGCTTCCTTTCCTTCAAAGTATTCGATAGATACAATCCCATATACTAAGATCATGATCCCGCTACCTGACTTTATTTGAACTTTTTGCACTGCTCCTAAGCGATCCCTGTCACTCAAATCTACAAATGCCTCTATTTTATTTAATGCAATCGCCGTTCCGCAGCACCATTTGGCAAATTTGAACGATGCTCTCCTCAGTGATTAGTGTTTGTCTGGTCGTCTTGACCGTTCATCGTTACCCAAACTGCCACAGCCACGTTTCAAATGATGCTACACAATACTTCATCATGGGTAAATGATGGTGCGGGGTCTTCATACACAGTGTCCAGCTCGTCTTTAATTCATGTGGGCGTATTGACTTTCAAAAACATGTACTTAATGACATCTCGTTGCCCCATATTTCTTTAAATTGAACAAAAATGCTCACGTCGATGCCTTCGAAGGATTGTCAAACGACAACTGCGCGTCCATAATGACTTGAATCTTCATCAGTACGTATCGATCAAGGTATGCATACACTTTTGTGAACAATTACTAATGTCTTCATGTTGAAATCGAAAACTTTTCGACCAACCTACGTACGCTGCGTATAACGTGATGAACGTTGCTATAGCATGCATATCATCTTAATAGATATGTTACGAATAAAAAACACCGCAAAGCTATCAAGATGAGACGCAAATGAAAAGAAAATTAAATCTAATTCATTCTAATGAAAGTAGGAAAACCACCACAGCGGCTTTCACTAATGATAAAATGAAATTGAGATGTTGTGCAGGAATGTCACAATTGCTGAAAGCAAGTTCATTTGTATTACATCAGGGTGTTCGGGCTCTTCCTATCGATTTTGATTGATTGAGTGGCATTTAAGGTCAAAAGTCACATCTCTTTACGCCTAAATTCTGTGAATATTTCATTTCAGTTAAAGTAATTAGTTTTCACATCTTCCTTATATACTGGTTAAAAGTTTATCGTGCACAGGTCCATCAAGTTAAATGAGTTTACTAAACCAGATTAATGTTACTATACACCTTCGTCAAGGAGTTAACGTTTTATGAAACTTAGCCAATGCAATTTCAGCTTTTTAACCCACTTAGGGGATCCTTTACAACAATTTAAATGATGGGGATCCGGTATGTTTCACTAAAGCTATTATCGATGTCGATTTTATGTTTGCCATGTGCCGGCATCTTTGTACTGATATAACATTCTATATGGTATAGCCTTAGTTGACCCCATTCGATTATGGATGCGGTGGTGATGTGCTGATTTCCATTATTAGATCGAAGATTTCTTATACTAACTCGTCGATTCGATAATTTTATGATTCTTTTTTTTTATTTGCGAGCTTGACTAGATAAAGCCTTTATTAATAATCCATTGTCGTGAGTTCAGCTGAATGTAAGCTTTATCTGTGTCTATCAATTCACAGATAACGATGGATTCTGGCATCTCATGAAGGGTTTTGTTCCATTTGTCTAATTTCTTACAGTATTTCCACAAGAATTTATGATATGTTAGACAGAGCTTGCGTGGACTTGCGTTTGGGATGGAAGGAAAGGCAGTAGTGCAACAGTAAAGTTCAGGACACTTCGCTTAGTACGGTTATGTGATATAAGGACTTTTCAAAATAAAGCATTATGTGGGAAGGGGTGCGTTCCCGAATTATTTTCAATAGCGTTCGTCTTGCGACCTATACTATACGTTGGATAAAACATTACAAGACGGACAGACAAACTTAAATCGTGTCAGAAAGTGATTCTGAATCAATGGGCGTAACAAAAGTTGAGTACATTACAAGTCTTTCTAGGTCTTGCATACATCCACATAAAGTTTATATTGTACCCTTGTATCATAAGCGAAGTAAATTTTGCAATTCTCGAGTTGAATTCATAATTAATACTCACAATTGCCGCGTAGAATGACCCATTCGTTTCGAGTCACGCTCAGCCTTATACATTCGACATTCAGTCGTCTCGACTATACTAACGCAGTTTCATTTGGCAAAGACGCCTTCCAAAGATATCTTAGTATATTAGGAAAGTTAGAAATCAATATAGAGACATAGAGAATATTTGGCAGTAAATTCACTTTTCTGAATTTCTTCGGATCAAGCATTTTTTTGTTTTTGCTTTTTGCGTAATAAATGTGTTCCGCGTATTTTAAAGGGTTCAAGTAAAAATTTAATTTCTTAAAAACGGTCCAGTTCGAAAGGAAACAATGTGCACGTACGTACATACATTGCATACATTTCGCTAATGAAACAAAAAACAAACATTCAACCTCTTTGTAAACAATGATGAAAGCGGAAAAATAGTTCGTTTAATGCAAAAAACACTATATACATACGTTATTATAATATATTAGACGGGACGTTGCGCGACAAAATTATTATATCATGACATCCGACGTAAACAAACGCTATAAAAGAGAGCAAGAAAGAGAGAGAGAAAATGAAATGAGCGCAATTACTGATTTTATTCCGACATGTGTGTATACAAGACTACGCACTATGAGCAGATGTGTGTTATAATTGGCTCTCTGCGTGAGTGTATTAGCCCTATAGTAGAAATGTTTGTGTGCGCTTGTGCATGCGTTTATTTACGTTTGCATTTGTGTTTCTGTTTGAAAAAAAAACGAGGAAAACTAAACAGAGTGACGTCAGCTAATTGGAATTGTTTACAATTCTCAAATCAATTCATACACAGGAAGATTTTCAATTTCCTTACTTGCATAATGGCTCAACGTATTTGCCAGCGTACAGTGTAAGTATTCTGTTTTCATACCCGTCACTGAAGGATGGCGAGGGGTGCTACCCATTTTATCAAAGTGTTTCCAACGCCCACAAGCAGGCCTCAGGGACCTCAGAAAATATATATATTTTGCATTAGCATCAATTTTTAATCCGATTCATCTGCTCGTTTGTCTGCTGAAGTCTGCTAAGTTTGTGATAAACGTACGCCCGGTGCACCAATCGGCTTCAAATTCAATATAAATATATCGGAAGTTCTTGCACACAGGTTGATATCGAAATTAGGCCAAATCGGCCAAGGGGCATGACCACAATAGAACCTAACCTTGGACTATTTCTGTTTGAAAAAACAAAAAAGAAAAAATCGTATTTTGCTCGTTACTTGTGAACCACAACAGGTACAATGATAAAAATTTGCATTTATATTCCATGGGGCGTCCCATCGTATCTACACAAAAATATATAAATCGCCCGTGCCTACTCAATATTATCGAGCATTAAAATTTCAATCGATTTACCAAAACGTTTGCGGCATCCAGGAAAGAATATCAGAGACCATATAAAGTCTATATACCATTGATTAGTATCAAATATGAATCGTTTTAGAAATGTTTATAAGTCCGTCTGTCCATGGTAGACGTACTTACGATACCATAAATGGAGATATTTGCATCAAATTTGCAAAGACATGGGAAGTCGTCGCATGCAGGTTGATTTTGAAAATTCGTCAAAACGGCAAAAGGACTCGTGCCCTCGCTTTCTAAGTTTTTTTGCCCGTAAGCAGACGCACGATATAAACTTCCAATTTTTGGAAACGTCAGTCCTATCCTATGCACTATTATTGAGTATGAAAACTCAGTTTTTACTTTTGTTTTTTAGGCTCATTTAGGATAACGGTGATAGTTATATAAGATTCGGTCGCATTGTGGGCGTGTCTGTGAACATAATGGGTTCATTTTCTATTCTCGCATTTTAATTGATAAAAGGAGTGTTTCGAACTAGGTATGCAACATCACATCTGCATCAGAATATCCATAATGGACGTGTCTTTGCTGCATTATATTATTAGCAGTCAATCTACAACATCTACAGATATCGAGTTCCCTAAAATTAAAAACCCGTCAAATTGGCGGATGCCTCAAGTCTAGTTTCGAGATGAAATTGTCAATTGTGTCCTATTCTCGCACATCTTCAACTTTGCAGAACTGTTGATCGACGAAATAAGAGTGCAGGGCTAATTAGAAGGACACAGTAGGAGCTGTTGCTGAGCTGCGTTTCCTGGAGACTGTTTCATAGCTTATGGTCTTCTCTTTCAGCCTGAAATAGAACGGCGTGCAGTGATGCTCATAGCTTTACGCGTTTATATCCACTGAACGATACCTTGCAACCAACTGACACTTACACCGCGCAAGCATCCATGTCATTGTCAGATGTATTTTATAAGGCAACCAATTTCAATATAGAGAATGTATTGATTGATTGATTCGGAAAGAAATGTAGTTTTTTTTTTTGCCAAAACAAAAGTCCACTTTTTTTGGTGCATAAATATTTTATCAAAAACGGTAGAAGTCAACAGATAGTCAATCCTTAGTGACGTCACGTATTGTCATTTGGCGGTTTGCTTCAATTGATGCCTTTACTTTGTCTTTATCAGCTCCTACTGACTTGCCAGAACATGATACAAAAACGCCGAAACGACGTTTTTACAAATCAGTTCGGCACTGGCGTTCTGTCCATTCATTCCAATAATAGAAGTCGAGTACGCCGAAAATGCTTTCCACTGTACACATTTGGTAAGGGACCATAATTGTTACCCACACAAGCATTACTATATCAGTTATCAAGCACATCAAATACATGAAGAAGAAGGTACTCTTACTTTTCGAAGACCTAATACTTACACAACTAATATTTTGAAATTTTCTTACTTTTAGAAAACTAATTCTTAGTATCTTAGCGATATATGCTTATAAGACGTGATATATAAATTCAGGCTATTTTCAGAAAACCGTCATGGACATCATGAACGAAAAGAGCTGAGTTTTTTAACTTTTGCATTTTTACAGACTGCACGGTAACAGAAACATCTTTCCAATCTTTCACTGATTAATTACTTTTTTTGTACAGACTTTTTGTTTCTCTTTCAAATACCACTCACTGGTTGAGCAAAAGATTTACTGAATTTTAACGATTTATAGTTGAAACGAAAACTTTCACTATTACGAAGAATTAATTTACTCTCGCCATTAAATTATTTATTTACTTGAACAGATTATGCATTTATTCTTCTATCATACGCTTCATTTGGTATTCTATTTAAACGTCAGCATTTTCGAGAGTCTTAAAGACTGATAAATGAAAGCGAGTAAACGAAGTAAGCTCTGATGTCCTTGACGTGATGATTATGCTTGCCATCAATGCTTTTGTAAATATGTTCGCATCTATTGAATTTTTTTCTATTCTACACTATTTAGAAAGAAAGAAATTTACGCCATTTCAGAATCTAAAAGTAATTAAGAGGGCATTGTTCACCCCAAACGTACTCTGTGTAATGTATAATGAATGATGGATACCCTCGCTCTCCTTGAGAGCACTTCCGCCTCGGAAAGAAATATTGGTATCAAGACTGGCACCGGCCATCTCGGGTGATAGCATTCAAGGTTATCTTAGTCGTGTTAGCATTTTTAAATTATCGTCAGATCAAACTAGAGCTTCTCTCCCTTCCCTTAGGATTGTAGTTTCGATTTAAAATACTGTTGAATAACGTAGCTACTAGGATAATGGAATTTACTCAGTGGTATCGGGTCTCGGAATAGAAATCCTATAATTCCTTTAGACACAGTAACTGTCATTTATCAAAATCTTACGGGTATAAGCTCAAAAAATGCAGTCTACCTACGTGTCTAAATTCAGTGAACACTGAAGTTTTCTACATCGCTTCTACTGAAACCTAGCTTAAGTCGAATTTCCTTTCCTTTCTTCTCATGAGCGAAAGCAATTTTCAATCAACATACGAAATTTAGAAGCAACGTCACTTAAACCAATGCAACTGATAAACAAATGATCTAATTTTGTCAAGTCGTCGTTTGAGGAGTGGCGAGAAAGCCACATCATAGATTAATAATCGTTACTTTATTTATTATAAATGCAAGCGAAAGTCGGAGTTGGATTGTTTTCGTAAATTCTTCGATACAATTGAGCAAAAATCAACAGACAGCTCGATGGTGCATGAGATCCTGCGGCTGTTTGGTTATACCTATCCCTTCTTAATACTTTTTGCTGAAATTTTTGAATTTTGAGTCGAAAATTTAGAAAAATTCGAGTTTTCAAAGAGAACCTTACTTAGCAAGAATTTTCCGATTTGAGAAGAAACAATGAACAAACAACAAGTACTTCAAGGGGCACCCCCGCAAGGGATAATAAAATGATTATATATATTATTTTTTTGTATTCGTTTTACGCAATAAAACAACGTTACTTTCTGTTGACATTAAAATAATGGCATTCGATTAGAATTTTAATTTAAATCTTTTAAAAAAGGTATTTGCACGTCACCTCCACTTGCACAATACGTTATCACCTTTCTTTCCTTTTCTCTTTGCGGATTCTCTGTGTTCGCCTTTTATTTATTAAGTTATTGCAAATATATTCAATAACACTCTTAATATATTATAGTGTGTGTGTGTGTGCAAATTGTGAACTATAAGTTGTGATAGATGTTGTAAACATTTTTCGAGTAAACGATGAAGAAATGTCACTTAATAATCGCTCATTAATTTATGCATCCTCTCGTCCGTGCAATCATTGTAAGGCAGCAAATCTTGAAGAAGCAAGCATTAGTGTTAATATCGCGATTTTATACTCACACGAGTACGTTTAAAGGGTCACGTCGATCTATATATCCGACATTTGCAACAATCTATGCAGATCTTTGCTTATTTATATTATGCTAATAACTTATTTGCTATGCCTTCCATAATTTTACTTCCAGTCAGCGACACCCTTCAGATTGCGTCAATTTCTTTTCTTTTTTGTCTGGAAACTGTTTATAAAAATTATTATTATAGCAATAATGAAAGTAATTGGAATTTATTAACAAAAAAAAAAAAAAAAAAAATTTTTAAGAGATGCCATGAAATGTTAAATGAAACTTTTTTACGTTTACTAATAATGTTCACATTAAAAATTCGCCTGAACAAAGGACAGTCATAAGAAGAGCAAACAAAAAAAAAATAAGTAAATAAATAAATCTTTGTCTTGTCATTTAAATCCTTAACTATGTGCTGCTTTAATTCTGCAGAAACTTATGCAGCCACTAAAATTTCTTAACTACGCATATTATCTCGATAACAAAGTAAAACATACTGAAACGTTATGTTCGGGCATGAGAGGCCATTAAATATCTTACTCCATACACCACCTAACAAAAAACTTGAACTATCTTCGTCATAAAATATCTTAAATTATTGCCATCGTGCCCCTACGTGGACGGGTCAGAAAGGAACTGAGACTGTTCAATACGTGACGTGGTCGTCTATATTTAGTAAAGTTCATGTTTTCCTCAAACACTTGCGCCATTAAATGCCAAGCATGAAATCTTGTTGCCATAAAAGCAAAAAAAAAAAAAAGGAAGAAAATGCGGAACGTTTGTGAACGAAGTGATTCAAGCAAGAAGCGACCCCGTCACATCCAAATTTTCAGCATGTCAAAATACTGTCGTCCGTCTGTTTTGCTTGACAAGGATTCAAAATTGGAACTTATTTTCTTCATACAACGCCGTTTTCAGGATAAGGAGTTATATATGGAGTTGTTCTCGGAAAAGTGGTTCGATCCAATCTATATTCGATAGAGTTCGTAAATGGGTCCAAATTGTGATTGCAGCCAATTTCATTAAAATATCTTCAAATACAGAACAGAATAAAGTGGGGCAGACATCACACCGCAGGCAGCAGACGGACAGAAAGGCATAAAGGCAGATTCATAAATGACTGTAAATCAATTAGTATAAGAAAAGGTGAACGTTTGCAAACTCGATCCGCAGTAGCTTACTATACCTTTACCATAAGTGATGTAGGGTGCAAAAATTATAAAGAACAAAGAAAAATAGCAAAAACTTTACAAAACTTAATTTTTTTTTCTTTCGAAAACTACTTGAAAAACTTTCTAAGATTTTTTTTTTAATTTAAAACAAATCAAGAAATTTATACTCACCTCAAAGAGAAAATTTCACACTCATTACCTCAAGAAAATGAATTATGAAATATATGCTGTTGCCGTTAATGTTTTAGATGAGCCTGTTAAACGCTTATGTTGTATGTCGTAGGTTATGTTATCTTTGAAGATATATTTAAAATTTTGTTTTTCAATTTTTTTGCTCGTCTTTTGCGGTTTGTAAAATATATTTGAAATTTCGTCTTCTGATTCCGCTTGTAAGAGAAGGAACCGGCGAACGGACTGACGTAACTTCAAGAAGAGCTTCATTCGATCAGCAATACTAAGAGCTCTACAGACGCATCTCAGACGCGGTTTTACAAAGAAGGTGTCTAAACTATTACACGTCCATCGTTTCATGGGGATTATAAAAGGCTTTAGT
Source organism: Glossina pallidipes (assembly GCA_000688715.1). Classification (NCBI taxonomy): domain Eukaryota; kingdom Metazoa; phylum Arthropoda; class Insecta; order Diptera; family Glossinidae; genus Glossina; species Glossina pallidipes. The sequence continues at coordinate 1,527,155 of KK499764.1, read as the reverse complement.
CGTAGGTACTGACATCTTCATTGCGCACAGCAGATACATTAACATTACTAATATTAAAAACATCCCTACATTTTCAAACTTATTAAATGTTCTTCAAAAAAAAAACACTACAATTGACGAACCTATTCATGAAATACCCTACAGCATTGCACTTAATAAAATTCTTCATTTTATTTTGGTGACGAAATACCAGACAAGTACACTTTTTCCCCATGCAAAGGCATACTTTTCATGGAGCGCTTTTTTGTATTGATGAAGGAATCCAAAACGTGAACCGATCTGGTCATCATCGAAATTCATCGAAATCAGTTTCTTTGTCACGGATCCTTTTTTCATTCAGAGAGTATAACTTTGTTACCATATAAAGAATTACTTATCATGAGAATTCTTATATGAGGTGGACTACTACAAGAAATGGACTTATGTTATTTTTTACCGACTGAATTTATATATATTTCTCGACCATGAACTAATTTTCATTATAAAGTAGTAAAAGCTCGACTTTTCGATTACTTTTTCTATGAAACATTGTATGTAAGAGAAATGAGAAAAGAGATAGGGTGATGGTTGCCCGCAGCCTAGTGGGTATGAGCATAGCTACGATCAAAATAAACTCTGCCGCACTTTGCACATTTGAAGCCGCGAACATTGACTTGATAGTCGCAGTTCTTACCTATTGGCCGTCTCATGCGAATGCGTCATATGGTCGAATTTACAGGGTGTCGACCATTGGGTCTAAGTACTTGTTTAAAAGGACGTCAACTTGATTATGTCACAAAGATCAGCAACAATGCTTGACCTAATTTCCAATACTCTTCTCGATAAGTTGATGAAGCTTAGTGCCGTAAGATTCTTTAGCCGCGGCGTTGCCTTTTATACATTCTAGCTTGATCGGTTATCAACCGCGTGTAAAATTTCATTAAATCATAATCTGCTTTAGTCTTTTTAACCATGGGATGGATATGTTCTTTTCTTCCTCATTAAATCATCAAACTTTCCAATAATAATATTTTGAAGGAAAAGTCCTTCGAAATTTATAAACAATAAAGATAAACTTGAAGAAATCAATTCCTTCATGAATTTCTCGATGAATATTTATGTGGGTGAAAAGCAATTTCTTGATACGCGCAAGTTGTCGGTGGCAATCTATTAAAATTCATTACATAATGCTCTTTTTGCATCGGGAAAAGCTTTTCAAAATTAATCTCTTAGGTTTAGGTTTTTGAACATTTCTTACTCTTAACTTATTGCGCACTAACACCTTAGCTTAATTGTTTTTGTTTCCTTTTATTCTTGCAGGTAAATTTTCATTTATAAAATGCAATATGTTATATGTAATATGCATACGCAGATCTTTCCTGTTAAAAATTCATCCATTATAAAGTAAGTGGAAACTTTTCAAAGAGTAAGTGGAAAAAAAGGGAAAAAGAAAGAAATTATTCTAAAATTTGCAAGCAAATCTTTTACTACCATGTCAAAGTTTTTGTTTATTAATATATACATATGTGTGTGTGTGTGTGTGTGTGTGGAGATGGGAGAAGTCGCGTTTGGGGAAATAGACAAGAAACTTATTATACGGCTTCATTTCGTATGCAATGTAATCAACTGTATAAAATTATGCGGCAAATTGCCAAAAACTGATTTTATGTTTTGTATTATGAAAACGGATATTACAGTTAGTACAATAACAACATGAATATCAGCAACAGCAACAGTAACAACAGCAGCAATAACAATAGCAAGGACTACTATTCTGATAGAAGAAGAAGTCAAAAACGGGTAGCAAAAGTTGTTTGATTGGCTTTAAAGTGTAATACCGTTACCGTTACTATTCTTCTCTCTTTCACTTTCACTTCCTCCGTAGACGAGCACCTTTAAGTGTGCCAAACTATCAAAAACTTATTTTATTAAGCTGCATGACATTTTTGTTGCCAATTTCCGGACTAAATACTCGAATAAATGAAATGACGAATTCATCATAATCATCTAATATGTGAAAAAAAAAAAAATTCTTTTCAACTACATATGTGTTTTTCATATTTCTGTTTTACTTTCTTCTTTCAAATTTTATTTATTTAAATTCTACGAAAATGCATTTTATTGCTTATTAACGTCAGTCCAGCGGACATGTCTCTCTTATATTATTTGATTACAAATTATTATTCGCTTTCTCTCTCTCTCTCTCTCTCTCTCTCTATCTCTCTCTCTCTCTCTCTTGCTCTGACTTTTCTCTTCTCACTTTCTTTCAATCACGGTCTCACATTCCACACAGAAATCATGATTTCTATCGCTCTCCGACCCCAATTTAAAGGCAAAGGGCAAGTGGCAAGTCAATAATAAATACAGTAATGTGTAAGGAGCTCGCTGTAGAAAAGGAACAAAAAACGCTTACGCGAAGTTACATTCAGGTTTGGTCGAAGCATGCAACGCCATTCGCAAAAAGAGTGACAATCAATGTCTTCATAATTTATATACGACATTTATCCAAGACATTTTGTTTAAACCAAGTTTTGCCCTCATGCACATATGAATCTATTTTACTGTAGATTATGTATTATATTTTTCACGTGGAATTCGAATATGAAATACTATATACATAGGAAGAGAATGTTTTGAAAAAAAAAAAAAAAAAAAAAACCGAAAAAGAAAATTATATTCGGTCGTGACCGCATCTTTTATACACCTCGCCGCTATCTTAAAAGAGACAAAAAAAAGGAAAAGAACTAAATTTTCATGCTTATACGGAGTGGGCGCGGTTACTTTTTTTCTATCTAAAAAATAAAAGTTTTTTTTCGCATAGGCCGTTGTAGGCGTATCGTTTGAAAAGTCTCTGACTTTCAAGTTCTTTTGCAAGCTTATAGACGATATCTTTGTTTTTTCTAACGGGAAAATGTTTACCACAGATACTACTACACGGTTGCGCAGACAGACAGATGGACACGGTTAAGTGCTTTCCGAATTTGACACTGGCCAAGTATTTATTAAGTTTATGGGGTTTTTGGAGCTTCCGTCTGCGCCTTATGAAAATATTGAGAAAAAAATAACATTGGGTAGGCATGAGCAATTTTTTCCATTTTCCATACGGAGATGCCTAAATCGATTTAGAATTCGATGCTCATTGGGAATATATATATTGTTCGTGGCGTCTCTGAAGTTATCTTCTGGGCGTTGCAAATGTTTTGACAAAATGAGTACTCCGTACTTATCTCTTCGACGTGTAGAGATGGGTGTATTTAACTTTCCCATGAAAATGGTTGCACTATTATATCGAAGGTGTCGTTATATATATGTGGAGGAAAAGCGGTATCGAATTTTGTCTGTAGGTCGGAGATCGCGAAATAATTTCAAAATTTCATCTGTTTATTTACTATTGTCTTGTTGGGTTAGATTTGCAAATCCGGAAAACTGGTCAATGAGACCATTCAAAATGGATAATAATTTCCTGTTTTTCTTCCTAAGATTAACTCAATACTTGCTTTTAGTCAGCGAAGTGCTGAAAAATTGAATAACGATACGATATACGGCATTATTCGACATATACGATATAATATCGTATGTACGTGTATGAGTGTAACAGTGGGCGTCAAAAATTGCCCCATAAAGTAAATGTGGTTTTTTTTGTGCGACAATCTAAAAAAAAAAAAATGCTTCTGTGTCTGCATATCTTTCACATATTATTCACATATTAAACCATTGGGCAAAAATTGCTGCTCTAATCACAAACCAAGCAACAAACTTAATTCGCTTTATAACGTTGAGTATATAACATGCAATGAATGGTTCACTTTTAAAATATTTTCCAAAGCAAAAAGAAATAACAACAAATTGTTCTGGCTTCTGTTTTTCATTTCTTTCGATATAAATTCAAATAAAGTTAATTATGAAAAACTTTAAAATAGAGGAAGCATGTAGGAAGCAAACAAAAGCGCACATATACAAATATTTGATTTGATACCCACTACCTGAAAGTTAATACATTATAAACGCAATTTACGTTAGGTCATATTAAAAATTCTTGGCGGAATGGTGTTGATGCCGATATAGCGGACAACACACAACCCGTCTTGTCTCAAGCGAGCGTATGCTTAAAATGTAACACTTGAGCCTACGTTTTTCGTGACGATAGTTTTCTAAACCTTTGCTCGCGCAAAAAGTTATAATGATTCGAAAATGAATCAAAAGGCTAGGTGCAAAAACACGGTGAGAATGCTGCGAGTGAACGAAGAAGAACCCCGGGAGTGGTTTGCTCGATTCTGTTCCGTAAAATTCCGATGTCGAAGAAGTACCTCGTGTGTGTGTCGAAAAGGTGTCAGGCACTAAACATCAATCATATGAAAGTTTGGAAACATTTAAAACGAGCACGGAGACTTAAAAACCGGCAGACTTTTCCATATGACCGATTACATACGCATATATATATGTATGGACGTGTACCAAGTTTCACTTGCCTATCTAAACTTTCGCCACAAAGCCAAAAATAATAGAGAAAACGACAATAGAGATTACGGATAGACGGCAGATGGACAAATGGTCGTGGTGGACGGACCAATCTTATATAAATTCATCATTTAGTGATGATTATAAGAATACAGAGTAAAGTATAAGTAGGTCACGTTAATTTAGAGCCACAAAAAGTATTCAATAAACAGTTGCGCTTATGGTTTTTCTTTGCGTTATCTTTAAATTATTCTTTGTTATATAAATGTGAGTTACCGAAGGTCTGAAGGTCTTCGAAAATGAAATTTATAGGAGAAAAGTTTAACAACATGAATTACATATCGGCAGCCGCTTAAGTGCCATTTAACTATTTTAAAATACATAATTGAAAAACGCTGCCTGCGTTCCACTAGGTGACAACTCAACTGTTATGTACGTGACAACTTAGCATATAATGACAATAAACAATAACAGCCTTCATTAGATACACATCACTGCCTTCAAAGTAAGTGATAATAATCTCAATTGACACATTGATTTTTTTCGTTTTCTTTTGTTTTTGTTGTTGTTGTTGTTGTTGTTGTTACATAATTTTTGATGTATTCTGGTCTATGGAGTTTTTTATGCCCCCAATCATGGTGTACTTCTCCCAAAAAGCCATTTAAAATTTAATTTTCATTATAACGAATTTTGAGATAGAGTTTTTCGTTCGAATACTGGCGAGATAATTGAATTCATTTCGCTGCTAAAAGCTTGTGTTCTTTTGCGCCTACATTACCAACCTCACAGTCTCGTAGTAGATTTTTTTATGCCTCAAAGATTACAGAAATTTCAGAATTACTTTGCTTCTTCATAAAGTGGTTCGTTGTTTGACTTGTTGACAACAAGTGTAAATCATTGTTATGGGCCACGATCAACCATTAAATACCGTACATCACCCCACAATTAATTATATATACCGTACATCATCCTACAATTAATTGTTCATGTGACTATATACAGGAAAGAAAATAAGACAAACAAACAGACACAGACAAATAAGCTTAAATCGACTCAGAAAGTGATTTTGAATCGACGGTGGCTCTATCTGAAATCCTTCTAAATGTTGCATACATCTGCACAAGTTTAATCAAATTTTTCTTGTGCTCAAGCACTTATAGGGCGCGTAATCTTTGAAGTATTTTTATGAAATTTGCTGCGTCGATGTTCTTTGGCCCAAGGGCGAACCCTATTGAAAATGGTTCCACATCGACTCCTCCTCCACTTCCCATATGTAAAGCTTTATTTTAGTAGGTCGTTATAGGAACAAGTAACTGCCTTAATCGCAATGGTGTAGGGTATTTAACGTTGGGGCTTCGCCCACGTAAGTGATTTCACTTATTTAACTGTGAATGTATATTTTGAGAAAGTGTATTGATTCGGATATAAAACATGAAGCAAAGAAACAAGCATAACATCACTCGCGATCAATTCAGTATTGATGTGTAATAAATTATATTGGAAATGATGGACCAGATATTTGAGCCAAGCCATTCATTCGAATGAGGAATTTGGAATGTTTTCTCTAATCGTTAAATATATATGTATATATATATATATGTACCATCCATCTGTCCATACTGGGCACCAATCCGCGTGCGAACGCGTATAGAGAATATCCTCTGAGTGGATGAAAGGCCATTTTTTAATTTTAAATCAATAAGGGGATGTATATATATTTCACGTACTTCTAGCGTACACGGATTTTAAAAATACATAACATAAATATATAAAAAGGCGTCATTAAAAATCATGGCGCAACTCTTCCAGCTTTGGAAAATTTTCTCAATTAATAGATGATTAAAATGTTTCTCTCTTAACGATTTAGGCGGAAAATTGATTTTTTTTTTTTTTTTTGGGTCGCTTATACATGCGATGTCACCTACGCCAAGAAAGTCATTTAACGCCCTTTTGCTTACATAAAGCAAAAAAAAAGATAGAAAGGCATAAAGGTTTAAGTGAGCGAACAGACAAACAAGCTGCCATACTTTACATTATCCTGCTGTCTAAAGCAAAGCCAATAACTTTTGTCCGTTGAGTGTCAATCACAGCAGGTAACAGAAAACCTTGTGATAGAGTGTATATGCATGTCAGCATATGCTAAAAAGAGCTAAAGGATTAACAAAAAAAAACAAAAAAAAAAAAAAAAACGAGTTGATTGACAAGTCTTTCTATGAAAGAAAATGAAAGAAAATTGAAAGGTAAAAAAAAGCCTACGAGGAAATGGATAATAAAATAACGTTCATATGAAAGGGCCATTATGCTGTTTCTGAGCATTGTTTTAAATTTCGAATTGACGGGCTAATAAATTTCAAGGCAAAGACACCGCAGAGTCGGGACCGCTTTGATGATTTTTAATATTCTTGCCAAAATCAATTTCGTTTCGCGCTACGAAGCTTTGACTTACGACGACGACTCTTTCACGTAACGAAATTCTGTTGTTTTTTTTTTTGTTTTTTCTCTCGCAATTTGAAAGAAAGCCATAACAAATAAATCTTAACGCCACCTTAATTTTGTTTGTGCATGTGTATTGAAAGCGGAACATGTGTTCAGCATGTTTCTCTTGCATAGTTTGCGTTCAGCTGAAGTCCGTTTCATCGTCAGTAAAAGCAGACAAGCAGACACATGGCAATGATGGCCCTCTTACTACGATACATCGAGTACCTCGCCTTCACATTTGATGACATCGTCACCATCCAAAGGTATAATTTACTCTCTGCACTAATTATAATCGTTTGCATTTAGATTGCGTGCTATTTCCCGCCTTTTGCCGACCAACATACACTTGCGTGTTTGCATAATCGATTTAATCTTCTCCAGCTCTCTTCAAAGTAAAAAATTGCTTTTCTGTTTCTGGTTTTTTTTTTTTGTTGTGTTTTGTTTTTCCGTTTTTTCAAACCACAACTTGCTTTTCTTTTTCTAGTTGCCTTTATACATATATATATTTATAGACATATATATATATATGTGACCTCATTCACCCAATCTGTCGATGGTGAAAATATTTCGCTGAATAATAGTTTTCTCCCTCTTTATGTTTTTGTTTTAATATATATTTCGATTTTTTCAAATTCCTTTCTTCAAATGTTATGTTTCTGTGTTTATTGTTTTTCCATCGTCAAAAGTGAGTTATTTTCGAAATTGAATGTAAATGAATTATTATTGTGCATGGTGAAGGACATGTTTTTCTTGATAATTTTTATTTATTTATTTATTTTTTTTTTTTTTTGAAAACCACAAACTGTTCTCATTATTAAGAAGAAGGCACCATTACTACACTCCATTGTCTCGAGGAATCAAAATCTTAAAGTAAAAATTACATAAAATTTATATTTCTTCTCTTAATCTAATGACTGTCATGTGATGATGTCCGAATCATTGATATGACTACGACGTTGAGGAGAAACAATGGCAAACTATTTCTTCGTAATTAGTTAATGATATAAATTTTTGTCATCTTTTTAAAAGCCAATGGCACATGATTGCTTCCTAATGACTTTTAACCATTAACTGATTATATTTGCATTGGCCTTATAAGGAGGAGGACTGCCTTGCTCGTTAACACTTTAGTTAGCTAGGCATGTAAGTGGGTGTGACAATTTCTTTATATTACTTACGGAATAGGTTATGTCAATCAACTAGAACAAGAATTAATAAATCATTAGCTAATCGCTAGGGTTGACTAACTTATATGTGGAAAGATTTCATTATTCATACAAAAGGGGGAAGACAACAACAGTCGTATGCATTTTGTACACGAAAAAGCATTTCAATGCTATGTAACGCATTTATTCTTGAGTGAATGAAATATTCCTGCTCGACTATACCATTAAATGTCCGGAGTGGAGCCCTTCGCACCATACACAGCTTGTGATACAGAATGCATTAGGTTAAGTAAGACCAAGAAGAAATTAAGATGAATACATCATTTATTATTCCGATTGTTTTCAGAACAAATTTCCTAAATTCATTCAAGTTTACACGTCTGTCCATTGACGTATTATAGTTTTTAGGTCGGACGCCATTGCAAATCAAATAGGGACAGATAGACTGTTTTAACGATGAGGGGTAATAACTTTCATTGTGAAAAAGAATAAAAAAATTTTTGTATTTCACGAGAATAATCGGTAAAAATAGCATTTCAGCAGACAAAAAAATTGTAAAACTGGACAATTTAGATCGGAGAAGTCCATTTTTTGGAAACCCCTTTCATAAAAAGATTTTTACAAAATATGAGCATCATAATTTTACAGTATTATGGTAATGCAAATGGGTCAAAATGGCGATTTGAACCAAATGGGCCTATTTTTCGAACCCCTGGCCACATGAAAATCCTCTGGAAAACTAATCCTGCGTTTATATAATGACACGCTAGAGTTGTGAGTATTTTATGACGAAAATAGATGAAGTGTAATAAATCCAACTTTATGAAATTACTTTTGGGCCATGTCGGTGCAACCTTGAGACCTTTGATCCTTACCATAGAAAAGTTTCTCTGTAAAAAAAGCATTTACATAATATAGTAATCAGGGATGATTTTTCATGGCGATTATCAATAAACTACCCATTAGGCGAAGCGATGTTAGTGCACGCACCTAAGACTACACTGTGCCCGAGCATAATGGTTTTGCTTCCTTTCCTGCTTCCTTTTCGTGAACATAATTTCACACAACACTACAACATACTTTTGTGAAGAATATTTCTTTTTAAGTCGCTCTTCCAAATATGAGGTCGAGCCATTAGTGACTTTCGTCTTTTTCTTAGACATTTATTTTGTTTTCATTGAATAACAAAATTATATTAATTTTACAGCTGCTTGCGAGGTATCCAACCGGAAGGATGCCCTGTCTTTTAAGGTAGTATCGCCTGAACGAAATTTTGCAAACCAATTTCCAACTGCCCGATCAAGTATCAGTCCTTCAACACATAAGCTCAATATTTGTCCAGCTGCCGCCATAGCGCTGTTGCATTGTTTGAATTCCCAAGGCATTACATGTCGAATATGCATTTTTTGACTTTCACCACATCAAACGGTTGACAGACAAGACTAACTGAATCGTCATCTAAATAGTGGAAGCAAAAACTCGTTCGTTTGGGTGACTTACGAATAAAAGATTCTACATACGTGCATCGGAAGTTGTTTGCGACTCGACCTAATACTTAAAAAAAAAAAAATCTCTCTTTTTTGCTTAATAGGGGCTTTGAATTTTCAAGAATATGTAGAAAAAAGAGGAAGAGACCATTTCTGATAAGTTGCAACCTAATGGTCTATCTGCTGATTTGTAACTTTTTGACTGCACTAGCAGATGCCTTTGGAAGGTGTTTATAGTTCTTTTTAAAGCATTTTCAAAAAGATGTTATTGCAGCTTCATGAAGATTACGGTCCATTCAAAAGTGGATAAGAGGCTGAAAGCGATTCGAAAGCTTTCTGAGTATAGGCGGGTCTTTCTGAGTTACGCTTTTGTACATTTACTCATAGCTCTTGCATATTACGCGTGCTTGCCATCAAAAACACGAATAGAAGAAAGACGTTTCGAAATGGTAACAAGCAATGACCTCATTAGCATGTTTGTGCTATTTTCAAATTCATCTTAAAGCGCCTTCCGCCACTTTTTGATTAAAAGGAATTAGAATAGTTTTTTTGTTTACTAGTTATAGTAAGAAGATTTATAAATAAGGCTTAAGCAGCTCTCTTTTAAGTCGTACTGTACTGCAGTGTGTAAAAAATTCATTTAGCCATTAATTCTATAGAAGGTTAGGGGCAAGTTTTTGGTCGCGTCATTTTTATTTTCTTTTTTCCGACTTAAAATCAATGAGAATTAACTCTTCTTTCTTTTCTCTAAGCGACAAGCACAAATCCGCCAAAGATAAAGTATCTTAAGATTCGATTTCTCTATAATGTTTTAATACAAATTTAATTTTGAATTAATCTCTCAAGTGCTGTTAACAGCTGCCGTTCAAAGTCACACTTAATAATCATCAATAAGAGCAACCATTATTTATTGGTTCTACGACGACCTTTTAAGCAAACACTCTTTGGATTACAGGAGAACTTTCATTTATATTAATAAATTTTCATGTACGTCTCGCTGTGCAGTACAACAAAATATTTTTGCTTAGGAAGGGTTATATTAAAAATGTTCTTGCTCTCTCTATGTGAAATTTCAATTGAATTTTTCCTATAGTGCCGAGTTCCTTTTTTCCATTAAAGAGATTTTTCTATTTTATAAGCTTTCACCTAACTGGCTTTACTTGTGGAAGCATGGAAGCTTCCAGTCGTTACTTCGCCCGCTTCGACATGTACGCAACCACGTTGACAATGCAATTTGATGGGAAGCTTCCAGTCAAGAGTTCGGTCGCTTCCGTATCTCTGATCATTTTGAGATTTTGCACACACACTAGTACAGTCAAATTTTTTGCCTATTGGATTGTCTTTCTCCTAACAATCATCCTTGATGTGCGTGTCAAGTAAAAGGGACTAGGACTTGATTTTGTGTAATAATTCGAAATGATGTTCGCGCGTTCGAACGTTGCTTAAATGTAATTCAATTTATGAGCGAAGTTGTATAAGCGAATTCCCATTGATAAACTTATTGCAAACGGGGCGGAAAATTAAATATGTCGCCGTTGTCAGGTAGTGTAAATACAAAGTTAACAATAAAAGTTTTATTAGGATTGACAGGAAAGTTTGTTGCGGTTTTTTCTTTCATTTTATCACATAAATAAATCGGTAAATGAAATCCTATTGAGAAAAACATACATGTCACATAACAAACAAAAAATCGTAATTCAATTATAGTAAAAATACGATGGGGAAGGAATGACAGCTTGTCCATAGAGTAAGAAGAAATTAATTCGGAAAAGTTCAAACGCATATATAAAATTCGTAAAAAGCAGATGAGAAAGTTTTATTTATACATTGAGGCAAGTCTTAAATATATATTATTTAAGTATTCTTTGCGTTAATAGGCCGCATTGCCACCGATTACGATTGCGTTACACAACTCCCCAGTATGTTATATACATATATGAATTTTATATCGATTTCGAGATAGTACTATACTGATCAACTAAAATTTTAGAGGTTAATTTTTGTTTGGGTGTTTCGGTGTTTCGGTGTTTGTAGATACACATCCTATCTTGATCCTATAGTATCGTGTTATCTGCGGCCAGTCTTATGAGGAAAAAATCTATTTAATGAAGCATTATATATATATATATATGTGGAGATGTTACAACTAGGATGACTTAACGTATTGACATTCGTTTTATGATAGAGCATAAAGACATGCGAGAACATGCGAGAAAGTTCATATGAAAGATTACAATAAATATTATAGTGATTTGCTTCTATTCTTGCTTTTTTTTTTACTTACATAATAAACGAGAGAAATGCATAAAGACATTAATAGATCGTTAAGTCTTGTTTTATTTACTTTTTGTAATGTTGTTGACAAATACAATTTTTATAGAATTTCTTTCTCTTCGTTCCATTCTATCTGCGCAAACATTTACATTTTTTCTAGTTGTTGTTTGCATTTATATTTCGAAATATTTTAGTTCGGCAGTTTAAGTCTTACTTACTTAACCCATAACACGTAAGAACATATAAAAGGCATACTAGTCATCCTATGCAGTATTTCTCGAAAGAACCTAGACTTGCTTAGAAGGATTAGCGCGTCTTGCCTAATAGTTAAGAACCACCTATAATCTAAATGCTGCAAAACAATAACAAGAAGGATGACCGTTTTTAGCGCACGAACAATCCCGGCGAGGAGAATAAATTTTGGTGTAGTGAGTGAAATTTTCCCACAATGCGACATTGACTAAAGTCAATTGTATTCACAACAATTGACTAAAGGTCCACCGACTAATGATATGTATTTTCCATATGGTTTCCAGAAAATAGCACATCCTCTTACACCACAGGATAAAGAGAGGAGCAGCGTGCTCTTGAGAACAAAGCTGAAGAATTTGAGCTTATGATCTTTGGAGATGGAAATTTTAATTGTTCGACATATTCGTGCGAGTCAATCAACGGCTTTCAAATGCCTTTTATACCTTACATCATTTGTGGTACAAGAGTATATCTTCGACGTATTGTATTATCCCATGTCGACAAATTCGTCTTACTGACATATTTCCGCCGGAAGGACGAATCGCAATGAGAATATCACATATCATAATCGTATGACGGACGGAAAGTACCGTTCTTTTTGAAGAGTAACGAATATTTTTAATATTTTTCCATAAAAATCGGCGAGAGCTAGTCATTTATTGTTAAATGTGAAAAATTTGGCTTCAACGAGACTGGTTTTTGAAAAATCAAATTTTATATGGCAATCTAGATCTAATTTCTGATATCACATGATGGAAATGGTCAAAGAATCGCGGAGGGAGAAAAATTTAATCGTCCACGCTAAAGTCACTTCAACTACATTTTAGCAATCGTAAGGGTTGAAGCGCACGATCTAAATAAATAAATATCTAAATACTTCTTCTTGCAACTGCAACACTCTTCCCTTCCCGTATTAAAAAGATAATACGTGAAGAAAATGTCACTTTTGAGCGCCCATGTTGAAAGGATGTGATAAGGGGGTGGAAGCGGATATAAAGCCAACTCTCTTTCTGGTTATTATTTTTATCAATTACTACGACGAATACGAAAACTTGTTCTTCGTTTTATTAGCAAAATGTACAGACCGTATGCATATATTAAAGCATACACACACATCGTTCGATTTCGAACACGACCATTGGCTTGTGCCTCGTTTTAAAATGTTTGTTGTTTTGACACGTTCGGGGACATACATGCTATAGCATTCGTTTTCTCTGCGACTCAAAAAGACGCAAATGCTATAGGATTTCAATTTTGGAGCCTACAGTTATACCCAACACAAGCCAACACTTATGATACAAGGCGTATTAAGTTGATAAGGACGTGAATAAGACCCGATCGGGGTAAAGATAGACCCACCTTTTACCGACCGATTTAGATTCATTTACTGAATCGATCTAAGCCTCTCTGCCCGTCGGATGTCTGTCCATGTACATATATGTTCAGCCTACACATAGCAATTTTTGCGATATTTTGATGAAATTTGGTACACTGTTGTGACATCCTATGAGCCAAGGATGAACACTGTTGAAAACGGTTCGCATCGGTCCTCTTTCTCGTCTACTCCCCATACAACGCCTTACTTTGAAAAGTCATTACATTGCAGTTTTGAAAGGTTTTCGACAGAATTCGTTGAGTTGAGTAGTAGTTTGACATTCTAAATTTGTATGAAAAGTTTGATCCGGCTGGGGCAACTTTCTGAACCCCCCCTCTCATTTAACCCATCCTATGAAAGCTGAATCTTGATGGAAAAGGATAATTTTTAATATTTCATCGTGAAAACTTGTTCATAATAGTAAATTGCTTAGCGAATTTGGAACAGGAAGAAAACAAAGGTATTCACAGTTCTTGTTGCATAAATATTTGAGCATTATAGGCGTCTTCTTTGACCGATCTAGGTCGTTTTTAAATTCTTTTGCAAATTTGTTGGCAATATCTTCATTTTTGCGATAGAACACACATTGGCAAACGAAAAGATGCACAAACGAATAGAGGGACATGCTTAGGTGCTTTTCGAATTTGAAGCTGGGCAAGGATTTATATACTTTATGATTATTTTGATACACTCTAATATTGGGTAGGTGCAGTCAATTTTTTACAATTTCCTACAGATACTTTAGTACCACCCATAGAACATGCGTTCAAATTTTTATACATTTACTTGCTATAGTTTAGGAATAATAAGCACAAAGCCAATTTTGTATTCCTTTTGAAAAACAGAGATGTTTTCAGTTTACGTGGTACTGTTGGCATGTCCATCGCCCGCTTTGGCCCATTTTGAATATCAATCAGCATGCAAGAGTTGTCGGCATTATTTTTGCGCCTTGAAGCTTGTTTACAACCGCCAGGTTTGCACAGACGGGTAAACAGACAGACGGACATGCTTAAGTCCGTTCACAATTTGATCCGTGTGAGGTTTATTTTGGGGCGTTGCAAATGTTTTGACAAAGTGAATATATCCATCATCCTTTGCTGATAGGCATGAAAAGATCTATTATGGAACTAATTTATATATATTTTATATATATAGTATATTTATATATACTTACCTACACAATCAACTCGACATAATTTCTATTCTATATTATACGTATATATGTGAATTCATTCACATTATGCCCTTGCCCGATAAAACGATTGACTCTTAATGTTTATATTCGTTCATTCATATCTGCTGTATATACCCCGTCATAGGTGATGTATTCTATTCATTTACGATAATAACTATACGTTCTTGTGATGATATTATGACGGAACCGACTGTCCATATGACTCTTTGCTCACTTAGTGGAGGCGATAAAGCACTACTAGAATTGAAATGTCGCAGAAATGTTTGCTTCAGACTTATTCATCCAAATCGATTTCCAATTTCTGTATCTTGATCAAGCTATTATATTTTTGGCATTGTGTCTGCTTGTCAAGACCGAAAGTCGATCTAATTCTTGTACAAACACTATGAGAAACAAAGGAAACGGAATAAAATCTTATGAGAATTTATCCTTATCTGAATCTAAATCTTAATCTGAATCTGAATCTGTGAATTGTCACTTTCTAAAAAGTAGTAACGCACAACGTGACTATTAATTTTACATATCTGAGAGATGCAAGAATGTCCCACTTAGTTACTATAAATTTATACACTTTTTGGTTGGATTGTTGTATTTATAGTAAGTTTCTCTAAATCAATCAAAATAAAAACTCAAGTTAAACGATTTTATATCAATTTTATAGAATTTCATTAATGTATAATAAAAAATATTGCGAAAATTCTGCAGCAAGCGTAACACAAGGCAAAACAGGCGTAACTTTCTCATACACATCCATGTTGTTTTTTGTTTTGTTGTGTTGTTAGCACGGTATGTATATAGTACACAGTAGTATTATTTCAGTATCATCTAGTTTTAAAATCAATAATTTATGCAATTTGCAAATAAATTCGTAGAAGAACGTAAGGAAAATCAAAAATTGTGTGCAATCAATAATGCAGAAATGTTTGTAACAACTTAATCCCTTAAGCAGACGGCAATAAACGATTTTTTTCGTTAGGCAAAACTTAAACAAGTGTTTCACGCTTTTAATGAAATGCCTAAAGCCAAGACATTTTCCCCATTAATAACAAATATTTCATCATATCATAACATATTTTAGGTTTGGCATTTTAAGTCCTAATAAAATTTCAACTTTTCCATTGAATAAGATGAATACGAAATGAATAAAAAGATATATATATATATGGAAAGTATGCGAAGGCATACTTGAATATAATTCCCAAGAATTTTATTATTTTTCATTAGAAGCTAGCTAGGCTTTCCCCGCCATATCAGGGCTTGCTTTTCATCAGAATCCCTATTGTCTCTATTGAGTCTTGGTGTCTAAAAAACACATCTGTGTGATTCAAATTCCCTGCCGTCAATTTTTTTGCTTAATCGTATGAGAAATTAGAACTTTCTCTAAAGGCCTTGGTATGGGGTGGGATCCAAAAAATAGGCTCCTATTTCAAATTTGGTCCGCTTGATTTTAATGTCAAATTACTTTAGAAAAAATTTTCATCTTAAAATATTAAAAATTAAGCCTTTTTCCGAAGAGCTTTCTACTCATTAGCTATCTTATAGGGCAATTAGGCATTAGCGTGAATAAATTATCATCACAAAAGCTTTTTTTGGCATATAAGGTTTTACGTTTCATGAGAATCCTTTTGTGCGGCGGTATCCAGTAAATAGGCCTACGTAGTCCAAATTTGGTAATGTAGATTTCTCTAAAGATGCATTTTCGTAGGGACGCTTATATAAAAAGAGCTCCAAAAATTGCCCCAAACTTGTGACCTGTAGGTTGAACACAAAAGTTTACGGGCAGACAAGCTTAGATAGATCGAGAAAATGGTTCTGAATTGATCGGTATAATAAAAGATTGGCTACGGGCGGGGGTGGGGGGAGGGTTAAGCTTTTCTGCGTGTTATATACGTCGGCGCAAACTTAATACTTCGTAGATGTACCATAGGTGGTGTAGCATATAGAAATATAGATTGAGTGACAAGTGAGAGTGTAGCGTTTCCATCCCAAAACAAAAAAAAAAAAAAAAAATTTAACTTAACCGTATTTCAGTGGCATTAGTGCTTTTGTGCACAAAATTAATTACAAGTGAGTTGGTCGAGTTTAATTTTAAACGAAAACAAAACTCTTATTAACTTTTGTATTAAAATAAATTTAGCGAAACAAAGTAGTTTGATTTGATTCCTATACGTGAACTTGTCATTGATCGTTTTCCATTCAATTCAATTAAAGCAGAGAAAAATGTTCAAATATTCAAATGCGTATTGTACGCTTTAAGCTTAATTGTAAAAACACAAAAAAGTAAAAGAAACAAAGGAGAAAAAAGTGAAAAGCTGCTGCATAAATAACTAGTCCTTTGAATCGTAACGAATTCGTTTTATTAAAATTCCTACAACCCGAGAGGAGTAATAATATGCCTGCAGGTAAAACTATTTTCGTTCGGCACACATTCGCTAAGTGTGTATGTGGAAAGTAAAACCACAAGCATCTGCACTAAATTCAGGCTTTCTGCCTGCCTTAAAATAAAGCAAAAAAAAAAAAAAAAAAAAAATTAGAAAAAGAGTTGGAAACCGACAAAGGGATTTGGAAAAATCAATAAAGCATCTCTCAGCGATCAGGATTATATATTTACGATTTAAAGATTTTTTTTTTTTTTTTGCAAATTACAAGCAAATTTAATCTCTAATCAGTAGGCCGATTTTTTTTTTTCTTGCATAGACTCAAATGTATGAGCCTCTCCAAGTTTTCAATAATTTAAGTTAACTGTTTCTCTACTTCGGATTAAGTTTGGAAGTAATGGAAATATTCTAATTCAATAATGACGATTAACGCTAAGTTCATTAAGAAAGGCGGTAAAACTAATTGGAACGTTTTCGTCCCGCTTCCATCAATGATTGATTTCGAAAGCTCACGCTCTCTTTGTAAGAGAAGTGAAAAGGAAGACTTTCGTTATTCCTATCTCCTCTGTATTCGATAGTGTATCCCCAATTTCCCACTTATTTCATGCCGTTCCAGTTGAGTTTTCTTGCTTGCGACTGCCAATCCATCCATCATCCATGGCAATTAAAATTTCCGCTTTTCCAATGTCTAGCTGTTTAACTTTTGACCGGCTTTTGACCGACTCGTTCAGCAGCAAGTTGTAATGAATGTTGCAGTAGGACGCAGTTCGGAACATACGATAATAATTTTTTTTCTTCTCTGTTAAAAAACAAAAAAACTTTTCATCGCCGGTTGTTTTCGTTGAATCGTTTCTCTTTATCATTGATCATTTATGACATCCACATTTTAGGTTTGCGCGGTCGCGTACTGATTGTCGACAGAAGAACGTTGAAATGTACGTATTTGTAAGCCAAAATGATTTCCATTGGATTTGGAAACGTTCTCTAGGTCTTGAGGAATCAGTAAAGGTATAGTAGCATACCAAGTCATACCGTGATGTAGCTTGTGTGTTGAGGGGCTACCTCTCCCCTCCATCATGAACCCTTGCGCCTTCATTTTCATTTCTACAACATCAATCTTTCTTTCAGTCGTACACACTTGAACTCACACCCCCGATCAATATTGAATTCATTGCAATTTGCCTAACTACGAGTAAGCTGAAGATTTTTTTTAACTTGCTCGTACATTGCACCGAATTCAAAGGTATGTGTCTTCGTGGAGCATTTGTGCATTCGTGAAATTGTTGTAGCGCCTAAACCTGCAGATGTGGTTAGAGAGAGCACTGCGTGATTTCAATTTACTTCAAGTATGCTGGGATTTCAATGTTGATGCAAGATGTATGACGCCGGCGTCATCATCTGAAAGAACAATCATGTTTACCAAACGAATGTCAGACCCTCTTGGGCCTTCTCCGCTGTAACTATATTACTAATTGCAGTAACAGAGAGACATGGACGTAATATTTTTCAATGTACCTGAACTACGGCTTAACCGTAGTGAGCTCTTTGTTACTCCAGAAGACCTTTATTAGGAAATTGCTTCTCAACTCAATTCAACAAAACTAATATGGTTCTCCTCAGAAGAGGAATTGTCGAATATTTCAGAGTGAAAAATAGGTGGTGAATAGGTTCAGCTCCCCTTCTGTCCTCACTTTATAATAAGTTCTTTTCAGCTTTTTCGGTAGCTATCGTATGAGACATCAGCGAGTATACAAATAATTCATCAAGAGTGGATCGACCCTAGGTTGCTCTTCCCATACTCTTGCAAAGCATAGCTTTAATCGTCTCAACCATATCACTTATTCAAGATACATTCTCACTGTTCATCACTTACTGTTTACAAATCCGAAATACTTTTCAAATTTCTAAGCTCTAAACGAAAATTTACCTCCTTTGCTTCGTCGATAACCTTTATGAGTATTAATCTTTTTGACGGTCCTAAGACTGTCAATCTCTTCTCGAAATTCTTTCAGCTTAACTCGCAACTTGATTGAACTTGATAAACAGTTGCCTGCCTGTATGAAATTTTAGACTCTATTATGATGTCATATATTACTATCTGGGAATATGATAGTCTCCATAGCCTAAAGCAGCTCAACTATAGTAATTAGCCTGGTGGTGAGGGTATGGCCTGCATATATTCTAAAGTCTTGCGCTGATTTACTATGTGATTTTCTAGCAAGAATTTTTAGCTGTTCTGTGAAAACAAGTGTGTTTCCAGAGATTTGGAAAAACAAGTTTTCTTATTCATTCTGATTCATGAAGAGAGTAGTAGACAGCTAGTTGAGAACTATAGAGGTATTGCAGAACTAAGTGCACTTCCAAAATTGTTTGTTGATCGAGTCGCTGCTGGATATTTTTCTTTTGCAATTAAATCGTATATTTCTCCGTATCAACAGGCATGCTTCTGTTTCAAAAAGAAGTTCTTACTTTTTGCGTTAAGTAATCAAGTGTGAGACCCCTATGTAATATTTCCACCGTATGAAAACAGATTATAATTAATAGTATTACCGTCGCTTGTTAAACGCTTCTTCGTAAAGTTGTAAGTAAACGGTACTGTTCTAGGCTAGAACAGGAACTGCAAAAATACGCAATATTAATAAAATGCCTGAGCTTCAGACTAAATAATAAGATAGGGGAATGACTAGCATGATCCGCAAAGTTGCATGATACAGAAGGCAGGTTAATTAAGAACACAGAGAGTCCAAAGAAAAAATGCTTAGACTGATGTAATAAACATATTGCAGATAGATTGAAATATATGGTGGAGTCATAATAACTTCCGATGCAGATACGTAGAATTACATTGCACCCTACCGTACGGTCGTATGGATATAACTTTTCATACAATTTCAACAACAACAACAGCAACAACAATATCACCACGAATATCAACCTTGCAAACAACTAATAATAGATCAGGAAGGCATGGAAATGAATGAGAATTATATTATACAAGTTCTAGGTTCTAGGCTATTAAAATATAAATATAGACCATCATCCATTAATAGTGTTAAGATAGATCAGTAAATC
>KK499764.1:1191219-1506821 GCA_000688715.1 Glossina pallidipes | reverse complement strand
CATCCCTTCGGATAGGACGAACCACTCCTTTTTTCATCGCCAGAACCCAAAAAAGGCGTGTCTCATCCCACAAAAAAAGCATGAGTCATCAAACAAAAATTTTATCCCAATGTAGCGCATCCCAAAAGTCACTATTACCAACAAAATCTATATCTTCCGTCTCTTTCTCACAAAAATTGCATAGTGGCGCTGAACATGCATATAATACCTACTGCTGTCATACCTAAGTAATTCAATTACTGAATATTCAGATTTAAAGTCGACAAAAAATTGTATGTTCAAGTTGAGGTATCAAGCTAAGGCTAGTTCTAGTGGACTTGTTTTTTATCCCCACACTTTTTATCGCTGTTCGTTTCCGAATGGCCCGCGAATTAGCAATTGAAGTGCGGATTTTTTTTTTCTCGCGACTATTTTCGTACCAACATTTATTATAGTTACTCTGTCAAATTTTCCGTTCTGAGCGTATAAACTTAAGATAAGAACCTGTTTATTTTCAATCTTAGGAATATAAACTATTTAACTAAAGGTGGACGCCTCTCATTTTTCTGACTGTTACATACATTCGGCCAAGCTTAATATACCCTATAACTATAAAGTGGTACAGTATTAAAAAGAACGCTTAAGAATTTTTTAATATCAAAATATTGCTTACATCATGTTTAAAATCACTAAACCTGTCACAAACATTGATTTATGTATGTTGTAAAATTTTGTAAGCGTCTTATTTTTCTTGAATTGAAAAAAAAAACACTTGATTTTCCGAAGTTTCTCATGTTGTTTTAGATATATTATATATGTATATATGTATATATATATATTTATATATATATTTTTTTTTTTTTTAAGAACACATTCTCCATCAATTTTTCAAGAGATTTATGGGTTCAAACTTTCAAAAGTAGCAAAATACAAAATAAACGAAAATAAATGTGTGGTGGTTCCATACTTTTACAAATATTAAATTTTTGTGAGCAAAAATCTAGGAAATTTATGAGCGGCTAGATAGGTTCTCGTCGCTCCCCCCCCTCTCTCTCTCTCTCTCTCTCTCTCTCTCTGTCTTTGAATGAAATTCCAATGATGTTCATTGGAAAGGTACAAGAAGCAAACAAAAATGCATGTTTGTCTGTCTATGCGTACGTACAAATGAATTAATAAATACGTAGCTGTGGTGTAAAGAAAACTGAATGAACAAAGCGAGTACTGAATAGAATAGAGGATGAGCACATTCATCTTGAAAAGCAAATGGCAAAAGGAACGAGCTAAATTAACCATTTAAGTTCAAGAACTATCTACTGCAAGATTTCGATGTACGGGCCTCTACATTCTTCATTATTATGTCAGTTACGATGCTATTTCAATGTTAAAAGTGTACCTTTACATCCACCAGGTTAATCAAAAAAAAAAAATTATTTTCGTTGAGAGAGAAAAAGAGAGACCAGAAGAGACCATCATCTTTTCATGAAAAACTTACAATGACAAGTATGTTCAAGGTTTAGACATAAATGTTGCCTCAAAATCAATCAATATTTCAATCACAATAGTATGCCTTGCAGTTATTTATATGGAAATTTTTACATTACGACTCACTGTTAAATATATATACAATCAGATCTATGTAGGTGAGCAGTCTTGATGATGTGTATGTTGTCCTAGCAGTTACATGTAAGGCGATATATACGCTTCAATAAATATATAGGTTCACTTAAACATGCGTTTCGAGTGTCTGGTCTCTGGTTCTCATCGCCCAAACACAGCCATCTCAACTAAGTGGAAAAGTTTTTTTGAAAGTTAAAAAAAAAAACATAACAATAATCACAGGGAATTTAATCACGATGAGTTTAAAGAACTTTCAGGCGTACTATTACTTTTTTTTTTGTTTTTGTTGTTTTGGTGATTGCGGACAAATTCTTTAGCTACAATAATGGTTGTATGAGTACATCATCAAAACTGGCCAGTCCTGTTGCCAGTATTTGGGAAATTATTGAAAATAAACAAAAATTTTCAATGTTTTACCTATCGGTGTCCGAACATCCAGGTGGATTATGCAGCGGACATTTAGCAAAAATTCATTTGCAAGAAATAAAAAGTAAATCGAGAGGGACTGTTAGTGTCTGTGAATTATTTTGGAATTTTATTAGCAAAAGAATTGTTCGCGACGAAAGGAATTGTATCGTGACAATGAAGGAAGGAAATCTACTTGATGTTTTGTGAAATGAAAGGTCTCTAAACTTTCCTTTAACTCTGTTCACTTGTAAATGATTTTAGAGTGAACCTAATATAAGCGATGATGAATTTGGTCTGTCTGTGAGAAGTAAGCACGGAATATGTCACTTATATTTTTAAGGAAATTTCTCAGATCAAATTCACTATACTGAAGTTACCGATTGTGGGCCGGAAACATTGACGAACTTACGTAATAATAAGAGAAGGACGATTTGTCCACAGGCAAGTAAATAGCTATGGCTACGCTTATTGAGCAATTGGTGCTCAATGAAAAATGTATATACGTTACAGAGTCGTTAGTTCATGTTTCTCTACAGTTTATCGTTTACGTTGTGTATAAGCAACAACAAAAAATTTCAAAAGATTTCAATCAATAGTTTACAAACTTGAAGAAGCATTCAATTGAAATTTTGCAAAAAAAATAAAAAAAAAAACCCTAAAGAAAATGTAAATTTTGCGTAAAAATAGCACAAATCGCCCAGTTACTGTGCCTTTTACATATAACAATACAGCATTTATTTATTGGTTTATTTATTTATTCATAATCACTTCACTTCGCAAATACAATATTTCTCAACTGAATTCAACTACAAAGCACAAAATCTACGTATTTTCAAATTAAGTTTAAAAGAAAAATTCAAATTCAAGCAAACTATTAAAAAAAAATACGCCGGGACTTTTGATTTCCACTAATCGCTGCCTTATGGTGTTTGTTCGAAAAACACGACGACATAACGAATGTATTTTTAAATCATATTTTGTGTCACTTACCACAACATCTCACGTATAAATTTTCAAATTCCGCCTTTATATGGAATTTGCTAATGGAACTAAAGATGACGAAAGTATTAAGCCAACACACTGTGAAACAGAAGAGATTAAATAAATAAATTCCGCTACTTACGTTCCGCGATGCGTTACAAGCGCGACAAAAATAAATAAGTAAGGACATTATATCCGGGCATGTCCGAATCTTCTACATCCACCAACTTGGTATTAATGTAAAATGTGCAAATGGTTGTTGTTGCAATTTATGAGTAATGCAAACAAGCAAAAGATTATTGCTTAGATTCCTTTTAACGACAATGAAGATTGTGGCATAAAATACCTGAACTTTAGTGATCCAAGGGCTATTGCAGGACAATTTCTAGGAGGTTCTCGCTTTATTCTTAATTTATCCAATATATTAACTAAAATGAAATCTATTGCCATTAACAACATTATCAGCCTCTATAAACCTGGACTTGGAAGATCATACAAGCGATGAAGAAACATTAAGATATGAGAATGAACAAAACATAAACGAGAAATCCGCCCTCAGGATGTTTGATTTTATCTTAAGTGTCGAGCTCATTGAGTATGATGGAGATTTAGAAATATCTTCTTTTTTTTTTTTGTTAGCGACAATCAATACAAAACTTTCAGTGCAACCAATAATGTTCCAGTTATTTAATTTCCATATCTTTTTATACCCTACACCACGTGCTGTGCGTGGATAAATTAAATTTGTGCAGATGTATGCGACAACCAGAAGGACTTGAGACGAACTCATCCTTTATTAGACCGATCATTTCGGAGTCACTTTCTGAATGAGTCTAAGCTTGCCTGTTCGTCCGTCCGTCTTGTTTTCTTATACTCAACCTACAAATAACAATTTTCGAGAATTGCTATATACGATTCACATCGGAACACTTTTTCGACCTGTTCTGGCCTGTAAGCCTTTATTTTGAGAAGTCGTGGTGCAACACTAGGACTACAGTGCTCTTTTCTCACATTGTAACTACTCTTCCTCGTTCTATATTCTTGGAAAGTGTTTTTGCATAGTTGCATCTGTCAGAGAAATGAAGAAAGAAATTTATAATACCACAGGCGATTATATTATGAGCATCCGTCTAATCGTCTTCATTGCAAAGTTTTTGTTTTTCGACAAAAGCAATGATTCTTTTCGAATCACTCGCAGTCCTCTATCCATTCGCTTGTGTATTTTCGTTTCGAAATAGACATTTGCTTGCATATTAGAGAAGTTAAAGTTAATCATCAAGAGATTAGGATGTAACTGACCACTAAAGATTCACTTGTTAAAAGGAGTCGTGTCGGAGCGCCTGGGGTAGAGCTTGAAATTTCAAAGAAAAAAATTTCTTGCAGATACTCAAAATTTGTGCTTTGTACAATGCGTAGAGCAAGTCAATTAAAAAAAAAAGGTGAAAAAAGGTGAAAAAAGTGAACAAAATGTATTAGCTGACTTGATCCCATCCCTCTTAGGAGGGCAAAATGTTGTGGTCTCCGAGAGTTTTAATCTTATGATTGCAAGCAGGAGCACAAAATCATCGCACTATTCATTGTTATTTACTATGCAAATGTATGTTTGTTTGATTTGAATTTGTAGAAAATTAGATAACAGTTTGCCACAATTCCCTGAACATTTGGCAAATGAAAATTCCAATACATGTCAAATTTGCTTTATCGTAAACAGTTAACAGTTAACAGTTCAAATTCACGAAACTCAGCACGTAGCATACCTTAAGGAAATTTCGTAATTTATAACGGTTTAGTCAATTTGAATGCTAAGGTATTATTTGCTGTTTCGTTTCTGAACAGTTTTCAATTCTCAATTTATTCGCTTTCAAAATACATTTTAATAAAAGGTTTGAGTAGAGTGCTCTTATTTAAGATTACGCACGTAAATAAATAAAAGCAAATAGCACGCACGGGTTCGCTTAAACGTAAACTTACACCAATCAATTCTATTATGTAAACTTTTGCATTCAGTATGAAATTTAACTACCAATGGGATAGAAGCAAAAAATAAAGCAAATAATATAACAAATTTGAAAAAAAGTAATTTTATTAAAACAAAGGTCAATATCACAATGTATTAACAGTAATGTTAACAATAATAATAACAATAATAATAACAATAATAATAATAATAATAATAATGGCACATACATATACAACATGGAAACATAAAATGAATGCATTGTAATTATTGGTAAAAGTAATAAATTTATGCAACTTCCTCTTAATATGAAATTTTTTTTTTTTACCTCTCATCTATCTCTTTAAAAGTACATAAGCATAAGAGGAAGGAGGCTAAAGGATTTCAATTTTTCCTTCAGTCTTTTAAACTGTTATAATGTCGCCTAATATGACGAACAGTATTTAGTAAATACAAGTTGTTGCATATGTATGTAGAAGTGTAGAATTCAAATTTTAAATAACCATTAAATACCCTACCCTAGTACCTTATGAGCCCATTCATATAGGCACATTTTAGAACGCGATGTTACGTGGGAAGTGATCGAAAAAATGGGCTGATACGAATCATTTTCAATAGCGATCGTCCTTGGGCGGTCAAAACATGTCAGCGTATCAAATTTCAGGAAAACAAGACGAACGAACAGACAGATAGACAGACAAGCTTAGACAGATTCAGAAAGTGAGTGTATAATAAAAGGCGCATCTATCTCAAGTCCGTCTGGGTGTTGTATACACTTATCCGCACAAACTTAAGGATAGAAAATATATGAGAAATATATAAAAGTATAAAAAATATGAAAAATACGCATTTTTTTCGTTGTAGAGTAGTTCTGTCATCCCGTAGCGCAACAGTAGAACTAAACATCTCGTTGGGACAGACCTACGGGGGCATAGTCAAGTTGAGTGTTTTAGCAAAAATTTTTTGACCGAATCGTTGCTCAATAAATGGTTTTTGGTAATAAATCAATTGTTTCAGTATATCCTTCTAAAAGAAAAGTCAGTCATAACTTATCTGTTAGGATTTACTTGGCATGTTTTCAAGGCATTCTCTAGTTGCTCGTGGATACGTATTTTATTGAGGACTTTCCCCGAGTTAATCATCATAAGTCGTATCACAATTTTTAAATTTCTGTTCCTGCTTTTTCAGATGATTAATCTCCTATCTCAGTAATAAAAATTCTTTTTAACTCATTATGTCCTGTACGTTAATAATCTCTCTTCGGTAATTAACTCCAGTACAGTTACGAGATTTGATTACTCTCCTCGTTTAAATTGGAATAGCTTTCTTTAATCCGATTGAGATAAGATTGTTACATATTGATCTCTTAATTCTATGGCATTGAACTTAAATTAATGTAAGACGAAGCTTTCATTGTGAAAGAGTATTTTATTAATTCACATAAATTGAAAAACGTTGGCTCATTCACCGCTTTAGTTGTGTTGTTCGATCGAGGACTGCGGTTTTATTTGCATATGGCCTCTTCTTCATAAATAAGCCCAGGTCAACACTTTGGACGGAGCTTCCTTTATCCATATGGTGCAAAAATATTATACATGAGCTTCGTAAGGTCAATATTTTATAATTATACCTCTGCTGTTTCTGCCAAGAAGCAATTTGGGTTAGAAAATCGCTACTCTCTTTGCCATCGATATCGTATCGACGAAAGAATCATGGCTGTATGCTAGATCTTTCCTTCTCATTTAAGTTAACAAATGCCATTAAGGAAGGAACTTACCTACCGGCTTTATTAGGTGAGATATACTTCCATGTTCCTAAGATATTAGTTATAAGTTTATGCCGTTGAGGGTCTTTTGTAAAAATCTAAAGGATAATTTTAACTTAAGTTCAGTATCGGACCCTTTAAATGCCCTTTAAATCAAACGCGTTCTCGCTACGCGTGTGTGTGTGATTGTGTGTCTTTCCAATGGCGTAGTTAAACTCGCTTTTAGTGTTTAATGCTACGTGTGATTCGCTAATAAAGTTAATTTTATTATTATTGTCAGTCGCCAAGCTTTTTACAAGCTTACGTCAGTTTGGTGGTATACTCCTAACTCAGATATGCATTAACAGCGAGTGTGCCTTTGTACTTGATGTCTAGATGTCTTTTTCCTTTCTTGTTTTTCTCTCTTACTTTTTGTCATTTATTTTCGTATTTATTATTGTCTCAATATTCAGCATAACATTTATTTTTAAATGTTTATTAATAAACCAATTCGGTTGTTATTTTCAAGTAACTGTATTTCATGTGGAAATGTATAAATAAATAAATAAAATCACTTAACCTCTTACAAAAACCGAAAAAGTAGAATTCTCATGGTAATCATTCAAACGGAAACGTCCTCCTACTGAATGTATGCGATAAATTTCAATTTTTGTACCTTACAACACTTGGACATGGATACATGGGTATATTAAGTTTGTGCGGATGTAGGCAACCCACTAAAAGACTTGGGAGAGAGAGACCCATCGTTGATTATACCGATTGATTCGAAATCACTTTCTCAGTCGGTTTAAGCTTGTCTGTCCCTCGGTCCGTCTTGTTTTGGGCGGTTCAACCTACACGCTGCAGTTTTTGAGATATTTTAATGATGAGACTTGGTACACTCATGTGTTTTGGTCCACGGACCAACGCTCTTCAAAAGGGTTCCGATCGAATATATTTGCTTAGTAAGTTTTTAATTTGTACTTTATAAGTTTTTGTATTACAACTATATGTTATTATTCCATAAATTTATCTACATCTGTATATTACTATTGTTATTCGACTATCTGTTCTTATCTGCATTCAGGCATATCATCTCTTTTTCATTGGTATTTATCGGTCATCACTGTATGTAGAAAGTAGAAAGGAACATAATGCTACTGCGTATTGCCATCTGTTTAAAAACTTGAGAAATTTATAAGAAAAAAATTAAAAAAATAAAAGCAGTGTATGCATGCATCTATTAAATAAAATATTAAAATGCGTTAGTTGCACTGCACATAGGAGAAGAAATTGCGTCGAAAAAATATTTACTTAAAAAAAACAATGTTTACTCTCATGCAAAGAGAAAAAAGAAAAAATTTATGCAAGAAAAAAAGGACTGACTTCTTCACGGGATGAATAATATAAATGAAATTGACAAGCTTGAAAAGCTCAACATAACAGAAAAGGAGATATCACAGAACTGTGATTTATGACATATGAAATAAATAATATGAGATGAATAGCGTCTACAGTTTACAATGGAATATGGATATGCCGAAACCAGTAAGGCTGGCTATTGCAGCAAAATTTCTAAAACCAGATAAATTAGTGAAAAAATTTGTAAATTTGTCATTCCTCTCCGCATTCGCATAAAGAAGAAGAAGAAGGTCATAGATGTGACAAATTTGCAGGATATATTTCTCGACTTAGTCGAGTAAGTAGTATAGGAATGGAGGTATCAAGTCCTAATTTATCGACTTCTGGGTGTTGCAAAAGTTTAACAGAATGAATATGGCCCCCCGTACTTCGGCGATGGGTATAAAAAGGGGAAAAAGGTGAAAGGAAATTTTGATAAAAAAAATTTTCATAAAAAATTTGCATAAAGAACGATATATAAATACTTTCGAAATGGATTTTGATAAAAAAAAATATGTTTTCCATTTAAGCATTTTGACATGATTCTCCAAAGCTTTTATTTCATGGTTTTATGGATTTCGTAACATACATAACATACGTTATGTAATACGACTAGCTGTAGATGTTTTTAAAAGAATCTCTTGTAAGTAAACGTTAAGGTCGTCCCCTTTTGCCACCGAACTTTCTAAAATCAACGTTTTGATTACAGACGAATTGAATTCAATCGTAAATCTTTG
This sequence comes from Glossina pallidipes, assembly GCA_000688715.1. Classification (NCBI taxonomy): domain Eukaryota; kingdom Metazoa; phylum Arthropoda; class Insecta; order Diptera; family Glossinidae; genus Glossina; species Glossina pallidipes. The sequence continues at coordinate 1,497,997 of KK499764.1, read as the reverse complement.
ATTTTTTTACAACAAAAAATCAAGCATTTAAGAAAGCCAGTTTCCTGGAAGAACAAAAAAAACACAGAATAAAAAAAAAGGTGAATTTTTTTTCTTAATTGCCAGATGTTTTTCATAAAAACATTAACTTAAAAAACCTTAATTACAATTTTTTTTTTTTTTTGTTTACTTATACTTGCTGCTCACACTTTCTCTTTCAGTTCTATTCCTTTCAAAAGTTTCTAAAGAAGAGAGAGAGAGAGAGAGAGAGAGTGAGAGAGAGAGAGAGTGAGAGTGAGGGAGTGAGAAAGGGAGAAAAAAAGAAAAAAAAATGGGTTAAAATTCTATATATTTACTATACTCGACCTAAAACTTTTTGTAGCATAAGTTTGTTTTTCTTTCTTCTTTTCTTCTTTTTATATCCTTTCAGCTTTTAGGTAAGAAAACCTCGCTTTAAAATCATTATCGCCGTTGAATAAAATAATGCTCAACAACGTTGGGCATATTTTATGGTATTAAAGAAGATAAATACCTTATGCTCGGCACGCCATTCCGCATTTTATATTTCAGCGAATGAAAGTGAAAAAAAGGAAAAAAATGTGAAAATGTGGAGAAATGCAGAAATTGAAAAGTAGATTTATTCCGACATTTTTTTGCCAGTTTATATTTCCACATAACATATTTTAAGTTTATTAAATATTAATAGTATGCAGATTTTTTTCTCATTTTTTATGCATAACACTTACACCTCAACGCCTTACGAAATTGCGAATGCGGTAAGCTCATGTATGGCAGCACCCGCCTAATAAAATCTTACTTATTATTCTCTTTATTTATACACAAACAAATATAATGTAATGTAATTGATGTACTATGACTCATATTCAACCACTTCATTAGCGTATGGAGCTTTCCTTTTTTTTATCATTATTAACGTACTTGAGTTTCTTGTTCTATCCGTTTTACATTTCTCAAGACACCGCCTGTGTAATGTATGGTATAAACATTCTCCTGGCCGCAAAAATGAAGCTATCGTTTTTGCACGCAGGTTGATATTGAAAACGGGCCAAATCGGTCGAAGGACACGCCCACGTAAACTGAGAATACCTCTGATTTTCAAAAGGAATGAAAAATAGGTTTTTTTGCTTATTACTCATAAACCATATTAAATAAAAGCACAAAAATTTTAACGCATATTCTACGGGTGATGCTGTACCATTTGTGCATACAAATTGAAAAAAATTGATCACGCCTACCCAATATTATAGTGTATCAAAATTTAATTGTTTTTTCAATATTTTTATAACGCGCACAAACAGGCCCAAAAACCCCATAAAGTAAACAAATTCTTGGCCAATTTCAAATTCGGAATGCACCTAAGTATGTCCGCCCGTTCGTCTGTCCATCTGTCTGTTTACCAGACTTTCTGGTAGACATTCTCCTGTTAGCGAAAATGAAAATATCGACTACAAATTTGCAAAAGACTTTGGAATTGACCTAAACTTTTCCAAGGATACACCCATAATGTTCACACCACACGCCCATGCAACGAAAACTTTTATTTTGAAAATAGAATAGAAGTAGAAAAAATCATCTGCGTCCATTCCGTATTATGGAACAAGTCAATTTTGTTCTTTTACTTCTTTTGTCTTTTTTAGGATAACAGTGATGCGTATAAAAGGTTCGGTCGTGACCGAATTTAATTTTCTTACTTATTACAATTAATACGTAAATCTTAATTATAACAAATTATTGCCCAAAGTAGAACATACATTTTTCGTTATGTCATTCGTTGCCGTTTGCCAGCTAAGTGTCACAAAGCATGTTATTTAACATCCGTTATCTACTATCCATTACGCAAAACAACTATTAACGTGCATCTAGCAAATACGTATTTACTTTGGCAAGAGCAGAGTTGAATGGAAATATGAGAAATTTGATTACTATCATCAATCTTGCAATAGATCAAATCGTTCATTATAAATAACAATAAACTAACATGACATTATCATATCTGATCAGTTTCCTTTTAGGGGGAATAGAGAAAAGTTTTTGAAAACAGGAAAAAAACTGATTAAGGCATACTTCTCATACAGATTTTTATATAGTGCGATGGAAATATTTAAGCACATTTGCTACCGTTACTTTCAATATCAATTTACTTTTCTGAATCAATTCCGATCAGAAAATATAAAAAATTAAAGTTCTTTTTTCATATTAAGGCTTACTTTTGCGTAAGAGTTCAAAAAATTAGTCCATCTTGACTCGAAATTTTCGCAACAAATTTTTTATAACGATATACTATTATTTGGCGGTGGTTTTGACGAGGGGTTTTGAAAATTTCAAATTTATTTTACGCAATTACTTTTATGAGAAACAGTCATAAAAATGGTTCGATCCAATTTATTTAGATACAGGATTTATCCTTAAGCCAATATACGTTAATGTAACATATTGAGAACCATGGACAGATAGACAGACAGGTAGACAGACAGAGGGACGGATGAATTTAATGAAATGTGAATCTATCTCATTTATTTAATATACTCTACATCGCAAGTGCTATAGGGTGTAAAGACATAATAAAAAATTTTACAATTTTATTATAAAATTTGCCTCATTTTACTTATTAGGCTAATGAAAAGCATTATATATATATATGTGTGTATACATATGCAGATTACTTATGAAAGAAGCCGTGTCGCTCAGCATGCAGATTTGATCTCAACATGCAGACGAGTTATATAACCATAGAGAAAGTTGAAAGGATTATAAATTTGTTTAGTTTTAAAGAAAATTTGGTAGACTTAATTGTTTCATAAATAATTTAAAAAGATTTATTATTTTCAAATTTTTTGTACAAAAACACAAGAACGACGATAAATTACTGTAGAAAGCTTGATAAGCAAACAAAATGCTTTGAAGAGACAAAAAATAGGATAAGGAATTAAAAGTTTAAGGAGGAGTATCTGGTAAATTATTAGAAAGAAAATGCGTAAACACAGTACCTACTTGTTTTATTTGCATTTCAAAATTTCTAGTCAACGAAATCAGCAAAAGCAATCCATGTCATAGATATCTTTTATGAAATTAAAAAAAAAATTTTTTTCGTTTTTTTTTTTTTAATTTTTTTTGGTCAAAATTTATTTAAAATAAAAAATACAGTATGATGGGGCAAAGCGAACACTTCAATACCGTACACCACTTCGCTTAGTACAGTCATTCACATTTGGTAATAATACATAAAAATTAAACATTACTTTCATGCAAAGACATGCATCGCTTTTATGAAAGCCCGCATGCTGAGGGATGCCCAAGACATCACATGACGCAAATATCATTTACTTATCAAAAATTTTATTATTTTTTCATATAAATTCCGTCAAGGAGAACTAGAAATTATACTTTCTCTTCATATAGGGACTTGCTCTTCATGATTGCTCTTATCTACGCTAGAGTCTAAAATATAGAGACCTATGTGATCTAAATTCTGTACCGTTACATTTGCGTTTTACGTTTAATTTTAGTTTTGCTAAATTGTTACTATGTCATCATGCTGTTGTCATCAAAAAAAAATTAAAAAATTATTCTGAATGGCTTACTACTTATGAGAAGTCTGGAAATATGAAATGGGGCTCAAGTAATTGACTCATGTGTTTCAAATTTGGTCAACTTGATTTTGATGTCAAATTATTATCATGACCAAATTTTCATCATGAAACATTAACAATTAGGCCGTTTTGGCATGTAAGGGTTTACGTTGCCTGAGAATTCTTATGTGCGCTGGTATCTAAAAAATAGGCCTACGTGGTCCAAATTCGGTAAAGTTGACGTCTTTGTCAATTTGCTATTATGAAGCAATTTTCACGATGGCACATAGAATATTATACGTTTTTACCCTATAAAGATGCACTTTTCGTCGGGACGCAAAAATTACAAATTTTTTCATACTAATTTAGACCGTTGGAATGCTATTACTCATCGACTTTTATTGAGAAATTTTAAAAATTATAATTTTTCTTTTATGTCCATCCGACCCATTTGCCATAGCGTTCGTTCTTACCTCAAAACGTCAGCGTACCAAACTACATCAAAATGTCTGCAAAATTGCGACCTAGATGTTGAACACGAGAAAACAATATGGACAGACAGACAGGCTTAAATCGATTCCAAAAGGTGACTCTGAACCGATCGATGTTAATGGAAGATGTACAAGGCTACACGAACTTAATATACCATACCCTTGTACCATAAGTGATTTACGGTATAATGGGCATTCCCCTTCCAGAGCTTATGCTGGTTTGCTGCGCGCACATACGATATATATAATATATATTTTTAAATCGTCTGCAAAAATTACCGTTTGATGGGGAACACAAAGGGAGCGCGAGAGAGACAGAGAGAGAGAGAGAGACATGTTTTTCGATAAGAACTATCAAGAACCAGAATTGTGCATACTTCACGGGTGCGGGCGAGGATATAACTTATAGTGCTTATTAAGGTCACTTTACAACGCAACGCAACAAGGAAATGATAAAGATGCTCCCCCATTCACGCCGCCATATCAATACTTAACACTGGCATGAAGTTGAATATAAATTTCTTATATATTTAATATCCCCGCGAAACCGTTATTCTTGTTACTCATAAAAATTTTATAATTTACTACAAGGATGTTAAGGTAAAAAGACAAGTAAATAAAAAATACACTTCTCGTACATAATATAAGAATAATAGGAGTGCAGAAGAAAAGAAAGTTCTCTTTTAATTAAAAGTCATATAAAAACACTTTTGGCTGTTAAATCTAAACAACAAAAAACAAGGCTTTTGGGTATCTTCTAGTATATAATTGTGTGCCGTTTTCCTTTTTCTTTCATTTTTACTTTAAAATTTGTACTTTTTATTGCTTCAAAGTTTGTGCTTTATAACTATAAGTGGTACGAAATTTTCTTTTATTGTTCCCATTTTGCTAAACATGATTGTGTTAACAGCTTATATAAAGTCTTTTAAACATCACTTGACATTGTCTGTTGGTAGACTAAGATGATGTGAATCATTAAAATGCATCGCTCTACAGATGTTATAATCAAAAGTCATATTTTCTTTTAAAAGTATATGTAAAAGGATTTGTATTTAAAATGAAAAAAAAAATTTGTTTAAATAAGTATAAGCAAAAGAACATAAGAACAACGTAGAATGTTGCAGTCAGGCAAGGCTGATTATTAAATATCCTACCCTAGCACAACGGACATCCGCAAATACCAAAGATTAGATCTCTCTCGCTTTTCATAAGCAAACTTTCATAGAAGTGGAATCAAAGAATGGATCTATGTGAGCCAAGCTAAGTAGTTGTTTTGTTTTTTTTTGTTTTTTTCTGCAATAGCAGGCTTATCGTTTGCAAAAATCTTTATAAGAAGAGAAGAAAGGAATTGTAATCCATTCGAAATTTTCACATATATCTAATTTTCGGAAATTCGCACAAACTTAATGCGAGACTTGTACGAAAAGTTTCCAACCTAAATAATTAAATTGTTTTTTTTTCGTCGACGTAGTCTTCAGTCTGTACGCTTCGAGAAGGATACGATCAGTTCAATAGTAGTCGGGTAGTAACTCAAACTTCTATTCATGCACTTTTACTATTGAAGCGGTCGGCTTGTGACTCGGTAGTTTTGTTCCATTTAGGCTTCTTAAAGACATGTTCGCCGTCTGTAATATCTTCCTAATCTTCTTAATTCGATGGCTATCCAGTATCATTCGATGAACTTGAGCTATATTTTCTTCAGTGGTTGCAGCTTCAAGCCCTCTCAAACGTTCAGTCGTCTCTTAAGCTAATGCTACTCACGATTTCCCCATTTTCGATTCGATAGCTGTAGTTTTAGGCGTATGACCAATGAAAAATAAATACTTAATGACAGTCCTACACTCAATATTCTTTCGATTTACTCAAAACGCTCGCCTTGACTCACCCAATGATTGTCAGTCAGCATTTGGACTGTGCGTCCAAAACAACTGAACTTTTCGTAACTTGTTTCCAAATTTTTGTGAACAACTGCTACTATCTTACCGTTCAGGTTGCAAAGTTGGAAAATAATAAACTACTAATACTAAAATACTTAAAATAAATTATCACATCTGTCGAATAAGACTCCTGTCTGATGTATATATATATATTAAGTTTTAATAATAATTAATTTAAGATTTACTTTAAGAGTCATTTGAACTCGACTGTCATTGGTTTTAGTTGAGTTTCTGTATAAGTGGAATAAATAAATAAATAAATAAATAAATAAATATATATATGGTAAAACTTTTGACAGATCCATATGGTTTCTGGATAGTATTAACGTTGAAAGTGATACGTGTCGCAACTTCATGTCAGTATCACAATTGGTTTAAAAGTTGTTTTTAAAAATTCATCTAAAGGCCGGTGTATTGGATTGCGATATAAACATTGAGAGGTTCCTCTCAGTAGAGGGTCATTAGTGTCATAAATCGTGCATAGTTACTTAGGTGCATACATCGTCTACCCCGTACCTTGTAAATGTAATCTTCGTAAGTTGACAGAGATAGAGATAATTAAATTACCTTGAAACGCTTTTCATTTTTAAAAGGTTAGGGGAATTCACTACCAAATGGTTGGTATAAATTTTAAAAGTATATCCTTTAAAGCGATTAAACTAAAACTGAAAATGAAAAGTTCTCTCTGTTTTATTCATGCAAAAACTTTCAAGTTTTGTATTTTTTCAACAGGCACTCGAAAGCATGCTTTTAAGAATCTCTTAAAATAAATTATTCTACAGTTACAATTTAATAACATAATCTTCTATATCATATGACTTTTTCGAAAATACCTTATGTCTTATATGGTTATATCGTTATATCGTTATTGGGATGTTGGGATAATAAGTAAATTCTCGTTGTCTTCTAAGACTATCTTCTAAGATGACTAGCACTGTAAAGTAATGAATAAACCCGGAACTTTTCCATCTGCATGTACTGTCTTTAAGCTTTAGTCAACTTTAGTTGACAACTAAGTTATCTCGACGAAAAGTGAACGAAACATCATTTTTGAAATTAATAGAATGAGGAAGTAGATCGCCTTCTACGAGTTCTTCAAAGATGCCATTTACGAGAGAGGTGACTTTCCATGCTCAATCCAAAAGATATTTAGCAATTTCGCCTAAGAAATGTTAGCAATGCTAACCGGGAATATGCCATCTTCCACCTTACATTACTCCTTCTGACGAACAGTGATTTCAGTCAGTGACTGATTGTCTATTAAAGACGGAGAGAGCAAAGCTTCTATTTATTGGGGCGATACCCAACAATTAGTCGTTTTGTTCACAGCCTTAAAGCCTTGGTTGCGGTGACAGGAGTAATGGAGAATAAAAAATATATCCTATCACTTTTGTTTTTATCCAATGGAAATGTTAAAGTGAAATTATTCACTTCACATTCCCATTTCTAAGGTTTCGTATATATATTCATACTAAGCAGTTTATTATGCAAATACATTTAAGGTCATAAGTTGAATGTTAAACGTTTCAAAAATACTGGATGACCTTTCACCATTCAATTTTCTTTAAACTTTTTTGCTAACCACCTAAACTGATGTAATGTTCCAAGTGGCATTTGGGAATATGTTATAATAAGCGACATCAATACGTTAACATTGACACTGTATACCATCGAAGATACTAAAGAACGTGCCATTTGTGTATTCTATTTAGCATCGTTGCACAACGACCTGATATCATATACACATTATGGCACATAGCAATTTTGTTGAATGGACTGGGACGAAGAATTTAAGTTTTTCTTAACACTTTTGGTCAATTGTTGTCTAGAGAAATAAATCACTAAATATATTCTACAATAAATTTCGAAAGTAAAGCTAGCAGTAAAACTAGGCGTTCGCTTGCAAAGAATGCATACTATTTTATTCAACCCATTAATTATTCGATTTATTGCAACTACTTTAGAATTCGCCAACAGAATATATATATATATATATATATATATATATATATATATATATATATTAGTTTCACCGCTTCGCTTGAAAAATACCTAGAATTGTATATCATCCATATATCTCTGATTAACATGAATTTCCAAGTTTGTCTGCTTGTTTGCCCATTTACCCGTTTCATGTTAGAATTGAATAAACGAGACAATATGATGATTAAATTAGCTGAGAGAAGAAAGACACTTTGATCAACAATATATATATATATATTTGTCTTTCTACATAATTAAATGAAAAAAAAAAAAAATATTATAAATAAAACAATTACGTTTCAATACTGAGTGCAAACTCAAAAAGGCCTATATAAAGTGAAGTTCCTTAACCGCAATGAGCACTTATTTACAATAAGATCCGAAATACAATGATATCTTATCACACATCACACTCATCAGTTCAGTTCTCTTAACTGTTCATCTGTCCATGACATAGTAGAAATTGTAGAAAATGTTCTGATTAGAAAATTACGGATAATTTTAGGTTAAACCATGTTTTACTATTTGCTTTATGAAGGCTATGTAAAGATAGCTAATATATTATTAATATATTATTTATTATATACAACATATATATTTATATTTATATGTATCACACAGGGAGCACTTATTGTGGTACAAGGGTATATTAAGTTTGTGCGGGCGTATGCACAACAAACAGGAAGATATGAGATAGACCCACCTTTTATTACAGCCAAAGTGATTCAGAATCACTTTCTAAATAGATCTTAGCTTGTCTGTCCGCTCTTACTTTCTTTTAATCAACCTACGGGTGGCAATTATTGAGGCAATTTGATGAAATTTGGTACACCAACAAGTGTTGTAATCCACTGATGAACGCTATTGAAAGTGACTCGTATCGGATCACCTTTTCAAGCATTTCCCTTATATATTAATACCACTTCCCTTAATGTGAATCGAATTGGTGTAAGGTATTTTAAATAGTGGGCCGTGTCTTACTATAGTGGGTTTACGGGTTTAAAAAGTGTTTCCAAATGATTTTTAAGCAAAAGACACAATAAATATATATTTTTTGAGAACTGTTGTATGAGACTGCATTAGTGTAGAGTGTAATAGTATAATAGTTTGAGAAGCAAAGCAAGCAATCTAAAGTAAAAGAAAAGAAGCAAAAAATATGAGTGATTAACAAAAAGTCTCTATATAATTGATTTACTGTGAATGCTGACTGAATATTTTATTATTTTTATTCGCTACACACGCACACAAACGAAGTGACTGCAGACAATTTTCTTACGAATTCTTTTTCAATTATTGCGACAATTTTCCTTCTTTTTGTTTTTGTTTTTGTTCTCATGCCTTTCAATGCGTATAGGTAGGTGCGTATGATTGAGTGTGTCAATGTATTTGAGATAGATATATAGAAACATTTTGTTCGAATTCAATTCCTGTCAAGAAGATGTATTTACCCGAAACTTAAGCAGTTAAGTAGAAAATTATCAAACATTTTCAAAATACACATTCAATTTCATGAGAGTTGAACACACATTTGTATTCACAATAAAAACAGATGACATACTGTCGATGTGTGACTAAACAGAAAAAACTTGATTAATATCTACCTATATATAACTCAGATGGGCGGCTTTGTTCGTAAAAGAAAGTGAAGAAAGCAAACTGACATTTGTGTCAATCTTAATGGTTAGTGAGTCTGTTCATTGGGTCGGTTGGGTAAACAGTGAGAATTAATGTAGTATTAAATTGACCTTAAATGTTATAGTTGTTGCTAAATAATGTATGTGTTTTCTTTTTATGAACAACTGAATAAACAAACGTACATGGAAGGTGCCACAGAAACGACAAAAACGACAAGAACGACACCTGTTTTAGATACGTTTAAGAGAGAAATTTTAAAGTGTACTTTTAAAGCGTTCTTCTTCTCTTTATTGATAGTGAAAGTTTTCATTTGATTGCATTTCACATCAATATATTTTCCGCGTTCAATGGCATTCTTTTCTTAGAAGAGTACATACAATAAAACTCATTTAATCTGCCCGATCAATCTAATTCTTTTACTTATTTGTTCTTTCCTTTCTCGATTATGTTCCTTTAATGTTTATTCTCAATATTAATAGTCGCCCAGATTTAATGAGAATCAGCAGACTTATCAAAACACGACAAGCTATTATGTAGATATTATGTAAATAGCTCATCAAAGTATGTTGTTTTTGCTATTACTGCTAACTCTAGAAATACCCCGTAAGTTAATAGGACTTTTTCGAATTTTTGACCTTATGTGTGATGACCTTAGTGGTGGTTATAAAGCTTGCTGAAGCATGAAGTGATATATTTTTCAATGATTTCTATTTATATGAAAAAATCTTTAAATACCGATTATCACTTTTCCTCTACGTTGTCTAGTGTCCGAGATCATTATGGGGTCATTTTGACCCCATTAACTTTGATCAAATCAATACGATCGTATGAAATGATTAAAGAAGCCTGGTTAAAAAATGGCCCTCATCTTCACAGAGTCGAAACTTATGGATGAAAATATTGTTACGAAGACGCCCTTAATCGATTTTCTAAGAGGAAGAAGAATTACAAAGAAAGAGTAAAACCAAAAATGATAACTTGCTGGTAAAAGAGCATATAAGTAGAATATGTGTGGCGCGTTGAAAAGTGAGTCGAGTCAAGAGAGTTGAATTGAAATATTCGAATGGACAAGGCCCGAGAGCGAGAATTAGAGCGTGGTTCATATAAATTCCTGCAAATAATGTGTAACTAGGTCTCCCCACAGTTCACCAGTACGAACTTAATTTCAAAAGAAATTGAACAAAGGATATAGAAATCACGAAAGATCATAAACGTTACAATATGAAAAAGATTTCAGCATTTTTTCAGTCGTTTCAGCGTTTAGTCTACCGTGGCTTGTATCTGTAGACAAATCAAAATCATTTTTTAGCTTTGGCCTCCTAATCGACCAAGTACTCAAGCAAGTATCAAATTTCAACTTCCTATCTTCATTTTTGCAACTTCACGGAGGCCCCAAGTGTTGTAGGGCAAAATAACTCATTCACATAACTAAAAATAGTTGCATGCAAGACGTCATTAATTCCAGTGTTAATATGAAAATTAACAAGAAAAACTTCTTAAATAAAAATATCTTTCTATGATCAGAAATTATTATAAACATTACTGTAAATTTTTTAATCCAAATTTAAGCAAAATGAAATAAATAAAATAAACATAAAAGTGGGTATTTATTCAAACGTTTCATTTGGCCGTGGCGTTCACGTTCGCTCTGTACCGTTGTCCCCACTTCGAGTTTAACTTGACCTTGCCTACTCCCTCGTATCATTAAATGCGGTTGTTATTGGCCCACACAGCATTTTTCTTTTAATTAAAATTCAATTTTCATATCGGTTGTCAATTGCTCGTTGTTTTTTATTTTAATATTTATACCAATCAACGAGGAAAAGCTGTTGCATATTCCTAACATTAAAGCGTTTGCAACGGGGAATCTTAGACAGTACACAATACATATCTTTATCATTTCCGTCATTGCAAACATGAACACAACGGCTGCAATCTGCTCAAATATATTGCAATTTCTTGTCGACTTATTGGTATTAAAAATAGTTAAGTTGAATTGGGGGAGTGGTCATTTCCAGGGGTACGTTCGTTTTCAAAAGCAAGGCTTTTGCGCTCATTACTCACAATCTTGAAAAGCAGATCGATTAACTCGTAACACTTTCCACTTGTATACTAAGGTGTGATTCTACAAAATCTGCACGAAGCACGAAAAGACTTAACCATGGCAATCCAATATTTTATAATGCACTTTTTGTTTTCATATTTTCAATACCTCTTTATTGGACAATGGGATGAGTGTGTTATATAAGATTCGGCCATAGCCAAAAATGACTTTCTCACTTCTTCTTATTCCTTGTTATTATTTCATGTTTTTTACAACGTTAACGAGGGCTTTTTCATTTGTACACGTACTCCGTAATTTACTAACGTTGCATGCAAATCTGCAAAAATATATTTATTTCATACGTAGTTGATATAAATTTTAATTAAATTAGTACAAGTTCGGTTTTCATCCCAGGACGCAACATATTTCTCTTTCTATGTATGTCAAGGAAAATAAATTCAAGTATGTAGGAAAGTTTGTCTGAGTTTAATCAACGCGATATCGCGATATCGCGATAGTATTTTAGTATTTCACAATGAGAATTAGTCCACGAGTGTAACGTGGTATAAAGAAATCAACTGTAACAAATTTGGATTAAATAAATCTATTTTTTGTGTCCCCTTATGTAAAAGCATTCTCACGAGAAGTAAGCCTTTATATGACAACAAAGTCTTATTCTTAATATTTATAACGCAAATAACTGAGTAGCAATATGGTCTATGGCAAGATGATTAATTTCGCTGCATTTTAATCGCGTCAATTCGCGCTTTTCTCTCTCTCTCTCTCTCTCGCTCTGTGAGAAATACATCAGGCGAAATGGTATAAGGCATTTAATAGTCGGTTTTGTTGCAAGAAAACTGTGTGAATAACGTGCTGACTGGAAAGGGTCGGTCAACTTTGACTAGTCCATGCATGAGGACCGATCGTTTCAATTTTCCTCTATATTTTTATACCCATCATCGACGGGTATATATTTTATACACATCATACGCGTGTTCTATGGGCGATGCTGTGGCATTTGTGTACAAAAATGGAAAAAGTTGAGCACGCAATACCTTTATAACGCGCAAAACCAGCTTCGAAAACCCCATAAAATATATAAATCCTTGCTTCAATGTTCTAAATTTATAATGCATCTAAGGATGTCCATCTATTCATCTGTCCATATGTCCATCTGCCCAACTGTGTAGAATTTGTGGTGGTAAACATTCTCAATATGAAAGTGACTTAAACATTTCCGAGGACCCACCAACAGCACCCACACTCCTATGCGATAAATTATTTTAATTTAAAAAGAGAGAAACTCAGCCGCGCCGATTCCATATTAGAGCGCATGAAAATTTTGTCTTTAATTTTGCTTGTCCTTTTTTAAGAATAACGGTGATGGATATAAAAGATTCGGTCACGACCGAATGTAATTTTCTTACTTGTATTTTCTTAAGAAATTGTATTATGTGCTTACAGCGACGATTGACCAAGAAACCACCAATCGAAAGCTGATTGTGTTGTCCACCCTAGCAAAGAATTTAAAATTAAGTTTCATTGAGTGGAAATCTTTTCCGGTAGTCGCGCTTGCTTTTCAAACTATAATCTTTTACTTTTACTTAACAATTTTTGCGTACTCTATATATAAATATAAGGGGATAAGTTTTTCGTAATATTAAAGAACAAACATTTATTTTAAGGACCATCGAATAGTCAATTATTTATTGCCTTTTATATCTGTTTCCTTCAATGTGAACTAAAATAGTTTACAAAGTTTTTAAGGCTAAGAAAACAAATTATGTTTAATGCAAATCGAATCAGCAAATTATACAAAATATATCAACATCTTGCTGACAGTCAAGGCAGCATTGTGAGGTTAAGCTTTCAGGGCAGTGCACCCACGTACAACATAAATATTTACAGAAAAGTTAACACACTTTCCATCCGCAATTGTAATGAAATATAATTCTGGCCGAATGAATTAAAATTTAATCTATATATAAATGTAACGAATTCATGCTTGTCTGCAACGATGAAAAACGATGAAACGATTTGTAAAAACTACTCTCTGTTGAATTTCATAGAAATAGTATCTTGTGGTATCCTTAAATATATATAAAGATGATAGGGATAGTGTCTGTGGTTTATTGCATTCTTTGGTTTGCATAAAAATAAATACTAAAAAGGCACAGATTACATGAAAAATATCAAGAAACCCTGATGGATGCGGTTTGTGGGAAAATCCTGAAGCACATCTCAAGATTTCTGAGAAAATAATATCTATATTCCTTCCTTAATAAGCTCTCTAGAATGTGTTAACAAAAATCATTGCCTACGAGAAGTTTTTCCCTAAAACTCTTACATCCTCCGCAAGTGCTCCGGAGAGACTGCCTCTATGGTTGCTGAAGAAGCTACCACGTGCTTGATGAAATCTAACTTCTCTAATGCACTAATCGGATACTAACTAACGGAATGCCTCCTGTAAGCGCGTACACAACTGTCTTTATGAAGGATTGTTTGGTAGAGAGGGGTACTTAAAAAAGGGATTTAACGTAAAAATAGAGACATTAAAGAATGACGAGGTCCGGTTGTGTGTCGTGCAGAATGCAGGTAACTTAAGGACGAGAGGATGGGAATACTGAGAAAGCTGTGTAGTCCGGTTCAAGGTTTTATTTGGTGGACATATCTCTCTTATCTCCTTAGATCACTTGCCCTGAATGTACCCATGCAGGTAGATAAACGTAACATGCTCCACATACAGTCCGACGCTCAAGGATATCGAGAGTTTCGTAGTCCCGCCGGCATATGCAAGGTATACTCTAATTTTGGCTGAAAATAGGTGGCGTGAACAGTACGGATATCGAGTGTCGTAAAGTATATTTTGTTGTCATGCAGCGTTTATTCAGCATGTCTGCAAGCATGTACATATGAATGAAGTACATATAAAGAAAGTACGCTAGTGTACCGTTGCCGAGACGAGTATCGAATGAATAGGAACCTGAGAGCGTTTCGAGAGAGACAAGTGTTCCTGCCAAAAAGCTAAAACTAAAATGTAATGGAGATTTGGATGATTAGCATACGTACTCGGCGATAGAAATTATAAGTTTTCACCAAAGTGAAGATAGGCCACAGTTTCCGAGGTTCCTGTCCCCGCTAAAGTTGTCTTTCCTAAGTTACGGTTTAACGCGAAGCGCAAAAAAAAAGAAATAAAATAAATCTTAAAATTAATAAATACTAGGGAGCAAACACATACACAGAACCAACAACAGGCAAGTTATTGCTACTAACTCTCAAGCACAGTTAGAGTACAAACACTAAAAGAATGCAATGTCCACAGCGAGTTTCAACAATTTTCAGAGACATTACGTACCTGCAACTTTTAGATAGGTCTTGAAAAATGCTGAAACCTGCAATCAATCTCATTACCCAAATCTCGTTTTTAGCACCGCTAAAATCGTCACAAATATTTCCTCGCCATGTGCTATCTATTATTATTGTTTACTTTTTCTCATAGCTTTGCTGTCCTTGCAATATCGTTAAAATAGAATTACCTTAGCAGAGGCGCGAACCAAGCTATATAGAGTCGGCCAACTTTACGCCAGTACGCTTGATGCACGTTTTAGTCGCAAATTCAAAATTACGAGCAGCATAACTTCAACACAATCTCGTTTGAGTTTTTTACAAAACATATCTTCAAAATAACTCGCTCCAGTGAAACAGGATTAGAACTTTTGATAAATTAAATTGAACATTAATTATTTATAAAGGGTTTACCCCGTTTCGAGAAATTGAAAGGTGAACTTTGAGCACACGACCCTTAGGCTGCGACCATTCGCTATCTATCTCTCTCTCTCTTTCCCCACTTGTTTCTTTTAAACCTCACCGTGTTATACGAGTAGGACAATTAGGTAGAGAGACAACTACCGTGAGAAAGGAAAATGTCTACTTCAATAGGGTGGGGGAGCGTATTTCGCGACTTTGCAAAAGGGAGAATAATCTCGAGTACTTTCCAGCGGTCAGTATAAAAATCGATCTAAAAGTTGACCTAAATGCTTGTACATGCTATTCTAATATTTTGTAAATAAAAAGAAATCTTCAGTTGAGTTTTGTATAAGTGCCCACAAATTGTCGTAAGACTCATAATGCTTTCGTCATTTTTTATTATTTATATCCTTTGCAAAGCATTTTTTCCAAATGGAAAAATTTCCTGCAAAATTATGATGGCTTTAAACGAAAAACAATTTACAGTCTTGTGTGGTTCTTTAGATTTAGAACTGAGTACACATTTAAAGATGATTCCATTCACAAAGTATTTAGCATTTGTTAGAAGCCTGCAACCAATCCAGCTAAGGCAAAAAGAAGGAAGAAAAGAAAAAAATTAAGGCCAAAAATGTTTTCTTTAATACAATTTTGGGCTGGCAATAAAAATTCGATTTTCGTTTTTTTTTTGTTTCTGTTTTTTTTTTTTTTTGCTTTCTTTCTTTTGAACATTGCACAGGAAGTAAACAAGTTTCTTCCCACACAGCCTTGAAATAAAAGAAAAAGAAAGAAAAAATTGCTTAAATTATAACAATAGTTGCCGGTGTGTTGTGTGTTGTGTATTGTGTTATCATTGTAAAATATAATGACAGTACCATCCGACCTCATCTACAAAATAAATAATAGCATTTCTTACGAAATCAGCAAAAAAAGAAAGAAAAAAAGCAAAACGAAAATTGTATTCTTTTTGAGATGAATATAGGATACATAACGCCCCAATATGTATTATTTTTTAATTGTGGGCGCGTCGTTTAGTTAGTCGAGCACATTTCGGTATGTTTACTTCGTCCTAATCTTCTTAAATGACATAATGCATGACCTTGTAGGCCTTTTAAGCTTATTTTTACAATTTATTTATGGCCATCATGTCGACAATGGTCGACATAGTTACCAAATTTCTTCTCAAATTTCTCTATCATAATCTTTGCATAGCGGAATTTCCACGACATAATTGCTTTAGAATTCCACGATGCGCTGAACATTACATTAGCTTTATCCAATCTCTGATGGCCATCTTCAAGTGTGACAGGCATTCTTCCCTCGGATTTGATATTACAATCAGTCTCAAAGCTACTACATATCGGTTTGAAGACGAATTTCGTATGGCGAAGAATCCAAAAGACGGGAAAATAGTTACCCTACGAACTGACTGAAAATGCCCTTTCGATCCTGGTCAAGCAGATGTAAGCCGACGTCAATTGAACAAAATGAATGTTGTGTTGTTACAAAAAAGACCAACAGTAGCGATTAACAGACGCAACGTTGCAGAGTTGTCAAGGTTACACTGTTGCAGCTCGAATGGGAAGTTCTACCATAGTCAGGGTATTCACTAGGCATAGCGCCTTCTGATTACCACTTGCTCAGATCGATGCGGTATGGGTTGACTGGCACGCGGTTTCGAAATACTGAAGAAGTGCAAAAATGGATCGCTGGCAAGACGAGATCGTGTCGTTCTTCCGACACGGTATCGCGGTATGTTGTAAAAAATAATGGGAGATACCTACATTAATATGTATTGTACGAAGTTTTCTCAATAAACGTCGAAATGATCAAAATACCTGCAAGCATCTAATATATTATACCACAGCTCAAGTGTACTTCTCAATATTCCTAAGACGTTACAAATTAGATGACAAAATAGTAAGTAGCGCTGTTGGTCGCTACTTAAAAGCGAAAGAAAAAAAAACCATCAAGAAAAGTGAAAAGTTCTGTTAACAAAAATTTATTTCAGCAAAATTATAGTACAAATGAAACTCTTATGTAATAAATAATTAGGTGAGAGAATTTTCAACGCGATATAAAATGTAAGAGTGAGAGAGAAATTCAGCCCATGTAATTTAAAGTACCTTAGGTAAGTAAGTGAAAATTTCTTCGCGATTTATATAAACGAAATAAAAGAACAAGAAGACATGAAATGATGAAAGAAAATATCTCTGTGTTGTGTTCAAGTCTTCATTTTCGACTGTTTATAATATATCTTTGCAGTCTCTTCAAAAGTAATTACAGTCTATAGTTTTGTTTTTGCTGTTGTCGTTGTGTTTGTTGCTGTACGATTGTAGCAAGATTTTAAAGGAAAAAAGAAAATAAAATATTTTCGGTCCAATTCACGCCTACTTTGCCAAAATGAATGGCATAAAGCACGAGTTATCATGCTGAGGCAGGCAGGCAGGCACAACAACTTGACAGCTTGAGTGCGGATCATAAATTAAGTTGATGAGAATAAAATCAAAGAATAAATAAATAAATAAAAACGAATAAAACATAACTAAAGGTTTAACAAAAAAAAACAAAACAAAAAATCACAGAGACGAGTAATATTTAATCGAACCAAAGTGAATTAAATTAATTAGAATTTTATGCTGATTTGATGAGTTTGCCTATAACCTGTAATGAATAGGTCTGTTAAATATTTTGAATTTGGAATCCTACTCCGTCGTCCATATTGGAAAAGACAAAATATTTTTGTGGACACATCGTGAATCTATGGGAAAATATCTTTCGAATGAGTGAAAGAAAGAAACTTCAAATTTTCTTGCTCTTTCGCGAACTATTTTTAAAAATCTCAGACTCTAGCGTAGCCAAACTAGAAAATGTCGCCTATATACCCGCCTATATCACATAAATCTATATGAAAATACCTTTTGAATAATCGAAAAAAAGTCAAACTTTTTTCTTGCGAGACCCATGGAAAGGTATTTTCATGTAGATTCGTCCACAAAAATATTTTACCTTTTCCAACGACGAACGCACGCTTCCAAATGCCACTATATATCTTAATTCTGAATAGTTAACAGGGCTTTGTTAAGGGAGACGGTAAATGTCTTCATTAGTTAAATTTGAATCGATCGGCACACCCTTGACACCACCAACATCACGACCATAACCCCCAATCGATTGTTAGTCATTTCTCTTTTTTTGTTTTTTTTTTTTTGTTTTTTTAGCCATACGCTTGCTCATCTAAAGCTAAACTGTAACACATGCAGATCCATTTATAATTTATCCAACTTTTATATGAGAATTTGTTCTACATCAACTTTCGTTCTGGTTTTTTTTGTTTTTTTTTTTTTTGATTCTTTTCAAAAGTTATTCATACACACACGCAGGTATGCACTCAAATGTAGTGGCATGTAACACTTGAAACCCTGGCTGGCGTGTGCTTTTTTATAGTTTAATTAGCGCTTATGATTTTATAGCACAATGCAAGCATCGTAGTGTTCAGGCAAGTGTTACCAGACGCCCCTCATCTTTTATTTGATACATTACTGAAATATTGAGCAATCAGTGATGATTGATTGATTGCAAGGAGACCGTATAACCGATACTGTGCGTTTGTCCTGATATAAATATTAGTGAAATAAATTACTCTTTTATTTAAGCTGCAAATAACAACGGTCCACTTAAAAGAAAAAAAAATTATGTTTTTTTTTTTTTTTTCATTTGAAAGCAACATCAGGTGCAGTTTTACTTGAGCGCATAAATGGTATGTTAAAGGAATAACCAGGAAAATAATTATAAAATATTTCGTATCTATGTTAAATGACCACTGCCGTAGCTCGCTCGGTAAAAGCATACGTCGAGTATGCACCTCCCAGTTTGCGGCCGCATCCTGTTTTTTTTCCCCCTTATTCTTTCTTCTTGAACCTTACCGCGTTTATACAAGCATAGGAGACATCCCTTAAATAACTGATAATTAGAAAAAAAAAAGAAAAAGAGCAAAAAGGGGCCTCTAATCCTCTCTGAGGCTCTGGTGATCGGCTTGTCACAGCAAAAATATTATTTAGATAAATCCAAATAATCAGTGAACAACAACATCTATTTTACATATATTGTTACGAAATTCTGCTACGCTTTTCTCGATACGGTTCGCATCACTAGATCGTGTATATTCTTTTTAAGAGAAATACGGTGGCACGTTTTCACTTCAAGATTCTTTTTTTTACAATCAATTTGTTTAAGGGTAGGGCTACTAACATTTTACTTTGGCAATATTCTCGACTTCTCAACTCTAATATTCATTTTCGACTCAAATGTTCTCGTCCGACTGACTCTGCCTTCCGCAAATAGTCTACTTATATACACTTTTACAAGCGTGTTACTATTACCTAACTTCATGACTTCATTTTTAGTCCGTTAACCTGCCTTTCTGCTAATCGTTTTCCTCGACCGGCAGCTGTATGACGCGCCGCGCATGTGCACCTCGGTTTTTCCCTGACTGTTTTGCTGCTAATCTTTTTGGTCGGCCGGCAGCTCCATGATGCGCCGTGAATATTCACTAGGGAATTTATTACTAGGGAAAAATCAATTAGTTAGCATTAACTGGATTTGGGATTTTCGTAACAATATTATATAATATATACACACAATACGCCATAGATATTTATTAAAATCATTAGCATATTAGAATGCAGGAAACTTTTAATCGTCTTATAGACACAATCGAAATGCACTATTTACTTATTTATTTACATATAAACTTCAGCACCAATAAAACAACAGCCAAGTAGAGGGTAGACTCTAAAAAATAAATTTGAAGCTAATATATCAAAATCCACATATAAATAAAAAAGTTAAAAAAATAAAAGGAAAATAAGACATGTACACGTCTAGCACAGAGGCAATGTCGCGGCTGCTGTAGTGCGGAGCTGATGCAAATATGTAAAGCAGGGATGCCCAAGCATTGGCCTGCTACGTTTATAACTTCAAATAATTCAGCTTACTCGCACATAGCAATATGAAAATTGATTGCGTCTGCGCTCACTGCCGGCTCAGCCGTGGAGCTGTCTTTTTTGTTCATTAAGCCATAAAATAGACGATTTAAAAAGAAGAAAAATTGATGTGGAATGCCGCGTTTTAAAAAACAATTGGCCGACTGGTTCTGGCCGCCATCGTGGTACGAAATTGGCCCATTGATGGCGAAAAAGTCGCCCACCCCCGAATGTAAGGCCTTCCCAAACGATGATAATGAACTTGTTTACCTAACTTGGGAATCGAAGCTTTAAAGATTAATCAAAGACGAACAGACAAGTTCAAATACATGATGGGCCCACCTCAAGTCCTTCACGGAGTTGCATACATTCGCACAAAGTGAATATACCCTTGTAGGGCGTAGAAACTTAGGCTTAACACAAATCCTTAAGATTGCATCACATTTCGTAGTTGTGCAACAGCAAGTAAGAACGGTACAGTCGGGCAAGGCTGATCATTAAACACACTATACCATATTATTTTTATTATAGGACGCAAAAATTATATGTTGCTATTATATGAAGGCGTATTTTTCACGAGCGCATTTATGGGAAACCGCAACCTAGTGCAAAACGCAACCTAGTGCAGTACATATTTAATCCTTACAAAGGGCAGCATCCAAAAATAGGCGTAGATGGTCCAAATTTTCCAGACTTCATTTCTGTATGAATTAACTATTACGGGTCAATTTTCATCAGCACATTGATAAACTTAGCCATTTCTGCTCTAGAAAGAGTCAATTTTCGTGAAAATCCTTGTTAGGACAGGATCCAAAAAATAAGCCGAGATGGCATAAAATTTTTTAAAATTAATTTTTTATGTTAAATTACTAGCATAATATAAATTTCATCATGAAACATTGAAAATTATATCTTTTTGTCGTAGGAACTTCAGTTTTCGTTATATGAGCGGGAGATCAAAACGTGCCCCAGGCGATCCAAAGTTTTCATACTAATTTAGAATACCGAAATACTACTATTTAGTTGCTTTTACCGAGAAATTTTGAAAATTGAAATTTTTTCCCATTTAAGGACTTCTTCGAATAGGGTGGTTTGCGGGGAGTGGTCGAGAAATAGGACCGATCCGAACAATTTTGAACAGCTTTCGTTCTTCCATCAAAATCTGTCGGTGTACTGAACACAAATTTACATGGGCAGGCGTCACACGGACAGACGGACAGACAGGTTTAGATTAATTCAGATTATGATTCTGGGTCGAACGTTATACTAAAAGGTGGATCTGTCCTAAGCCCCTTTGCGTGTTGCATACGTCCGCACTAACTTAATGTACCCTATACTACAAGTAGTGTGCAGTATATTAAAGAAATTAGCTGAAGTAAACGTATAATGGTCTACACTTTTCTCCCTAAGTTAATATGGCTTAAATTTTGAAAATTTTATTTTTGCTTATTATACCTAATAGCTTTTTTGGATATTTTTGACTATTGAATATTCATAAAGTGCGCGTCTAAAGGGATTAAAAATTAAACATTATTAATTATCGTTTAAACGCTCGTTTAAACATGATTTCTATTATGTATCTATAGTAACTGGAAACCATTGAAAAAATTACTACATGGATGAATAAATGTGAACCGTCGTCTCGTAACTGTGACAATTTTTGATGTTGGCATTGTTCTGACCGATTTGCTCTTATAAAATGTATATGAATGAAATGAATATGCTTGAATATGCGGTTACATACATGATTACAATGAAGAACGAGAAACGACGAGCAACGAACGACTATAATAATGATGATGATAATAATAATGATAATGTTGACGATATATGTGTGTGTAATCGATTTAATATTATGAAATAATTACTCAACACTTTCACCCTTCCCTCTATATTTACCGAGGGAATAACATGCATTTATACATTAACTAACTGTTTATTACAAGACTTGTGTAGACAAATTGTAAGTTTACATCAAGGGGTTTTCCGCTTGTCTTTGCAAACGAAAAATGTCCTCATCTAAGGATAACATCTTATGTCATACAAGAGTAGCTCTTGACCTTCTCGTTAAACACTTGACAAGGAAAATTTGGTTTCTTTTTTTTTATAGAAAATTAAAATAATTATTAAAAACAACACAACGAGACGACTGTCTATCGTTGGCAATGATCGTCAGGAAAGACAGAGAAACTAACTTGAAGGTAGCAAAGAGGATTTTTGGATTTATTTTCAAATTCAAACATGTGTTGAGCTTAACTTTTTATCAACTTGAAAAACGAAGAAAGAAACAGTTCAATGTCTTGACATCAGGATACAATAATAACGTGAAAAGTTTTCTATTACAATGAAAACAGGATAACCTTCATTGCTATGTGAATAAGATTTTAGCGTATAAAATTACTTTTGACTTTTAATTAATTACTTTAGATGATGATAAGAATTTTTTTTTTTTTGGTTAAAATTATTATATTCTGTACCATTGGTGGTACACGAGTGCGTTGGTGCCAATGTATACAACAAGGGCACGGGATAGACCTATGTTTTATTGTATCGATCTAAACTTGTCTGCGCGTCTGTCCGTCTATCCGTCTTTTGTAATGAAATTTGGTACGCCAACGTGTTTCAGCCCTACGACGAAAGTTATTGCAAATGCTTTTGATTGAATTGCCCAACTTTTCCGATTGCTTCCCAATCAAGTGCCTTATTTTGAAAGGTCGCTATATGAAGAGTTGTAGAGTATTTAATTTATGTGGGAAGAGATTGGGAAGGTATTTTCCCCGAAAATAATTCTCCTAGTTTCCAAATATTACACCTACTACTGTTTATACCCTACATGGCTTGTGGTACACGGTATATTAACTTCGTACGGATGTTTATAAAAAACAGAAAAACTTGAACTTGACTTGAAGACCTCTTATTATGCGGATCTAAGTTTGTCTGTTTGCCTGCCAGCCTGGTGTTCGTCAATGTATTTTTGTGTTTAATCTGCAGATTGCAATGAAAATTATTACACTGGCATGTTTTGCGGCCAAGCACGAACGTTCATAAAATGGGCTCGGATCGGACTATTTTTTCGACCACTCCCCTCATAATTTTGTAATTTTAAGAATTTCGTAACAAAAATCGTTTAAAAAAAATTTTTTAATTTGGTGTAAACACTTTGGATCGGATGGGGCCATTTTTTGATACCTTTGCCATACAGCCTTAAGCTTACCAAATCTGGATCCCAATCTATATAAGGATTCTAATAAAAAGTAAGGTCTACCATTTTAGGATAAAGGTTTATCTTTAGGAAATCCACTATCGAAAATTTGGACCTGGATAAACTTGTTTTTTCAACCGCACCCAATATAGGAGTTCCCATCAAAGTATGTTTTGTTATGACGGAAGCAACTAGAAAATAATAATAAAATCTTTGACAAGTAAATTAAGTTTACTAAATTTCGAGCACGTTGACACTTCAGAATCCCCTGCAATATAAGGACTAAAGATGAAAATGAATGGTCGGGTCTTACTTGCAAGAGTTCAAAAAAAGACGTATCTTTGGACCACCACTAATTAGTCTGTGTAGGATATTTGATTTTATGTGAAGAATAAAAGATCACCCACCCGATTTATTGATTATATCTGATCGACATCTGGTATCGCATATAATTCTAATTAATTTTTTTTACAAATTGACAATACTTTGTTCTCGATTAGGCAAACTAAACATTATTATGTTGACATACTTCGCTATGTTTAAATATAGTTTTTTAAAATTAACTTAATATTAATTGTGGATAAATTCTCACTTGACCAGCTCTGCTTGATCTTTTGACCTTGGAACGGATCAATGAACGAATTCGTTGAAATAATTAAATCTCCCAAAATGGAACCTAAAACGTTATAGAATGCCGTGTGGCATTGTACAGAAGCCACAACCTTATATATTAATGGAAAAAAGTTCGCTTGTTTTCATTTCATTAAAATTTATTCCAAATCATTTACAAGACCATAAAAAAGAAATTAATAATGTATTTTTTCCAACATCGCGTGAAGTAGCTTTCCTTTGAAAGAGTTTTCCATACATTTACATTATCCCCACAATATCTAATCGCCTTCTGCAAGCAATCCTTTATTTGGGAACGTAGCTGAGAACTTTTGAACTTTAACCTAACGTAAGCAAGCAGTCTGATTAGTAATCATCACAATATGATGCGATAAGTTATTTGTGGAAAGACAAACTTGGTATATGTCCCTGCCATCCATATATATAAGTCGGTCATAATGGCCCATCCCTATTTGTTAAGTACGGCGTTGATGACTTCACACTTCATTTCGTTCATTGAGTTCGATTAGCTTTTCCAATCTGGCGTAGGCTAAACATTAATTTTTTTCCTCCATAGATTTCATACTGATCGAGTATATCGAGTAAGATCTGAGAAAATATAGTTTTGCGTGTAATTGACTTCTACACTTAGACGCTTAGTATAAAAGAACGACAATAAAGAAATATTTATGAACTTTGTTCGATTTAGTTTTGATTTGGGCTCACATGTAACGGTAGAGGAGAGCAAAGCATTTCAATTGCGTTAAAGGAATTGTCGCAGTATTTTTCCCTCATAACTTATGCCTTATTGTTTACCGTTCGTATGTATATCAGACAGTAAAGCACCATCCTTTGACTTCTCTTATAAAAACATCATAACTAATATTGAGTTAAAGAGCAAGTTTCTCTCCGGTGAAGGTCTTTTTTATTAATATTCATAAAAAATCACTCGTTATTATTTATGTATGTATTATTTCGTTTAACTTCGTTTATAAGTAATTCTATGGCTTTTTAAAATCTTTTCTTTTTTTGCTTTTTTTATGAGTGCACGTAAATTCTTTGCCATTCCACATATTTTTATAGGTTCGTAGTCCAGGTACAAGCTTTTGTTTATTTCATAGTTTAATATTTTTTTTCTCTTTTTTTCTTTTTTTTTATATAACGTGACGATACAGAATGCGTGTGTAACTCAAATAAAAGCAGTTTTGATAAATGAATGGTTATATAGCTTTTGTCTATTAGTTCTTTTCTTCCCACCGTCTTTCTTCGTCCTTCATTGCCTGTCTGTCTTTCACTGTTTTTCTTATTGTTTTCAACTATTTTTACGTTATGAA
Organism: Glossina pallidipes; assembly: GCA_000688715.1. Taxonomy (NCBI): domain Eukaryota; kingdom Metazoa; phylum Arthropoda; class Insecta; order Diptera; family Glossinidae; genus Glossina; species Glossina pallidipes. The sequence goes on along the minus strand of KK499764.1, from coordinate 1,472,464 downwards.
CTCATTTTTAACACTTGATATGCCGAAGCGCTTAAATTGACAATTTTTTTGTTTTCTAAATTTAAAAAGACTGCTTTTTTTAAGTCTGTAAGCTTCGCTAACCGTATTAACTGGTTGCTAATTAAACCAAATTATCTTTACATGTCGCCATTCGGTTCCGTTTTACATGTTCTGCTCTTCTACTCTATATAGATGCCTTCCATCTAATTCTATTGAAAATTGTTGTTAATTAGACATTGGATTTATTAAAGCCAAACTTTTCATGACAATTTCTAATGGATCGTACATTGCAAACAAATGAAAGCCAACTTAAAGGACTGGCACCAACTGGCTTATCGCAATTATTCTGATTTTAGCAATTTCAATTAAAATCAAGTAGGAACATTATAGCCGGGCATGACCGAGCATTAAATACCCTACACCATATTGTGTAACACAATCCTTATTTTTATCATAGAACGCAAAAATTATATCTTGTTTCTATACGTGAAACACAGTCTAATGTAATACAAGTTTAATCCTTACATAGGGCACCATCCAAAAGTAGGCGTAGATGGTCCAAATTTTGCGAACTTCATTTTTGTATGAATTAACTATTACGGGTCAATTTTCGTCAGTTCATTGAAAAATTAGCCTTTTCTTCTCTACAAAGAGTCAATTTTCGTGAAAATCCTTGTTAGGATAGGATCCAAAAAATAAGCAGAGATGGCCTAAAATTTGGTAAAATTAATTTTTTATGTTAAATTACTAGCATAATATAAATTTCATCATGAAACATTGAAAATTATATCTTTTTGTCGTAGGAACTTCAGCTATCGTTATATGAGAGGGGGATCATAACTTGCCCCAGCCGGTCGAAAGTTTTCGTACCAATTTACAATACCGAAATACTACTATTTAGTTACTTTTGCCGAGAAATTTTGAAAATTGAAATTTTTTCCCATATAACGACTTTTCAGAACAGGGCGTTATACGGGGAGTGGTCGAGAAAGAGGACCGATCCGAACCATTTTGAACAGCGTTCGTCCCTTGATCGAAACTTGTCGGTGTATTGAACACAAATTTACATGGACACACATCAGATGGATAGACAGATAGACAGGCTTAGATCAAATCAGATTATAATGCTGAATTGATCGGTACAATAAATAGTGGGTCTATCTTAAGCTCTTCAGCGTATTACATACGTCCACACTAACTTAATACACTCACAATATACCACAAGCGCTGTAGGGTATAAAAACTCATCGAATTCGCCGTTTTTGACATAAAACAAAGTATACACAATACATATATTGATTTGTCGTTAAACCACAGTATGCGTTCATGCTTTACTAGTCACGGGATTAGACTTCTTCGTATGGCGAATAAAATTTTGTTATCGAAATCCTTTTATAATCGTTCTGCTTAGTTCTGCTATTTCGTTGTCGCGAACAAACAGATCGCATTACCGCTCGAAAGTTTAATAAATCTATAATGCTTGCAATAGTCATGCAGTCCTGGTTGAAGTTATTGCTGCCTCCATCGAATGGTTATGAATTTGCGTACATTTATGTATGTATCCAGCACATCTATCCGATTAAGTAGAGCGGCTTCTTAGCTGCTTATCTGATGGCAACTTAACAGTTGTACGTATAAATTGCATTGTGTGCATGCCTCGGGCACTCTGTGTAGAAAATTATCAAAGATTACCGCTGATAGCACTTTTTGTTGCTTATTGTAGTTCAATAAAAGACCATGCATCACCGAGACTACAAAATAAACGTTGCATTAGACTAAATCGAGAACCTCGCAAAATGAATGACTGAGATCGGGTAAATGGAGTCAATTTCAAGGTCAACAAGACAAAATGCTATCCTTCGTCGCATAGGAGAAGTGATGTGGACGTCTCCTTTTCTCTAGCAGAGGGCTTAGCTGTTCTTGATGTTCTGCATTGAAGTATCGAAAGAAGCAATGACGGGCTTTTCGAGTTTTCTTAAGTGATCGAAGAAATACTTCACTACAAACAATATCCGCTTCATTTACACCGTCTCTATTTAGCCAAAAATGAAGTGCAGTTCGTATGTGTATCCGGGAGTTTTTGAATGCAGATCCCCAACCGAATATGGCGCAGGGCTGAGATACTAACCGGTGAATCTTGCCTTGGTCATTGCTGTCACTTACCGTTGCTGTGCTTATCATATATTTAGGCGCCTCCAGGGCAAGTGTTGTGCAAGGATAAAAGAGATTTGCCGTTTAATGAGGATGATGAGGATGCACGCCAGGATGAGCGAGACAGCACACTGTCATGACTCGAGATTCTTTAACAGCAATGCCCGGCTGTAAAACAATTTATTGACAGTAATCTTTGTCGCCGTGAAAGATGCTTCCTTTTTTTAAATGGAACATACACACAAACGCTACTTCCTCTTTCCCCTCTATTACTGATCACCATCACATCTATCTGAGTGGTTGTTGCATTTACCAGAATAGAATGAGACAGACAGAAATAGAGATGGTGAACGATAATCAGTCCATTAGAGTTGAAACCTGGAGTCTTCTTGTCAAGCAAAAGAAAACTGCTGATAACACGTTTAGTAAATGTTTTGCAATATAAATATGCAAAGCCCAAGCTTTGCTTATATGTATATATATATATTTATATATTCTTCTTCGCCATAGTCATAATTGCTTCTTATTTCTACAAGTGTTCACTTATTATTATTCACTTATTTTCTCCTTCTTATTTCTCAACTAATTGTTATTAAGTGCGCTTACAATCATTATTTGCTCTTCGCTCACAGTAACCGTTCTTCTTTTTTTTTTACTTTATGTTATTGAAAAAATTAAGCTTAGTATACGATATGGGAAGATGAAGAAATGAGTCAGTCAGTCATTCACTAAAACTTGTTTTTTACTTTATTACATTAATTGAAGCCCTCTTATCAATAAGTAAAAGATTTTCATTCTTTGTTTGTTTATATTTTTTCTTCTTTCCTCAGTTGAAAAGAATTTCTAACAAATATTTTGAATCTTTATAAATAAAATGAAATGAAAACAAATAAGTGGAAAATAAGCTACACAAGTCTTTTCATTGCTAACAATAGCGGAAATCCTCCAGTTGTATTTTTAAGCTATAAAAATGTGCTGCTAACTTCAAGCAATAAGGAAAAAGAACATACTTCAAAACTTTAAACAACAACAATATCTTTATTAATTCTTTCGTTTCCGGAAAAGTGGCCGATTTCCCATATATACTCAATGTGCTTTGCTTTGTTCACTCTGCAGCCGTATTTAACTGTGAACGTCACGTCAATGAATTAGTTATCTTCGGATAATTAAAGGTTGAAACTCGATGTGAGTGTGTAAGTTTCGATAGTAAAAATCATTTGTCAAAATCAAAACCATTATCCTAATACTTATTATTTAGTACTAGGATAGTAGTGGTAACCTGTACAACTATTTACGTTAACTAAATAATAAAGATTGATACACGGGCGTCTACAGGACAAAAAAGGAAAGCTGCAGCCTGAGATTGATTTTTGATAGTTTGAAAGCAAAGAAAAAAAAAATACACTTTTTCGAAAAAATTTTTTATCACAATTTTAAATACGTACGAAGCTCACTTAACATTGATAATTTGTATACAAAACACGTACTGCCGTTGCTTTTTAAATATGTCGGTAAACGCACCTACAGCTAGTCGACCAATAAATTCACTTAATGGTCATAGTAAGAATAACAAGTAAATTCCGTAGTGTCTGCGCAGACGAGAGAGGGATAGAAATTTTAACGGACAGTGATTCTCAATGCACTTAAGTGTTTCAAATTTTGTTCAGGTTTTTGACAGAAAACACAATTTTGGTATTAGTATTATTGTATGTTAATCGAATTAATAAAATTATAAAAAATTAACAACTTTTAACCCATAATTAAGAAATGTATGGTGAAAAGAAAAATTTACCACAATTTTAAGAAAATCTCAAAATCATTATCACACCAACATTGAACAAATTAAATTTGAGAAGGAAAAACTTTCCACTAACTAACTTTCTGCGTGAAAACGAGAAAAGTGGGGAATTGAAGTCAAGTCATGATTTAAGTTTTACTAGAAATTAATAACAAAATATGCAAAATAGTTTCAACCACTATCGTGCACTTGAGTTATATGCTTCGTCAGGGAGAACTATAAAGAGAGAAAAAATGTTTAACGTATGTATCAGCATATCTGCTGGAATAATTCATTTATTCGCAGCAGTTGATCAGGAAAATCTATTTTTGCCTTCAATTTTCAATGCATCATACACGTAAACAAGCTTCCAAGTTTGCATATGTGCACGTTCCGGTGACCAAACCTTCCCCCATTCCAATTTCCTATACAGTACGTTAGGGAGAAATACCGAAAAAAAGACGAACAAGAATATTCTGCAAGTTTTAAATATCTACATATATGTAAATATATGTATATATATATAATAGATAGAATATATAGAATAGATAGAATATACACATAAGAAAACATACACACATTGCATCAATACTTGCTTAATTGCATATCAATCATGAACAGGATTTGCTACAAATGAGTCCGTCGATGCTCAAAATACTAATGAGCATTTAAGTACAGAAATAAAGGCCATACTATGCATTAAAAGCACATGTTGGTTATTGATTAAAGCTAAAGCATTATTCGAATTTTATTTCTATTCTTAGAAATGTTAAAATGTTTTCATTTTTCATTATTCAATTATTCAATTATTCATTTAATTCAACTATTTAAATGCTTAGTCTTACTGTAATGAATAAATTAAAAGTGGAATAAAGGCAAGGCATAGGGCAAGTCTTGGTTCTCTTTAACGGCCAACGTAAATCTGCCAAAAATTATTTTCACTTTATTCGTAACTATGAATGACGAACGCATAAAACTGCAGTTACATTGCAAAGTAAATTTTTTCCGTACGCTTTACCTAATAGAAGTTAATTTTTTTTCTTAATATTGAGAAATGACTTAAAAAAATAGATAAAGGAAAGAATACGATGACCTTATTGGAAGGTACAAAAGGTTCGCAAAATTTACTACAATACGTTCGTCAATTTTCGGGCGAAGAGAGAAACGGGCTTTTAATGTCCTATAAATATTTAATCACCTAATCTAAGTACCTACTTGGGAAGGAAATCTGGTTAATCTACATACCTGGGTAATTTTTTCGCTTACTAATCATTTCCATATTTATATTGTGCGCATATAAGATAAAAAATAAATAAAAAATAGTTGAAAGCGATTAATGTTCGGCGGCCAGACGGCTAAAAACCCATTGGCAACGTAACCATAACCTGACATTGCCGTTAGCTCGTTGTGAGCACGCTATATATTAATCCGTTTCTTTGAAAAAATAAAAGTAAAAATTTCAAAAACTCTTATACAGCAGCAGTAGCGAAACATCTGGCAGATAGCTTTTCCCTTTCAAAAGCTTTAAATATTTAATTACAAGAAAAATTTTAGACAATAGTTAGTAGGTTATAAAATAAAGGAAGAAAATGTTAACCACCCAGGCTTTTCTATAAAACTATTAATATTATCTGTTATAGCAGTTAAAAGTCGGCACTATATCTCTCGTTCGGAGAAATTCAAAAACAATCATTTGATATCGAGAAGGAAGAAATCTCAAAACTTAAAATACGTATGATTAGTTGTCCGGTAGGGCAATGCTTTTTTTCTTTCTTTTACTTACAAAAAAAAAAAAAAACATTGCATGCAATAATTGATTATAATAGTGAATGGAATCATTTCGCTTCAATCGCTTTTGAAGTTCCAGTGGCACCTTTCAATTATATGATAATTGTATTTCTATTTTGGAAAACATTTGCTAGTAAACAATACATTGGTTTCAACAAGACATTGCTACAAGCCAACTAGCATGCGATAATTTTAGAAAATTCTTTTCCCGTGATTTAAGAAAAAAAATTAATATTAACCGAGCTGCATGGGATAAGATACTTCTGTAAGAGGAGTTTTTGGCAAGCGTACGAATGGACTTGTATTTAAAGCTGAACTGTATTGGATATCTTCCAAAAACAAGAAAACCCTCCTCCTTGCTTTTATTCAGTTTTTTTTTTTGCTTTCAAGAAGTTATGTCATTCTTATTGTGAAAATGCCGGCATAAACAGACCAATAAATATTTATTTTAACAAAAACAACATGGATCGGATCAGGATTGTACGTTAAGAAGCAAATAGAATAATCAATTTGATATACCTTTTTATTTATTATGCGAGCAGAGAACACTAGGGAAGCTAAAGGAAAAAGAAAATAAAAAGACTGTAGCACCACAAAAGTAAAACTTGCAATTATTGAAATTGTTTTCTATTTCCATTTGTCATTCTTGTTTGTTGTTGCTTTTTATTTTTTAGTCAGCTTTTAAGGCTTTATTTGCTGCTCAAGTAGCAGCAGTTATTTCAATAAGTTGAACTATCAAAGAGAAATCCCTTCATATAATATATCTTAAGGCAATATGACACAGAGTATCTGGATGTTATACAACAGAGAACAAGAAGAAAAACTTTTAGAAAACGTCTCACATAATTTATAACTGCAAACTGGAGAAGAACTGATCGCAAAGACCGCAAAGACTACGAAATGCAAGAACTTTAATGTGCATCTATGATGGGTTAAATATCGGCATAAATTAAAAGCTCATTCATTCACCCACTGACGGAGTGAGAGAGAGTATAGAAAATAGTAAAATAAACAAAAATTAGCTTAAAAGAAGAAACAATAGGCAAAAATACGTCGATATTAAAGTTGGAAAGCAATTAAATGCGGCTTAGGTTTTATATCAATTCTGTGGTGAGGACGATATAACAAACGCGTTGGACGTAAAATGTGCGTCGAGATGAAGGCGAATACTAAATGTCGCGATACTAAAAGTTACAACAGGTCATGTGATGTAGAAAATATTGTGGGGAAAAGTGAACATGAACTCATAGGATGTAGAATAAATTATAAGAATACGAGTGGCATTAAATGATGATCAGAGCATGACCTGCAAGTAAGAGGATGGTTGAGTAAACATTCTTTTTGATTTCGAACTCTACCAAAGCGGTATTTATGAATCTTTAAAAATTGTAATACGATTTTCTCGTAAAAAACCTCCAATGAGAGAGTCCTCTTGGCTTTCAATATATCAGGATCGGACGTGGCACGTAAACCATTTCCAAAATCTTGGTAAATATTTCAAACGACAAGCACATGTGAGAAGCAAAATATATTTTACGGGGCTTGTGAACCATATTTTTTAAATGACACAATGGCATAGTAAATTCATTTCCAACTTGTATAAAACTATTATTTTATTGTTATGTGAAAGTTGTTGTCCTTTTTCTGTTTTACGTTTCGGTCTCGACCGAATACAATTTTCTTACTTGTTATACGATAATATTTGTCATAAGTAATTCAGATAAATTTTTATTTTTCAATTTTTGTATTTTTCTTTTCAGGTAAATTAATATCCTCAGTTGAGTTTTACATAACATTAGTCCCAGCAGTCTACCGGAGTACATTGTACGAATGTTAAGTTATCAAAAATTGGTGATATGTGAAGCAACAAATAAAACGTAACAGAAAAATTTTAAAGAGGAACGAAGAAATATAAGCAAAAAAAAAGAACAAAATTGTACTCGGCCATAAACTAAAGTACATATGCCTGCATGTGTTTGCATGTATGTATCATAGATATATGCATATATATGTATATTTTTATGTATATATATATATCTATATATATATATATATATATATATATATATAAATATACAATATATATGTTATATATTTATGTATATACACGCTTATGTATTTTGCATAGGTAAGTTGAACCAATTTAAAAGCTATGAAAAACGTAAAAGGCGCCCAACGCCTAAAAATATGCCATCACCAGCAACCAATTCATTTTCAACGATTTAATATTTTACAAAAAGCAGCAACAATAATAAATTGAAAGGCGTTTTAAATAACATATGTATGTAGGTAGAAAGAAGAAGAAGAAGAACTCACACACGCACACGCATATGTAGACAAATGCTATTAGCACACCTAAGTAGATCGTATACACACAAACACACATACATATATACACACATACATACATACATACATACACACATGCATGCATACATACATACATACATACACAGGTGCACGCGTACACAAAGTGTATATGTGTGCGGCTATAAAAAACGCACGAAAGTGAATAATATTAGGATTTTAAGGGAATGAAAGCACACACAATATAACAAAAGAGCCTTAGTTCTACTACGGAATTCTTTACGTTTCTATTGTTGTTGCTCTTGGTTTTTTCTTTATTTTTTTCACTATTTTTTTTTTTTGAAAAGCTTGGTGGCATGACGTAAGTTTTGTTTATTTAGTGGCTTGTAATTCGAAATTGACAGCCAGTCAGGTGTTGCAAACTGTGTACAATCTTTTAGTAAAATGAAAACTAACACGAATAACGCACACATATGCGCATTTTAATATAAACTATCACTTTACCTCTTTGCCTTTGTTCCTGTTCTAATTTTTATTTTTCTTTTTCACTTTTCCATTCCCCAGCAGTTTCTTAGCCTAAATAGAAAAAAAGAATCTCAGGTCAATAAATCACGTAATACCTAAAATTAACTCTTGTAAAATAATTAATTGCCAATCTTTCCTCTTAACATGATAAAATTTAATGAAAATTTACTTTTAAAAACGAGAGCAAGTAAACGGAAGTCTTGGGCGAGCACAAGAAAAAAAAAACTTATTAAATATTGATCAAACTTGTGGAAGAAAAAGTTTTACATCACCGTCCGAAAGTAGAACATTCTTGGCATTTTTTCATACGATTGAATAATCCGCTCCATGAAAATGTTCACTCTATAGCCACCATTATGTTTTGCATACTATATCTTAGAATCGATATTAATAACCTGCCAACGAGATAATTTGATTCTTAAATTGTTAATGTTCTTAAAATTACATATTTTAGGTGTTACTTAACAACCTCTTTCACTTGCGCCTACCCTTGTCTTTCGTGGCTGCATAGCATTGTTAATGACCTTTTACAAGAATTCAATGCAAAATAAAACTAAACATACATATTTTCTCGTATTCTGGTAAGAAGAATATCCGGTCTGCAATATCCGCAAACATTCTAGAGACCCCCCAGAAAATATGTACTATATCTTGATCAGGGCAAGATACGTAGCTGATTTAAATTCTCTGTTCATATGTTGGTGGAATGCCTGTTCATGATTGTCACGATGAAACTTGGATAAACTTGGATGTTGAATAATATTGAAAGTCGATCTTCGAAAGGTACATTCGTACGTCTTAGCTAACCAACAGCAAATTGGTATGTAACTTACTACTAACTTACAACAACTATTAGTCTAAAGTTGCGTGGCGGAAAAAAAACCTATGACGTACGACCGATCTACAGGAGATATAAGTGCACAGGTCGAAAGTGATAAAGTTTTAAATTTCATTATGACGATCATTTCGAAATAGGAATATCAATAATTCACAATTTTTGTGTTTATAATTTGAAAAGCTTGTACTATATGTGTTTCTTAGAGCAATTCGCACATAATCTCTGAAATTTGTGTTCGACATGTGTTTGTATAATATAATGTGTTGTTATCATTACATTTGTTGTGGCTTATGAGAGTCTAAACTCTACCGCTGCCAGATGATAAGTCATCACGCGTACAACATGCAGGCACACTTAAGAGACATACATTATTAATGACAAGAAGTACGGACAAAGAATCTGTGCTGTGGGCAAAATAGTATATGACACAGATAGAATAGAAAGTAGATGGGTGGTAAGTAAGCATAGGTTCGTATGTCAAATATATAGAGAGCTTGGATTAAACAAGTGATGAAAGCTATGGTTCGTTGCATACAACAACGGTACAACAGAAAATACCTGTGCATGTATCTTTGAAAAAACTATTGAAAATGTCATCGTGTAGCGGTGATCCTTAAAAGAGATGCTTTTCGCTACACCTGCTCCTAACCCGAAAAAACATTTGACCCCGACGGCTATGAGTCGATATAAATGAGTTATACTAACTGCCCGCATATTGAAAGAAACTTTGTTCAATGAGGGGAAATTTCCATTTTCCATTTTCACTAAACTAAACTCTATATATGCAAAGTGCATTTTAATCACATTAAGGCGATTTCCCGTTTCTATGAAGTATACTTTATAAAGTTATGCAATTTCCTAATTGCAATTACAAGGGTTATCCGATTTACGCTTTGTTTCTTGTAGTTTGTCATACATGTACATTTAATTATATGCATGTATGCATAGTTTTCATCCCCACCTTCTTATACTTTAACCTTAATCTTAATCTGTCTTTGTCTGTCCCTTATTTCAATAAAAACCACAACAATTAATTTACCTTTAATATCGTGTAATAAAAATGTCAAACATTGCTATACATCTGTATATAGCATTTTTACTGTAGTGTGTTATGCAACTATAAGTTGATATCTGTTTAGCTCTACATGCGTATATGTATCTATCCAATGATTGAATTACGGACGAAACAACTATGCATACGCCTAAATAATGCTTAGTATAATCTATCGAAATGTTCGCCTTATGGCATAATTATTTAGATACCAATGCCAATGCCGCACACAACCGCCCACAACCACAAGGCATATTTTTGCTTACCTATGCCTATAAAGGAAGCTTGTTTAATATGGATTTCAAAATGAAATGTTTAATGAAAAATCAAATGCAAACTCTGCGGACACGATCGGCTATTTATGACAATTTCTGTGATGTGACAGTCATAGTAAGGTCAGCATTTGTTCGAGTTGAATGACTTTATCTAAATAAATTCTTGGCATATTTTTCCAAATATAATTGAAATATTAAAAAAATAATTATTTTTAACATTTTCTCCCCTTTTTTATTCAACAGACAACTCTGCGCACATGTGAATATTTTTTTTCTTTTTTAATCAACATCAAATTTTCGTGCAAAAACGAAAAATTTACTACAATCATATTTTCTACTTGTAAACTAATACCTAGTCTAAATAGTTCAAAAATAGGGGAAAACCTAAAACGCTTCTCTAGGTTAAGGAAATAACAATAGCTTACGAAATACAAAAAAATAAAAAAAAAAAACGCTTGACCCAAGTCGACCCATCATCTATTAAGTAAATACAACAAAAAGGCAATAGAAGGGGAATTTTTCAAATTGTTTCTGTCTCTTCGACTATTATGGACATAACGCCAACACTTAAAGAAAGTGTTGGAAAATTCATTGACAGCATTAGCATAAATCAGAAAAACCCGAGGTTGCAACAAATTCAATTACAACGATCTCGCGATGATATTAATGATCAACAAAATCGTTTAATAGTCTCCTCACATAGTGCGGACGAAGAAGCGAAATCAAACGTAATGGGTGGCGGTTTTGCTACGTCCCCGTATGCAAGTGGATCACGTTTAACTTCATATAACGATTTGAACAACGAAAATTTGCAAATGCATGAAAAACTCTTAGATAACGAAGAAGGGTGTGAAAAGGTTAAAAGTTCACGTGAGAAGAGTGAAAAGTCAAAGACAAAATTTGCCGAGAAATTGCGGAGAAGCTTTCGGCGTACCGAGCACAAATCATTCGAAGTCAAACGGCAATATCGTTCCGATCCCATTGATGGAAAAACGGAGGGAAAAACCCAAGAAGCGAAAATCCTGAAATCAGTGCAACAGCAATCGCAACCAAAGAATTCACCTTCTATATTCTCTCTTACAAATTTGCCAGGCTTGGGAGGTCATATCAATCCTGCATTGTTGCTAGATAGTCCGGACGAAAGTACGCCACCGGAATTCGGTTATCGGCATCTTAGCAGTGTGGCCACGACAAATTCAAGTACCTCATTGGAAAGTAATTTCTGTGAATCACCCACCACTGCAACCAGCGTTAGCTATTGGTCTTGGCATCTAAATAACAGCAACAATAATAATATGGGTGCCGAGGTAAGCACTACGAGCACGCAACAAACTAGAGAGAAACCAGCGACGAGCTCGGAATCAAAAAGACACTTAGAACAGCAAAGTAGTAGTAAGAGTGATACGCATAGTGAGTCTGCACCGCCATTAAACGAGGCTAGCCGGAGCTGCAGTTCAACCAGTGAAAGTAGTACAGCAGCCAAATTAACCCGTTTACAAAATTTTCTCTTTAAATCGAGCAATGAAAGTTCGAGGAGTATTCAAGGTCATTCGAACGAGGGCTTCACGGCCTCATCGCGTAATTCATCTTCCGGTGAATGGGAAAATCTTTGTGGACTCCCTAGTACGACCGTTTGCAATGAGTTATCGAATGATAAACTTCATGTGTCTATGAGCCAGAAAACTGATGATTCACCGGCAGGCAGTTATTATCAATATACTTTGGCTTCGCCAAGTAATCCATTTTTACCGGAAATCACGGCCCGCACGTACCATAGCACGTATGATGAAACCGAAGAACTGAAAGAACTTGACGAGGAGGAATTGGATGCCAATGTAACGTCAGTTAAATATCACGTAGGCAGTTACTCCGCTCAGATGCCCACACCAAATTATAGCCGAGCCGGCTCTCAAGAATCGACGCACAGTGACTGTGCCCCGTGCACAATTTTTGAAAAACAACTAAACTCTTGCTCTTCCACACCTGGCACTCACAAAAGGAAACTCTTCAGTTTAAGTACGCCAACAAAACTGAATTCTTCTCATCAGATGGCACAACAACAACAACAACAACAACAACAACAATCATCATCAACAGCGTCCGCAAAACCAAGCACAAGCGCAACTGACACATACGCCTCGATTTCTAGTAAATCGTCCACTACTCAAACATCTTTAAGTGTAGTGCGTAGTTTAAACCCTTTTATACCGACAACTACAGTGACCTCATCTTCGCCTCCACCGCCATCCCGGACTACCTCCTCAAGCAGTTTAAATAGACGCATTAAGCCCCTAAAACAGATGGCGATTACTTCACCTACCGCAACGGTAGCACCTAAACTGCCAAAGGACTTGAACGCTAAACGTGAGGAATTTCTGCGCGCCACCATGCAAATATGCTTGGTAGTGTCACCGCCATCGACACGTTTACAGGTAAATGCTTAAATAAATATTTAAGAACAATTGCTGTGTGTGTGTTGCTCAAAGGAACTAAATCTGCCCACAGAATATCAGTTATAGAAATTAATTGGATTTTTACCTTTTTTTCTGCATGGATTTTAATGTTTTTTTTTCTTCTTTTCCTCTTTTTCATTTTTCATTTGACTTTTTTCTCTCTTTCGCTCTATTTGCTCCCCTTTTTATAATTTTTGTAATTATTTTCTTTCTTAAATCATTGTATATACAATAAAAGATCAAATTCTTTCTGTTTTCATGGTTTGAAGTAATCTCTGCGTTCACATTGATTGTAATCCAATATTTATTTGCTTTTTCCTTTTTATTTAGTGTTCATTCAGTGCTCTTCTAAGTCTTCTTTTACATGCTTAACATTTTGTGCGAACATTGCGACAATTTTTCGATAGTACACCCAGACTCTCGATTCGAATTCCTCTCAATGCATGCAAATTATACAAATTATGAGGACAACTAAAGCGTTTTTGTTTCTTTTGTTTTCGTTATACAATTACGAGGAATTTTATCAATTCTAAAGGACGTTTATTGCGTCCGCATATCTTGCATTCTTATAAACAATAAACATTTAAACGGTGCTTTCGTTGACGGAGTTCCTTTAGCCGATAACAACAACAACTGTGAACAGATTCACCAAACCTATCGCAAACTAGTAACTAATGTCTCTTGTAGGCTTACACTAGTTTAGAACGCTTTACTAGGCATCGCGTAGCACTTAAGCATTCAAAGTGAAATATTAGTTAGTTTATCTAACTAGATACGAAGAATACAGTCGCCATTTTTCTCTTACTTTCTATGAGCAACAAAAGCCTATAGGAAGTGCGCGAGACTGTACAAAGTATTCGTATTTCTGTCTAGAGGAATCAATTTAAGTGTCTGTGCTTTAATCATCTGCCTCTATTTGTGTGTGTGGAGATCGCAAGCTAATGTATAGGATTAGTACACCGATCTATTCTAGCCGTTCTGTGATAAATGATGCTTACCTTCCTAACTTATTCGCTCTTACTTACTACTCCTTATACAAGGGTTTATTAATTTCAAATCCAATCTATATAGTGATTTAGACCTATAGTTCTAACCTGTTCGGATTCTGTTGAACCTGAACAACAGCTTATAGGCAAACTATCACACCATCATTCCATGCGGTCATGAACTTCAATTTCAAGTATGTCTGCTATTCGCTGTACTTGTGGTTTGCTTCTGTCGGTGGATACTGCAAAAAGGAGGATGGAAATGATAATCGTCACTTCCTCTAGCCTTATATTCGACACGATTAACGTTGTTAATCGATTCGAATACGATAAGCCATCTGTCTCTATACCGTTCCTTTACGTTAAACCAAGTACGTATGAGAAACTATCGAAGTAGAATACCCATCAATAGCTTAAGTTTAGTTATAGGACCAAATGATTGATTGTGATCTGCACGCGATATTTTCCTCTGATTAATCGACTAAATTGAGCCAAGAATCTGCGCATTATTACCACAAAAACCACGTATATAAAAAGGGCTGAGTAGAGTATCGAGTATATATCGTTTGCACTTTGAAAATTTCTCTTTAAAACGTTACCATATTCCGTCTATATACGATTTACGATATACGATGTACTATTACGATTAAAATGTAGTAAGGCTAAGTTTCCTCCAACACTGACGACGTACGACAGTACGCATTTCTTCCGCAGGACCTACTGCCTTGGTAGGGTTATAGTTATTCTCAAATTTCAAAATGATACTTCGGGGACATCGCTCTGCCTTAATGGGAGAGATAAAGTCAAATCGAAAAATACACCTGTTTAGATGGAAGTGTTGTTAGTGTACACAAAAAAAAAAACGTTATTTGTTTAGATAAATCATTGAAACATTGAAACGAGGTTTATTATTACTATTTATTTTTTTTATTGCTAAAACTTATTTTAGTACTAAGCAACAACGTCGCAAACACACACATTTTTTTCCAATCATATTTTTGATATACGAAAATAAATATTAAATTCTGTACATATGGCCACCAATAGCCAGGGCATAGCCCTTCCAGTTACTTAGTCCGAGCTCTTTTCCCCTGTCATTGAAATGCTCAAACGTCAAAATTCTCATTTTACATTAAGTCGCTAATGATGGTCGCCTATTGATTGAGGGCCACAGAAAACTCACGCTTTTGGTTTATATATTTAGTTAGAGTGATGCAAGATGGAGAAGATATACTACAAGTGTCTTTCCATTTACCATTTACCTACGCAAGACCTTCATCTATTTAGGCAACGCATGTTTGCCTGTCCATCTTCTATCGACTGTTGCGGAATGAAACTTTGCAAGAACATGAAATTCTTAGTTGATAGCATTCCACGGATCCACAAGCCCGTCCGCAATAGACTAACTAACTACAACCCGTGACATAACATTAACTATTTTCTAAAGCCTTCCAAAAAGCTTGTATAGAAATGAACATAATCGGCCATTTACCACACCCACGATTAGCAACGTGCTCGTGCTAAGTACATTTTTGAGACGGTGGGTTGCACGCGACTAATATAATTTTCTTTCTTGTCACTTATATGCACTTAGTTTCGCATAACAGCATCTTTTTTTTTTTTTATTATCACTTGCCAATGTATCCCTTATTCCCTAATTATTTATTTAATTTCAATTCATCAAACATATTACATGGATGTTTACTTTATTGTAAGATACATTAAGAGCCAATTAGTTCGTACATACCATACGTCTAACGCCTAGTTTCAATCTTTCAATTTTTTCTACTCATCATCTCATTATACACGCAGCTCAATTACATACGTAGTCAATGAAGACACAAACGCCTTTCACATTCAACCAAAGCATTAAAATATAACTCGAAAAATTGGAAAACAAGAAATTTCCATTTAACTTAAGCCAATGTTGTTGTCAAAGTAACGCTGCTGTTCTGCCAGGCGAATCGATTCCTATTGGTTTGATTTGATTTGAATGCTAAGAAATTAACGATTGCAGACGCCCGGTTATCTCAGCTTTTATATATGTACATATGTACTTTTCAAAACGGTGTGTAAAGGGTGTGAACGGCATTTTCAAACATAATGGGAGAAGTCGGATAAAATGACAAGCAAACAATGTGCTTGACTTAGCAAAATCAATATACATCTGTATTCGCATATAGTAATACATACACATATGTACATGCATTAATATTAAGGTGTATATACGTATAGGAAGACAGTTTTCTGTACAAGGCAATGCATTCTACCGCATGGTCTTTTTAGCTAACTATTTGCAACACCTTGAGGTGAGCACATCAGAGATTTTATTTAACCATATCTGTCTGTCTATAGATATCGCGATAATGGTTCTAAAAATCTAGTCTAGAAGAAGAAACTTGATCGCAAATGTTTTTCTTATCGTTCCACTGCGGATAATTTCGACAACCAACTAAATCAATCTGCAAGCCAATTATCAAGAGACTGATAACTGTTCCTTTTTTTCCAGTTTATATTGTAGAGCTGCGTCTTTAGTGTCAAAAGTCGGGCTTTAGATTGCTCTTCAATAACGAGTTCACATCTGAATGGGTTTCACGTCTAGCCAACAAGCATAACAAAAACGAGAAATTTGTAAACGCCTAAAGGCGATATGCATCGCCTCAAGGTCAATATGTCAGAATAATGTCAGAATATTTGCTTAATTGTGGCTTTGATGATAGTCAAGCGATTGTTCCCCTTAAAAGCTATTTCTGCCGTGTTTTGAAACAATATCTGCCCCAAGCTGTCAATTGCAGTTTTTTGCTGCTTACAGGTGAGAGATTAGGAAGCCAACGCACCTGTCTAAGTTGGCTTAAAGTCTTACGTTTGTATATTTTGTGTATATATGTAACCGTTACACGTAGTTGGGGATAAGTTTAGTACACACTCATCCTTCGATGGTGGCTACAGTTAAAACGCTGTATATAAAAATTACCTTAAATTCGTACAATTAGACACAAAGTGCACCCAACTTGTGCAAAAGTATGATTTAAAATATGGAAAACGAAACGATACACGATCTGTAGATTGAACTAAACAATATCCGTTGTATGTTGCATTAAAACATCGTATAAGGTTATTCGATCCAATTCGAATATAACTTTCTCCTTTTCTCAATTTTCTTTTTTGCTGCTTCCGACAATCTACAAAAGTGTTTGTGTATGCGTAAATCTTATTTTAAGAAAATCTGTTTGGATTGATTTGTTGAAGAAAGAATTATTAGCACTAGGAAAGACGCACTGGAGCAGACATGTTTTATCTCTCTCGCTCTCTCTCTCTCTCTCTCTCTTTCTCTCTCTCTCTCTCTCTAGGTCTCCTTAAACCTATCGCTCTCCTTTTCTCTTCATTCGCAAATTTACATACATTAAGAGATGCACAAAGATCACTATATGATTTTTCATATTAAATGATTTGCATACACAACGCTTCACAAAATTTAAAAATAAGTTAAAATGTTTTTGAATGAGGAAGGAGGCTATGAATTAGACGAAGGCATAGGATGCAAGTAAGTACAATAAGCAAATGCATCGAAGTTTCTTGATATCATCGACTAGTGGGAAAGAGAAAGCATATTTCGCGAATACCGTTGTCAATAGCTGCAAGCGTGACTTGCTAAGTAACCGTAAATGCTTAGTTTATTAGCAGATATAACGTCGTATACACATTTGTAGCAAAAATGTACATATACATATATATAATATATACGAAGAGTTCGACCAGAAGAAAAATGGGTAATTGCTTTTTCCGGACTTAACCTATCATAAGAATTTTACGCTTTCTGTTCCAGAAAAAAGATGAGGAGAGTAAAATTTCCGTCCGATTTGCTTTCGTCCTAATCTAAGATGAGACTTTCCACGTTCGGAAAGAAAATGCTCGATACATTTCTGGCAAGGTGAGATGCCTAATTTTCAGATTAACCCAATGTGACCGCAAAGAAACAGAAATTTTATCGGACCTTGTGATTGTAGAACTTGTCTGAGGAAACCCGTTCGATTTGTAAATGAAATGTGTTGACTTGATCGCGTTCTTAACTTGCACTTCTTTTAAGTGTTTAAGTATCGATCATGGAATTAATCTTAACTTACAGTTCACATTACGTATGAGTTACATGAAATTAATTAATTATGTCACTTTTAAGCGAAAGAACGAACGAACGAATTAGATTTTAATTCGACGAAACTATGAATGCATGCATAGAACGGCTCTGCAAAAGGGAGACAAGTAGGGAAACGACAAAAGGATTATCATTTAAAGTGCCCGTAATAATGTTTTCATCAATTTTTGTTTTTTTTCTTTCTAGCATTTACTTAATATTTTCTATACATAAAATCTAAATAGAAGGCAAACAAAAAGTTTTCAAAATGTAATTTAATCTGTCCTTGTTCTGTTATCTGATGAGTTTCAACTCGAATGGTTGTTGTTTTCCTATATTTGCACATGAATATTTAACCTAGAAGCCCAAACGAAAACATCCATAATGGATACGAAATGCCATTACAGCGGCGGGCGAAACGGAAGATTCCATATAGCCTAAAATACCGTTATGTGGGCATCGAATGCATGTTAATATGTATTTTGATAAACACAAACATGCAGAAAAGAAAGAAAGAAAGAAAAAAAAAAAAACAACATTGAAAAAATTGAATTTTATTGATTTTCAAGCATTATTCAAAGTAGAAGAGCAAACGTAGAAGCCCGCTTATGTACGGTAACGGAATTTAATTTGCAATGTGTTAATTTTGTTGATGGTTACATAAATTAGGACCATTAAACATGTGCAACGTTAAATATTTCATCCATTGACGATAGCTCCTCCTGCTTACTTTTTTCCAATTAAAATTTTAAATAACGAATTTCTCGTTTCGAACCTTTATTATGCCGCGCCACATTGAAGAGATGTTGTGGTTGGTATTAGTAATATAACTATCGTGAAAATGCATTCATAAAACCTTACTTATAACAAAAACAACGACAAATGTTTGATTAGTAATTTAAGCATGGTTTTTAAAAGAATCTTAGGTACCCCAGCCAGCCACCCAGCCAGCGTATACAAAATATGTAGAGAGAGAGAGAGAGGGAAAAAGAGAAAGAGAGAAAGAGAGAGAGAGAGAAAGAGAGATCGCTTAAAGTGTCATCAATAAGTAATATTGATGATGTCTTCGTACGCAGTGCTCGAGTGCTTTTCATAGGCCAAATTTTAAATTATTATCTCCTGTAAAATCAAAAATACTATTTTTATAAATATTATTGCTATATCTTATTTCGATCAACTAATACAAGCGTATTTAAGTTTTGTGCGGACGTATGTAACATTCAGAAAAGCGTAAGATGAACTTACCTTTTACTAGACAGATGAAATCAGAATCACTTTCTCCAATCGATCCACGCTTATATGTCGGTCTGTCCGTTCTCTTTGCTAATGTTCAACATACAAGCCGCGATTTTTGAGATATGCTTGATGACTGACATGTTTTGATCTAAAAACCGAAGCCAATGAAAATGATTCGAGTCGCATCAATTTTTTACGACCCTTTTCAATATAAAGCCTAATTTTGAAAAGTCGCTTCATGAATCACTGAAGAATGGCATAGGGTATTTGGGGGCGTACGCAAAGCTTCAACTGGCTTCAAATTGAATCGCGTTTCTACATTTCAAAACGCCTTATAAGCTAATCTCATTGAATTCTTTGATGTTCGCCGTCGTGTTGGGCGTTAAACGAAACATTTTCTCATCGTAATACAAAAGTTGGCCGCGGACTTGATTTAAACTTGATTTAAATTCTTCCCGTTATTTGAAAGACGAAAAGATGTCATTTTTAAAATGCGAACACATGTTGTTGTTGTTATTTTTTTTAATTTTCAAGGCTACTATAATATAATTAAAGAAGAAAAAAATACTTGCAAGTCATAAATGATAGAAAATACTTTGCAAGATTTGCGAAGGTTTTTCCACAATATCCACAAACGATTATCCATCGCTATCACACTTGTCCGTCAATTCTCATGCATGCTTCCTAATGGTTCTTACATGTCTATAGGGTAGAGTGCTTACATGTCTAGTAGAGTAGAAATGGCAAAGCTGCTGTTGCAGTATACAAAAAGAGACCGTAACAGTATTCATTGATAAGGTATTTAGCAGTCGGTTTCGGAACGAATGTAAATTTTGGAAAAATCTTTTTCTTTCCTTATATGTAATAATTACAACTAAATACAAATTATGAAATTCTAAAGTGAGTCGGAAAGTGATAAATCGATAAACAATCATCCTGAAGTAACGAACTCCTTGCACATAATCAATTTGCATGAACTGCTTAAAGCATATGCATTCCAGATGCATTACAAATAAAACGAAAACTTTTTTAATCTGCTTTCCGTGCATTCCGTGTAAATTATAAAATGTAAAAAAAATAAAAAATCATTATTGGCAATTATCGTTTGATTTTGAAAGTAGTTTGGAACATACCGGGCTATAATTTCCTTATAGTGTGTTGTGCCAATCTCTTTTTTTTTTTTTTTTTTTTTGATCATCAACTTTTAAAATATGAAAACAATTTATTATTTAATGAACTTAATGACATGTCATTTAAAGTTTTTTCTTTGCTTTTGTTTTAAATTGCGCACAAAGCTGCCTTTTCCACTGGAATTATCACATACAATGAGTAATAATTAAAAACAAAAAAAAGCACAAAAAGTTTATTAAATATTAAAATATTGCAAAAACTGATCATTATCGTCAAATGAGATTTGAGGGCCTTTAAAACGTGTTGTTATTCAATTTAATTGCATAATTGAAACAATCAATATTTATATATATATGTATTTGTATACATATCATGGCTAACATTATTATTAAGTTTCCGAACTTTAATGCATAAATGGCGTAATCATTGCGCTGGAAAAAAACTATCATCAACGCCCTTATCAAAAAAAAAAAAAGTTTTAAATATAAATTCGCTTAAATGCATACACAAACGGAAATGCCCTCAAAATGTTTACAAAAGTGGAAATACAATTTGCATTATACGCGCGGCATATGACGTAAATAAATCAGTATTTTTTTTTTTTTATATACTTTTACACCTATCGCCGCCTAATAGGGGTAACGCAATGTTATCATTTCTATTGTAACTCGGTGAAGGTAAAAGTATAAAAAGGATAAAAATCAATTAAGGAAGTTATAAGCGGCGGGTATGCGAATCGCGCATACCCATCATATAAACGCTTTGTCCACGTAAGATTTTAATTTCCAAGTAATCGGTTTTTCTTAAACGCCCCCAGACTTTATTATGTATTAATCGCCCACCCTAATTAAATTACAATTGACGCACTTTATCGCATTTCACTCGTCCAACTCCTTTCATCTGATACCTACATCGAAGGTATTTTTAGAAAACATTTATCCACTAAGTCGTCACCTCAATCACAATTAATTTAGAGTTAGTCCACTTACCTTCTCACATTCTACTCTTCCAGTCCCTGGATGTGGTACCCATACCAGCGGTATGGACGTCGTGACATTCCGAATAATTTAATCTGGAACTAGCACTCTTAGCTTTTCGCATTCTACTCTTCTTTTCTTGATATCCATAACGCTGGTATTATTAAGGCACAATTAAACCACCAGGTCGCGGCGCAGCGTGGCGTGTACCATATTCATTTTAGGATTAACCCATTTTTAGGTAGATAGTATATCTTCGTTTCAGAAACGGGTAAAATAGTTTTAAACGTTCTGTCTAACCTGCCTTATGATAAGATAAACAAGCATAGAACCTCTAAAATTTTATCACTTGTAACTTTGTGTGGGCGCGGCCGATTTGTTCCATTTTTACCCATAAAGAGTAAAATGTTTCGTAAAGTAAATGTAAAGTAACTTTAATAATTTCCGAGTAACGAGCAAAAACCCACAAATTTTTGTTAAGAAAAACGGAGCTGCGTTCAGTTTACGCTCCACTGAGCGCTTCTGCTCTGACCGATTTGGCGCATTTTCAAAACTTCCAATGTTTCTATCAAATTTGAGGTTGATATCTTCTTTTTTTCGCTGGGCAAAGAGAGTACCAACAACACGCACCACACAAGCACACAGAGACGGACAGACATGACTTAATCAATTCAGAACTTTACGCTGATCAATAATATATATAATTTATAGGTCAGCTTCAGAAGCGTCCCCTTTGGAACGAACTAAAATAAATATACCCCCCATCCTTCAGTGGTGGTGGGTACAAAAAAAAGCCGATGAAATCAGGTTTTAAGATATAATATTACCTTGGAATTTATTTTTCTTTTTTATATGTTACGTTAAAGTCTTAAGGACTCTTGTGCTAGAGTTACGAATTTAGTCAATTTGACATATAATTTTTGCGAATTGCCACAAGCACAAGAAGATGAAATTTGACAAAAATATTCCTTGATCGATTCGGAATCGAAGGTTCAGAAAATGGGTGTTATCTGCTCCCATGCACGAGCACAATGTAGATGAAACTGAGATAATCTCGGAAAACACCGACAATTTTTTCAAAACTTTTGCATCCATAACTTTTCTTTGCTTTCTTAAAGGTATTTCTGAAAAACTATTGCCCAGATATTTTTCAGTGTCATCTGCATGTTCAGGGCAATATCAGTTAACATATATATGTTGCTTTTACGATTATGGCGAAATCCAGAAAATTGACGGGCTTAATAAAGATGACAACTATACAACGCCTTTAAGTAATAAAATGGATGGATGGATAGATTCCAGATAAAATGACTAGACATACACGATGGCTGAATTGTGTCATTAAAAACCAGTAATGTAATGTATAAAAAGAGCATAACTTACATATAAAGGCTTGCAAAAATGACATGAGGATATGTGTATGAGGGGCAAACAAACATCGAGAAAGTTGTTTTCTAAACATAATCATAGACCGGCATTTTTGCTGCATAGGAAAAGTGGGCAAGTGAAAAAAGCAGAAATCTTGCAGCCAAACAAAGCCAACTAAATATCGCCCAGTATGTAATGCATTATGGAATGTGAAAAATTAGGAAAGTGGAGAAAAAATTGCTGCAACAGAAATGCTTACTTTTCATGAGAACTCTTATGCGGCAGGAGTTAGGAAAAGTAGAGCCGCTTACTTAGGCCAAACTTATAGTATAGTAAATTTAGACATCAGATAAATTATTTTCTAGCAACTTCTATGACAGAATACTACAAATTAGATTTTGTTGCCATACCAGCGCTCTTTTTATACCCTACACCATTTGTGGTACAGGGTATATTAAGTTAGTGAGGACGTATGTAACGTGCAGAAGGGCTTAGGATAGATAGACCCATCCGACCGACCTATTCAGAATAATAACCTGAATTGATCTAAACCTGTCTGTCCGACTATCCGACTGTACGACTGTCCATCTGATGTCTGTCCATGTAAATTTGTGTTCAGGCTACAGGTTGCAATATTCGACATATTTGGACAAAATTTGGTCCAGTGATATGTACAATGACGACGTACATAAGCCGGGATTCAGAAAATAGTTAAGTTCCATCCGAAATTCTAAACATAGATTTGGTAAATACTACTTTGCAACATTTAAATATTGAGAATTTCTTTTTCTATAACATAGAGGGCGGAGCGCACATAAGAGTGGTTCGATCCGAATCAACTTGAATAGCATATGTCCTTAAGTTAAAAAGGATTCGCCAAATGTTATCAAAATATGCCGATAGACAGACAGATAGACGGACGGGCAGACATGATTAAATAGATTCAAAAAATGAGTTTACATCAGATCACGTATTTTATGTTGGCTTTTATACATGCCCCCACAAATCTCATACAATAAAACAATATCGTAAGTGCTATGGGGTAAAACATATGTCACCCTTTGGTGATTTTTCATCTATTTTGGGCAATAATGCAACTAACGTGACGGAAGCAACGGTTGAAAAATATTGTAAACATATTTTATATAATAAAACAAACAAAAGTTCCACAAAATAACAATTTATTGGTTATGTAGGAATTTCTTCTCTATTAAACGATTTAATGTGACCACAATTTTCGATTAAGTTTACTTTGATATAAATATATAAAAAGTACATATAAAAAAATACCTATAAAAAATCTACATATATATATATATATATATATATATATATATATAGGCGAAAACACGCATCATTTATTAAATTAATGTAGCAAATGCAACGAATATCTCCTGCAATTCTAATGAGAATTCTAACCACAAAACCACCCGATAAATCATAATATATAGAATATCTTTATTATCGTTTACCAGTGAAATAAATTAAAATATTTATTAATTTGAATCTAAACAAAATAAAACAAATATTTACTGATTTATTTACCTATTTATGTTGATGTAAGAGCATTATTACTTCATTATTTATCATCAGTGCAAATGATAGGACCTTTGCGTATCTCTCTCTCTCTCTCTCTCTCTCTCTTTACTGTTGTCATAAATAAATGTTTAGACTTAAATATTTATTCTTCATTAGTATTGAATTGATAATTGAATATAAAACCGTCACCATATACTTTCAGTATTGATTTTCACGGACGAAATTTAAAAATGCGTTCATTTCGTCAAAGAAAAAAGCTGTCGGCAATTTTTGTATTTTGTAAACACACACTTTTTCAGTTAATAAAACTCCATTAAACATTGATCGAAAATCTATATCTGTGTAACACAAAGGGGGTTTTACTTGATATCTTTGGGCCATGGAGTAAGATCAGAAAAAGGCAACAAGTTCATTCATAGTTCAGTCGTAAGTAAGTTGCCAAAGTAATTCGCTTCCGTATTATTGCTATCGCTCGTTACTCAGTAGTTTAATAGCAGTTGCGAGCTTCTTACTGTGTCCTAGATAGAGTTTTATAAAATATGATAATAAAGCAGAAAATGAACACAAATTTCTTACCATTTTTACGTTCTACAGAACCGAAGACTTATCTAAAAGTTGAGTGAAACGAAACTGGTGTTGAAATGCACTTCGATTGGTCCATTGGATTGTTCAAGGGACTGCATTTTAACACCCTGTGGACATCCAGAAGGACTGTCGATACCTTTTATTATTATATATCGAGAACGTGTTTCCGAATTGATTTAAGCTCCATCTCCGTCCGTCTGTCCGTTATGTATTATTGTCTTCAACCTACAGGTCGCAATTTTCGAGATCATTTGATTGTATTTAGCACACTGACGTCTGACTGATAGTCAAAAACGAACGCTGTTGAACTTTTTCAACCATTTCCCCAAGAAAACCTTATTTTGAATAGTCATTATATGCATAATTCCCACGGTGTTACGGTGAGGTATCTAATGACGCGCTATGCACGAGCGCTGTACTCTTTTCACTTATTTCAAAATGTATTAGATAAAGAATGAATTCAGGCTGCAGTTGGGTGTAGGTGGAAATCATCGAAAGCGATAAGAGCGCATTCTTTCATACGTTTAATGTAAAAGTAATTACTTTCCCCTTTAGCTTCCTTCGATAGTGTCATTTCTTTTTGTGAATAAGAATTATCGACATCTCGCTTATGTGCCCTCCCCATATCAAATTCGAAGCGTAATGACATTTTTTCTATTATATTTTTATAGCCTCCTCTCTATAGGAGAGGAATAGATCTGCGTTTAATTATATATTTAATTTCATCAATGTCTCCAAAAAGAGTAACAGAGAAAAGAAAAGAACAAAATTAAATTAATTTCCCAATGAAAGATCCAACATACCATGTCCTTTCATTTGGAACCCATTCCATTTAACGTACACGTAATATGCGTAGATTTTTCAGCAATTTTCGCTGTACATGGAAAATGTTATTAATAAAGAAATTAGCTATTGAAAGCTAAGAATATCTTTAGCAAATCGAAGCTTCACGTTTGCAATTTTGCAGTTTTCGAAAATGTGGACCTGAAAATGACTGAAATGAATTCACTGCCTGTTGCTAACGCATTGAGAAAACAGTGGCGTCGTGCCATTTTAGGAATGTTATTTAAAAATAACAGACATCCTTATCATCCACAACATGGCCATCAATTTTCACTGTTAGTTTAATACTTTCTTCATTAGTCTGACTTAAGCGAACTTCTTCCACATTCTTATTGCTTTATTTGACTCAATTAATTGTAAGGAATCATATGTTATTCGTATCTTCTCTATTCCTCTTCGATTGCTTGCTTATATCATTGTTGTATATAAAAATTGAGCTCAACTTTTTATTATGACATCGAAAAAAAAGTTTTCGATTTAAAACAAATTTCGAACTACAATGAGCTAAAAACAAATCTCCCCATCTGACCACATTTTCTGCACATCCATCCTCCATAAACCAATAGGAGAAGTGTACATTGCGTTGTTGTTGATGTAATAGTTTCAACCATTCAGGCATTCAACGGAACTTCTATCTAAAAAGGAATTAACTGCTTAACTGAATACAAAAAACTTTGGTTTGAATTTACTTAGTTTGCAAGCAGAACTAAGAGATAAATAATTAATACTTTTTAGTAGATGTATCTAACTTGGAAGAAGTAAATTGCGGGAAGTCAATCAAGTTTTGTCTGATCCTAATCACTACTTGAAGTACAAATTTAACAATTAATCTACAGAGAGAGAGAGAGAGAGAGAGAGAGAGTGATGTTACATGGAACAAACAGCACTTGTTTATACGGATTGATTAATTTTTACTCAACTTATGGGACTTGTGGGGGTTCCAAAATTGTAGATCGGTTCGAAACCTTTAAAAATTAGCTTCAAAAATAAGATCAAATTGGGAAATGATCGTGCTTTGATTGAGGGGAAAAACCTCGAAAAAACGTCATAGTTGAGTAAGGGAAGGTTTTGATATTTTGAGCAAATATGATGCCAGCCAGCCTGACCTTTTGCAATCAATAAAGACTACGTGATTTTCACATTCTCGTCAAGGTGGAGCCCGATTTCTTTATCGATTGCAAACTAATCCAATATATAAGTAAATCTGATTTTCGAACTCTCGGCAATGGAGTACGACATAACTAAATTAATGTCTGCATACCGCTTAGGAAAGCATAAGGACCGAGCATGAGTCCGACACAGGTGTTGTTTCATAACATGTAGAATGTTTCCTTTAAATATACCTTACGATAGTCGATCTTGAGGTATTTAACAATGCACGCTCCTTTTGTCTTAAACGCTTGGACAGGTAAAGTGAGAGACAAAAGATTGCCTCAGAATAATTATTATTCTTTTATGTTGATTTCATTATTACTGCTGGTATTGGAGTTTACGAGCTGCAGCAACTTTAGCTTTGTTTTTTTTTTTTGACTTATGAGCTGCAGATTATTTTATTGCAGTTTTTAAAGTTATGAGAGTAAACGTTAAACAAGATGTGTTCTATGTAATTTATTTCGCTTTTTACTGATAAATGCTTCTGGATGTTTGAAAAAAATTAAATGCGCTACTCGATGGTCATTATATAGATATGTACCCGATGACCATCGAGCAGCGCATTTAATTTTTATATACATATATATATGTATGTATGTATATACGTATGTATGTATATACGTATGTATGTATGTATGTATGTATGTATGTATGTATGTATGTATGTATGTATGAATTGTATGCTCGTGTGACCACAATCATGAAAATCCTTTAAATCCATACACCGTACATGCATTCTCTCAGATGCTTTCCCTACTTTTGCAAGGTTGATCAATTTGTATAGCTCTTGTGCTCTTATGACTCAATATGTTTGCAGAACATGAATAATAGCACTTATACGTATACAAAACATGTGGGTATGCCCGAGTATGGCAAATGCCGTAATAAAATTGTCTGGTTAACCGGAAGAAAGAAGAACAAAGAAGCATATAAAGAACGGTTGACTAAAATGAATTGTGTTAAGAATTCGCTTTTCAACAATTTATCATCGATGCACATTCTTAATGCAGCTGTTTTGTTTTTCTTCCTCTCTCATCCTCATGCTTTCCATCCCTCTCCGGTTTCTTTCGCTTATTTATGATTTACAATCATTCAATTACGATGCTCAATTGTGTGGAAACTTATAAATACAAACACTGTGGTTTCGTTTTATGTCAATCCATCATCAGAGCTCAAGTATCCTAATTTTGTTATTCCGCTTGTAACAGGCCGCACTTACATCAATAGCGTCGACAATTCGCTCCCAGTTAATCTTCAATGATTGAATTTTGATTTTCTCTTCAACGAAAGGCATAGTCATCGTTCTTAAGCGATAGACATAACGAAAATCAATGGATTTATTATGATTCTTCAGTTCATTTCTTTTTGGATACAAAAACATTATACGACTAACCGTGGCGTATGAGTAATATCATCAATTTAATCGAGAAATTATTTACTATACGCTTCCATATCAATCAATCACTCGACTTATACTGCTTTACGTTGGCGTTTGTCAAGCTATCGTTAACTTCTCACTCTCTCTCTCTCTCTCTCTCTCTCTCGCTTTATTAAGAGCAATATTTTTCCAAAACTATATATAATATACGAAATATGTGTCATGATTTTAGAGTATGTAAGCATTTTGACAAAGTTTAGTGATGGGAAAATTATCTCTATGCGCAAAAGCTAATGTAACCCTTCAACTAAGAATATATCATATATAAGCTGTTTCAGCTATCAATTTAAATTTATTCGATTTGAAAATACTTCAGCAAGTTATTTCCATAAGGTTGGTTGGACCATAGTCATGCGCCTAGCAAACATTCAGTTAGTCGAATGTGTTGAATGTGTTCTTCTTTTTGCTATGAAGAGCAAAAATTGAATTTTATTAAAGCACAAACTTAAACGTCCTTGAACCAAATAGACAATCAAATATACATGCATTTTAAACACAATAATAAAACTAAGTAAAGTCGATCAGAAAATGCATAATCTTAACTGTAGGGAAAATGTGTGTATGGTGTGTAAGCCTGTCAACAGGAGGATTATTCAATTTTGAGCTAGAATTATGAAGTGCAGAATGTATTCGTAGAAAAATAGCTGCACAGTATATCGGTCACCAAGTCCCGGGATTAAAAAACTTTTTTTTTTTAATTTCACATTAGCCGACAGCATACACTCCGTCAAGCGTTTCTCCGATATTTCGATCTCTTTTTTATAGGACCGTTTATCAAGACACTCAAAATATTCTTCCGTTTCCGTAGCAAAATCCTTTTCACCGTAGCTATGCTTTTCAAATATGCGCAACTTGTACAACAGCGTATATTAAGTTTAAGTTAAGTAAGTAAGTATCCATCCAGAAAGACTAAAGATAGACTCATCTTTTATAATGTTGTTGGTAGCAATATAATCTACATTGTCCTGCTAAATATTTGCATCATGTGTTCTACGCGACTACAATTTATTACCGATTTCCATCTTAGGAGAATTCAAATGTGTTTTCTAATAAAATTTAGAGTCGGCCATCAACCAAACACATATATCATGTCATGTTTTAGCTACCTATTTCAATTTCTGGGTCCGCAAGCGTTAAGCAGTCGATGGAACAGATGGAAAAATTTATTAAATCGCCGGAGATCGAGATAGAAAAAGATTGCTAAATGGCCCGAGGATATTGCGCCGATCCAAGATCCAAGAGTACACATATATATCTTAGAATTAATTTTTGCAGTACGAAAATGAAAACTTCTTTTACGGGTAATTCTACGACGATATTTGCATAATTGCGCTCAAGGTTGCCTCACATTTCTTTGGCCAAGCACTGAAGATAAAATCGGATTTTTTTTTTCCCCCATAACCAACTGTTTGAGTAATTTAAATCTTAACACGAACAGCCCAGTTTTTCTACTTAAGAAATTATTCATATTTTTAAAGTTTTAATGCAATTCGTTATTCATGTTTTTCTTTTTCTTTATTTTCAGTTTTTATCGTTCTTATTATATTGAGAAAAAGTATACCTACTATACAATACAATATTATTTTAATAAAAAAACAAATACTAACGATAATAATAATGAAAATTCGATTTTTATGCCTATTTTCAGTTAAAATCAAAAAGTCTTACACATTTAGATGGCCTTGGAACGGAAACAGTTTGTAATCATGCCAAGAATAACGCCAATGTAAGTTAATAAAATTGCAAATAATACAAACTTAACTTAATCAAATTCCCCGATATGCACTTTGTGTATGTGTGTCTGTCTATTCGTTGCCTTGCATACTAAACTACTTCAAAAGTGTTTGTTAGAAAAATATAACGTATTACTTCAATAATTTACTTAGCAAAAAAAAAAAAAAAAAAAAAAAAAAAAAAAAAAAAAAAAACCAATTTTTTTAAGTATTGCTTTTCCTCTATACATAGTCGTAATAAATTCTCCTACTTGCCTGCATTATGTACGTAACTTGTAACTTTTTCTTTTTCTTCGCCTTTATTTAACATTGTATTACTTTGATTTATTTAGAGAGTACTCGGAGATAGCTTTCAATTGAATTGATGATGACATTCCATAATATACGTTAGTATATTAAAAATGAGAAAAATTTCAAAGTTTATTTTTTTTTTTTTTTTTTTTTTTATACAATCACATATATGCACGCATCCCAAACATAGTGTATTGCGCCACCTTTTAAGAAAAACATAAAAAGATTAAGATATTTTTTTCGAATCGAATCTTCCGATTCCCTGTACTTTCCTCATTATTGTCATTGTCTACACGTGAACATTTTTCAAAACTAAACCATTAAGAAAAGATAATGAGGTAAATTCGTCTTACATCGAATTTGTATATTTGTTGTTGTTGTTGTTGTGGTTATTGTTGTTGGTGTTGTTCAGGCAATCCATGGAAGGACCCACAGAAGCTACAACAAAACTTTCCTTTCAAATGTTCAATATCGTAACTGGCCTAAATCAGCCAAAGTATATAAAATAAAGTATGTATCGTTTCT
This sequence comes from Glossina pallidipes, assembly GCA_000688715.1. Classification (NCBI taxonomy): domain Eukaryota; kingdom Metazoa; phylum Arthropoda; class Insecta; order Diptera; family Glossinidae; genus Glossina; species Glossina pallidipes. The sequence goes on along the minus strand of KK499764.1, from coordinate 1,441,363 downwards.
CGTTTATGCAATTACCATCTGAGACGCGGACATATCGCATATTCATTGAATTAAAGCTCATATTAAGCCATTCAAACAACTCGTGGACGTAACGAAAATACCATCTTTCTACCTTCAAACTTAAGGCTGTCTTGTCTTGACTTCTAAAAGCCATCTTTTCCATCTTTTTAAAGCCTGAAAGCGGCTGACAGTCGGATGAATGAATATGATGAATACGATGCTGTAACAAGACTTAGTCATAACTCCTTGATTTTTTGCTCATTCAATTAACTAATTCAAAGTATAACTTATTACTTACTCCACTAAGATTCCATAAGCACTTACTCTCTTTATATTCGAAAAGATTGATGCTTTCTTCCATCATTTTGAATATTTTGGTTTGGTTTGGATTTGACATTGAAAACGAGACCCATTCTTCTTAGCGGACATTCTCCCGTGTTACAGCGATAAATCTGAATTACAAAAAAAAATCAAAATATTAGTTTGACAAAAAAAAAAAAAAATCGTTTTGTGATTCATTAACGAAAACCTTGATTATCCTTGACTTGTTAATACCTGAAAAGGAAATCGTGAAGCGGAAACCAAGCATTTCTTTAGTGATAGCAGCCAGCCCCTTTTGAATTTCCTAATCATTGTTATAGTCTGTCTGTGCGATTACACTTGCATCTCTGCATCATAAAATATGTTCGTTTCCTTTAATTTTCGAGCAATCGTTGCGCATAGCGCGTAGAATTGTTCTTTCAAACCAAAAAAAAACCCACCTATTTAACTAAATTCTACAAAGTAATCTGATGAACGAATTGTTTTGGAATTTTTGGTTGCTTTCATATGAAGAAGGAAAATTGCAAATAATATAACATTTTTACTGTTAGATACGTAATCAAGTATATGCCAATATGTAAGTCAACGAACCTTTCGAATTCAGACCCTAGATCTATCCGATATAATTGATATTGATCAAGAGTATATTATATATATTTTATACGGTCTATCAGCTTCATCCTTCATCGTTCTGTGGAGGACATAAAAACCTTGGCTAATATAATCTTAGGTTTGAAATTTTCTTGTAAATCAATGCAAATAAATTACAAATCGGAGCTAACCTAAATAGCTACTAAATATGAAGAAATTTAAGATTTAGTCATTACTTTCGCATACAAGGGTACAAGAAGTACACTTAACTAATTTCTTCTTTCTTGTATTGAAGCTGAAAATGAACGGACCATACTTCCTACGTACACTTTCGACGATTGCATGTATTTCGATCAGCGACAGCCATTGGTGAAACTTTATAAATTATGCAATGCAAAGTACGAGTACACACAATGCCTGCTACATTCGATGATTTTGTAACTTCCGCTACCTAAAGCAACAGTTTCCCATTTAGTGTTGCTGAGTTGTTCAGCGCATACAGACGGTACTTGTGGAACGTTGAGAATTGCATTTTCGACATGCTTTACTTTCATTGTCTGACTTGAAGAAATATGCTGCTCAAGTCTATCAAAAACTTTGAGAAGAAGAAGAAACCCCATCATATCCCAATTGTAGCTTTTGTTCTCAATGCCTTCAAAGTGGAGATTTCGATGTCAATGATAAAAAACGGCCTCGAACACCAAACAAAGTTCAAAGACAATGAATTGCACGAGTTATTGAACGAAAACCCAGCTCCCGACTCTCAAAGGACTTTCGAGCCGTTTAGCAGTTGATGAATCAACTATTTCCAGGCGTTTGCATGCGATGAGAAAGATCCAAGAGGAGAAAAAATAACTACCATACGACTTGGCTGAAAATGCCATTTCGAACCGTTTGAACATCGCGGTTTTATTGAAGAATTTTCTGTAGCGTTTTGTGACCGGCGATGAAAAGCGGGTTTACCAAGGCAATCTCAAGCTCGAAAAGTCATAGGTTAGCCCAGTATAGACATCCACATTGACACCGAAGCGGAATATTCATAGCCATTCATAAAGTTTTGCTGTGCATATGGTGGGATCAATAAAGTGTAGTGTATTACGAGTTAAGTAACAGCGGTTAACAGACGCAAATTCATCCTCTTGCATGACAACTCTTGGTCACACGTTGCAACCGTTGTCAAATGGGAAGTTCTGCGACAGCCAGCGCCTTCTGACTACCACTTGTTCGGATCGATGCAGCATGGCTTGGCTGGCACGCGGTTTCGAAATGCTGAAGAAGTGCCAAAATGGGTCGATAGTTGAATCGCTGCCAAAGCAACATCATTCTTTCGTCACGCTATGCTATGCTATGCCATGCTGCCAGTTGTACAAAATAGTGGAAAATATTTTGTTATATCAACTTTTCTCAACAAATACTTTGTTCAAGGGAAAAAATGATCAAAATACATGCAAGCACCTAATATGTCTGTATGCGTTAGGGAGGCAATATGAGTCGCTTACCAATTATTTGATGAGAAAATATTGTTTAAACACGAAGCAAGAATTATTTTTCAAATTTTCAGCTCAGCTCCTTGGAGGTAGGCACTGACGCTCTAGGGGCGCCATCTTAGTCAAGTGATATGCATCAGTCTCTTTACTAACATTGTTACCTCAAAATTATACATACATATATATATTTTTTTATTTTTTTTTTTTTTGTTGAAAATTTCAACCCGATAAACGAGATTCACACAAAAGCTCCGCAATTAGAGAACTATTAGTATTAGTAATTAATTTTTTTGTATTCTTTTTAACTGTTTTTAATGCAAATTAATTTTTTTTTTTTTTTGTTTTTAAGCCCGGTTTTCAACAAAATCAGCGATATGCACAAACATATTTTGGTTCCTAATAACAATTAAATAAGGAAAAAAATAATTAATGGCTTATATAGTAGATCAGGCTGTCGAAAACATAGTTAACGAGACAATAAAAGAGAAGAAGAACAAGAAGAATTCTTTTCATTTTAATTAACTTTTTTTTTACTATCCTGTCCATTATCTTTAATAGTTTTAGTTTCTCCTTAAGTTAGTTGTGTCTTGCTTTTCTTCGACTTTTCGTTCGTTCGCAAGCCACTTAGAAATTGTTTTAATCTTTTTTTTTTTTTTTTTGGACAACACACAGATATCCTGTATGTGTCATTATTTTGACTTTCAGTTTCTTTTTTTTTGTTTTTCTTTTTCCTTTTTTGAAGAATTATAATGTCATTATCATTAATGTTGTTTCTATTAATTGATAGTTGAAAATAAACGTTGATTATTGTTTTTATTTACGCACTGCTTGCGATATTATTAAGAAAAATTGATTGTTTGCACATGCTTAATTGCTCCCCATATCACTTTGTTGGAAGCAAAAATTTTAATGTCTTTTCTACCGACATATTATAAAACTCATATTGTTGTTATACATAATCGTAAAAGTATTCCTTTATAAATTTTTTTATTATTAAAAATAAAATAAGCAAACTCTCTTTCTCTATATTTCTTTTTAAACGAAACAACAATTATTCTCCTTTCTTTCACGCTGTAAAATGCTTTCCTTTCCTATCCTAAATATTTATTGACACCTTTAGATCAGAAATGCGGTCATTACTACAACACTAAATACCAATTATACGCTTTCTGCCTCCCTATCGCCACCATTGCCACAGTATCATATGAAACGATCACTGTCGCCAGTTCGTTTTTCATCGCAACATCATCACCATATATCTCATCATCATTATCAGCGTAGAACTTATTCATCTCAAAAAGTAGCCAATCGCCTCTCCCCCATCATTTATACGCAAGCACCTCAACAACCTTCAAGTAAATCGTTAGTCAGTAATTTAAGTTTATACAGTACCTATAAGACCACCTCCTCCTGTACTACCACAACCACAGCAGCGTGTTACAATAGTAGAATCTGTTCGTCTCACACAAGCAGCAGTAACAAGAGCAGCTGTAGTAATCTACATTTATCCTCTCATCAACATTATCATGCCAATAAATTTCAGAGTGATGCTTCTTCTCTTGCAACAATATCGTCAGCTAAACAACCGTCAAATACACTCAAATCGTTGCCCATCGCTGATAATTCTAATAATATTGCTAAACTCTGCAATGCCAGTGGTGATGAATGTGGTGGTAATGTTGGTGGCAGTGCTGTTGCATTACCAATTTCTTCTTCGGCTGCTAGTTTATATCCGCCTGGTAGCTCTGTCACGCCCATCAATTATAAACAGAAATCTTTCATGCAACGCAAAAAGCCTATGCTCACACGCAGTGAGGTGAGTTTCTCAATTAAGATGCAACCTTCACTATCTTTGTTTGTATGTTCCAGTATACTATGCATGCATTTACGTGCGCTTGAGTTATGGTCGGTTCTTGAATTCTTTTTATTCTTTTTTTTTTTTTTTGGTTTTTCTTTCTTTGGTACATACGTACGTTTACGTATACATATAAATAGGTGTATATATATACAGATATATATATATATATATATATACATAATATTACATTCATTTCAATACTGCCAGGCTTTCTTTAATCTTTTAGATTAACATTTTCTTTATGCTTCTCATTTTATTCATTTTCTAGCTACCAGCCACTTGTGTTTTCCTTTCTTTAGTGATTTCAGCATCAGACACTATAAGTTTCTTTTAGCTTTTTTTTTTTTCTTTTTTTTTTTAACATAAACTACTTCTAATGAGACTGTGCGAAAGCACGCAAAACATTAGCGTTTTTGTTTTTTCCAACGCATCGCTGAGTCTCTCGTTTGAAGAAAGAATTTAAAAAAACTAATATTTATGAGTATATAAGTAACTGCTTTTTTTGACTTTTGGTAAAAAGTCCTCACGAAGATATTGTTTGACTTTCAGAAATACGAAACGAATATTCGTGCAAAGATTGTTCGCATCTAAACTCGGTTTCTGTAACACCTGATATTAGATAGGAAGTTATAGGAAAGATTTCATTTTTGAAATAATAAACGGAAGAAAGTCACTTTTCGCATAACGCTTTCGCTCAGACAGTAGAATTTCAAATGTTTAGTTCGCGTCTTATGCAACAAGTAGAAGTGATGTAGCTGGCTAAGCCTAAGTCATAGGCAATATATCGCCTAAGTTGCAAATCACTTCTTCACTGCAGCGGAGCAGCGTAAATGAATTAGACATTTTGCTAAATGTGCTTAAAGAAAAAGAGCGTAAAATGTATAGCCGTTAGCTCTTATTAATTGTCTAATGACGAAAATGATGACACAAAAATTACGAAAAACTTTTTTACCTACATAAGCACTTAAACGCACTTGTGAGCGCTTTATAATTAATAATACGGTGTCTTAATAGGCTTGACGTCGATAATAGGAACACACATTAGTCGCTGCACACACAGTTCGTCGTATACGTAAATTCATTTTTAAGATATCGTACATAAGCCCGGATGCACTTGTCGAAATTGTTAACCTGCGTACTTTTTTTTTCTTTGAGTCAAGAAACGGAAGCATCAACAATTTTAAAGAGTCAACACGCATTACACTCAGGAGTGTCTGGGGATTAGGGAGAACAGTTTTAAAGGATGGATATATATTACGCTCACAAGAAGAAACTTAGAGCTTTAGTGGGTCTATTCAAAATAAAAGAATCCATGTCCTCTTAAAGGACTTAAGACTTCCGATCGGCAATCACTTATGTCATTTTTTGTTGTTATTTCAAGTTTATTTTAAAAGTGAAGCCTTGAATTCTTAATTCAAGAAGAAGAAATTTACTTAGATCGGTACATTAACTCGGCGCTATAGCATACCTTTGTTGTTGTTTTTTGGACATCAAGACAAATTAACTTTCTTGGTCTAAGTTAAACTATACATAAATGGCAATTTTTCCAGTTTACAAATCGAAAGTTGATTCATTATCGACCGAAAGTAAAGAAAACTTTGAACGAGTCAATCCTCGTGAACACATCAGCGGAAAGTAACAAAAAAGGATTTAATCGGTGCTTAAAAATTTTAATGAGAATAATTTGTCTTCCTTTTCTCTCCAATCTATTGATTTTGTACCCATTTCGTAGGTCCCATAACCGTGTCCTCGACATCGATAATGGTTTGGGCTTTTAATACGAAAGCTCGTAACACTTAACCTCTCGCTTATGTTATCAAGAGCTTCTTTCAATCTGAGCAATTTGGGCTCCTTTTTCAACATCTCTCGGAAGAAAACATACAACACAAGAGAAACTTCCCATGAATATGTTAGTTTTCTTTATCACGAACTTTGGTCACGTTGTCACCCGATCTACTGATAACACTTGAAAATCCACTATGAATATCTTTACGAATTGTAGACATCAACATGCACGATTTCAAAAATGCCGTATGCGTAATAGGCAGTCGCATATATGTTATGTTATGTGTTGTGTGTAACATTACTTCTTTTATATGTGAGCTGTCAAAAAGGTCTCACAGCAACATGTAATTGGACAGAGAGTAATGAATGTGTTTCAATAATTTTAACTAATTCGTTCAAGCTTACATGTATTATATGAAACAATGCTTCAATTACTTGTTATGTTGACAAGTTTACGGGGAAAAAATTATGTTTTTCCTGAACTGAGCTCTTCAGATTAAATTTCAGATTTAAAATTGATTACAACCGCATCAAAATTTATTTAGATTGCTTTAACCATGACTCCCTACCAGTCCAGCCTCTCTATTGCAGGTGGTTGTGACGATGTGCATTCGTTTATTGCGATTGTATTTATACCGTGAGGCAAAGGGAACTCAAATGAACCAGAGAGAGATATAGTGAGCATTTTGCTCCAGTTGTTAAGAAAATTGGCAAATAATTATCCATTTTGCCTTAATTATAATAAATGCACTACAAATAGGTGAAGGCGGTATAAATGCGATCTACTCCACATTTCCATCCATTGGCTTCTCGTGTATGTATTCAAATGTGTACGTATACCAAGAAGTAAGGTTCGCTTTAAGGCGAATATACACTAGGGGGGACAAACAAATAATGTGCAATGCATACAAATATGCACCGGAGACTTCCACCCCATCCTTCACGAACACGAATGAAGGAAAGAACTTAGCCCTTCATCCCTTGGTTGAAATCACGATGTTCTACACAAAATATGGCTTAAATGGAGCAATTTATCCTCCAATTTTTACGTATCATTCTTGTCCGATTAATTCTCATAAGCAAACCAATCGGTCTATGGATCCGCCTGCAATCAGAAAAACACATGATAATTGCCTAATACGACTTGTGGTACGACTTGTGCGGATGCATACAGCACCCGGGAGCACTTGAGATAAATCCACTTATTATTTTCGTTTCCTAAATCAACCTAAGCTGGTTCGTCCAACTTATTTTCTTTGGTGGCTTCAACCACCTAAACGCCGCAATTTTTCAGATATTTTGATGAGATGATGGCCTAGGGACGTATCTTTGCCCACCAAGGACAAACGCTATTGCAAATGGTTTGGAACGGATCACTTTTTCGGCCACTTCGCATATAGCGCCATATATAGAAAAGTTGTTATATGAATAACTGTAAGGTGGTGTAGATTATTTAACGGTAGTTGTAATAGTGAACTGTAGTTGTTCTTACTTGTTTCTTCCCGATTGGATGGATTCAACACTTTCTGCTATATAATATAAGATGCTATACCTATAAGGTGTTGTCAAATTGTATAAAAATATATATATATTTTGTATATAAATAATTGTATAAAAGTATATATAATTTAAATGTTCTATTATATTTTGCAAAGCAATCGATATTAAAAGATTCGGGTCAAATCAGATTTTTTTCGAATTACAATTATTCCAGGCGAAAAGCCAGATTAAAGTTTGTCAGCAACTATTCGTAACAAATTTTCTCAACAATAAAAACAAAAAATCATTAAATATAAGTGTTGGTGTGTGTGTGTGTGTGTGTGTGTGTGTGTGTGTGTAAATTTTTATTCTCTTATTTAAAATTGGCATTTTCAGAAACTTGTGACATTAATCTCTTACCTGCAAAGCTTCTACAGTTATGTGAGATAGAATGATTATGATATTTGCGATAGAAAATTTTATTTATATAAAATTTAATAATAATTCTTTAAAAAAGTACCTTTTCATTTTTTCAACATTTTTTGTTTTTTGTTACTTTTTTTTTAACACACAAATGTCTTCCGATTTATGACAACTTGACTTATTTCTAAGTGCTCCCTACGGCCATATGTTTTAAATAGAGAATGAGAGAGAGAGACATAGAGAGACATAGAGAGAGAGAGAGAGAGAGAAAGAGAGAGGGATAGAGAGAGGGATAGAGATAAAGAGATTCTTGGGCTTTTAAAAAGCAGTCAACGGCAATGACGAATTGCAAGCAAATTATAAAATGATTACATCTTTCAAAGGAATTCATACCAACATAGCCATGTCGAAGTTCTATATCTCTAGGCGTGAAGACACTTCTCATAAGAGCTACTTTCAGATTCTCAATATCAATCAATAGTCGTCTTCCTTATGAAGAAAGGTAGATCAGACCACGTTCGCCACAGATTCAAATACTAGTTCATACTATTTGTCAGCAGCAGAAAGCCAGCAGAACTGGGTAAAGGTCATTTCCAAAACCAATGTGAACCTTACAATCGATTCTTACGAAGGTTAACTAAAATTCGCGTATGTTGTATATATATTGTTACAAATTTCCGCTCCTCGATACGGTTCGTATCACTAGATCGTGGATATTGAAAATGCACTTCAAGGTTTTATTATAGTCCTAAATGTAGGACTATTTACAATTTATTTTTTTAGCGATACTTTTTGACTGCTCAACACAACTATTCTTTCTTTACTAACAAAGGTCTCGTACGACTCGAATGTTCTCGTACGACTAAACTGCCTTCCGCAAATAGGCTACTTATATACATTTTTACAAGCATAGTTCCATCATCTAACTTCATTTTTAATCCGTTAACCTGCTTTTCTGCTAATCGTTTTCCTCGGCCGGCAGCTGTATGACGCGCCGCGAATATGCACTAGCGAATTTATTACTTACGAAAATCAACTAGTTAGCATTAACTAGATATATATATATATACATATATATATATATATATATATAGCATTATATATATATATATATATATATATATATATATATATATATGTATATAAATCATATCTTTTTTAAATTCAATCTTTGGCTCTCAACAAGTGGTTGTACAAAAGACTTTTAAACTCTTTATAAGTCAATCTCTGCGACCCAGAACGTTCTAAAAAGCAAGCTTCAGAGGTGCAGAAATTAGGTTCACCAAGCATATAAATACTTTATAGATTGTCTAATTCGAAATTTGTGGATATAACCAAATGGGATATGAACTGCCTTGACAAACAAATAATCGACACAATAATCTAAAAGAAGTTGAAAAGTCTACATTTTATTTCTATTTTATCCATGCAAGATGCTCTCACGCTTCTGATTGATCCCAGTCGAAGACTTAAAATTATCGAAAAGACTAAAAATTTCCATAAGAAAATTAATTCTATCATAATCTCACCTTTGATCAACACGTAGGTTAAGAAATGAGCAGTATAGGATTGAATAGCACTTCAACATAATTAGGAGAATGAAAAATTGAAATTAACCTTGAGTGTAGTTAACTAACGTCAAGAACATCTTATTAAAATCCTTCTGTGCATTTAATTTCTTTGAAGTTGCTCAAGCGTTCATGTATTCATAGAACGTCGCCATTCTATTGCTCTTAGAAGTACAAGAAAATCCTTTACATTCTTCGTTCTCTTCGTTTCTCTTCTTCTTGATCTTTTTTTCCTTCTCAAACTATTGCAGTGATAATTTCAAGTTTTCTTATTCAGCAGAATAAACAAAAAAAAGGATATTTATATATATACAATATATATATATATACAATATATATATATATACAATATATATATATATACAATATATATATATATACAATATATATATATATATACAATATATATATATATATATACATTTTTTTTTACAATTTTCATATGATACTCTTGCACATCGTCAATCGTCTCAAACGTTATATGAAATACTACTACAATCAAATATTGTGTGCATAATTAGGTTGCAATTACCTTTAGATGAGCACGTGACATAAATTTTGGCACATTTAAGGCAAGAAGGAATGAAGAATTGCATTAGGCGAAGTTCGACAGGGTTTTTAATGGTCGTCAGAACTTTGGCCTGACTGTAATATTTTCCTTTGTTATATCCTGCACCACTTGTGGTTATAAAAAGTTTGCGTGAATGTTTGTAACACTTAAGCTTTTATTATACCGATGAATTCAGAATTATTTTCTGAATCAATTTAAGATTGTGTGCATGTTTGTCTTAACCGCGGGTAGACACATGTTATTGGCTTTAATTGGCATGCAATTTGCGGTCTTGTAGTTTACAAAGCAATTGACGGACAACGACGTTTTGACGAAGCGTTCGGACAACCCGTTGGCGAACGTCTGGCAGTCGCTTCATTTAGTGATTGCGCTGTGTTCTCTTCTACGAATAATAAAATTAATAAACGAATGCTTTTCTAAAGTTTCAAACACGCTTCAGCTATCGCAATGGCCGCACCTTTTCAACTACATCTTTTTTCATATCGAGATCTGCGAACAACAATTTTAATGTGAACTTCATGCCATTTCGCCGTTGTAGCTAACGATTTGTTGAACTCATTTTCATTTATTGCACTGTGAGCAAACGCGGTGCCCAGCCTTTCCCAGTCCAAATTTTCATACAAAATAAAGAATATACTGCCTTTTAACGTCTTTACGATATCAGGTAACTCTTGCTCTCTTCTTGTTAGAGAGAACTACCTATAGGTCCGTCCACGGGAATATTGACCCTTTTCCTAAGGTCTTCATAGAAATTTCTACTAACCCATTTTTCGGTTAGAGTTTCTCGCTCTATTTAACTTATTCTAGGACTGTTGAACCTAAACGCTATCTAGGTAAGGGAAGGGGGGCGCTACACCTTTCATATTACGTCTACTTATGCATCTATTGATTACTTACATTTGCAGCAATTTTCTCGATGTATATAATAGGTTGGAGGGAAAGTTCTGTCGTATTTTAAATAGGATAGGGAAGGTGTTTGGTGTTTGCTAAAAATTTGGTCACTTTTTCACTTGCAATTGTGGAGAATAGTTTCTATCATTTTCCACAAAATTTTACAATATTTTTGACACACATGGCGATATCATGTCGAAAGAACTTATATTAATTTGGCAGCGATTCACAGACCGACCCATTTTCGCACGTCGTCACCTTTGCGGACCCGCGTGCCAGCCAGCGTGCCCCAGGCTGAGTCGATCTGAGCAAGTCCGCCTGTCTGGTGAGTACGCTGGGTGTGGCAGAACTTCGCATTCGAACTGCCACAGTGTATCCTGGACAACTCTTGCAACGAATGGTCAAAAAATGGCATTTTCAAGCAATTCGTTGAAACCAAAACCGACAATTGGAATATGATGGAACAGCATCACCATAAGTCTCTAAACGTGTTTGGTGGTGGGCTTCGGCAGCACATTTCTTCAAATAAACAACAAAACTAATGAATTTGGAAGAAGAAGAATTTTGATGTGCACTGGCACTTACGATTTCTTTATCATTTTTACCTGTAGAAGTCGCTGAGCAACATTTTTGCAAACATACAAGAATAAGAGATAGAATGAATTGTTTGGAAAAGCTTTTGACAATTATTTCGCTATTTTCAATGACATTGTCAATGTCTGGATATAATGACAATTTTAAGCGGGAACAGTAGTCTCGTTACTACATTTCTTTTTCATATTATACTGCACTCCAAGGGAAGTGCAGAAGGATTAGCGTTGAAGTGTTGAATTCTTAACGAGCAATCAGTGTCTGTTGTGGAAAAAGTTAATTTCGAAAATCGTTGCGCGAGCTTTTTAATCGTTGCGCCATTATGTAAACAATTTTTCTTTCACGCAAACGATTGCAATCGTTATTTATGTTCACGGAAAATAGAATATAAAATGGCAGCTTTTCTTTACTGCGCAAACTTTCGGAAAATTGACAAAGAAATAAATATAAGATGGCAGACACATGACCATATTAGGAGTTCAAACTATGGGCGAAGAAATATGTTCTCTAAATGTTCGTTTGCGAGTTTCGTTCTCTTTCCTTTGTAATGTATTATCTCTTTCTCTTTCCCGACCGTCACCGTGTTCCACTTACAGGGGACATTCTCTAAATGTGATTGGTCGGTCATATTAAAAAAAATGAAGAAATAAATTAGTTAATGGCAAAGTTTCAATCCAGTCCAAAGCGAATATCCTAAGTGTCATTGTTTTTCTCTTAAATGTTTTGTTCAATAATATTTTTTTGTTCGTGATCCACACTTTCGCAGGTATCTAGCTCAGAATACTTTTCGGTTAGTTTTTGTATGGAATCCGGCTTCCAAGAAGAAGAGTTCTTTCCCGCTACCAAAGGTGTAACCTTAGCGTAAGTGTTCGCTTTTCAATTCGTAAAATAAAATTTTTCTATTACCGTGTAAAAAAAAATAATTCCAGTAATGCTTTAAATCAAGCCATAAAAAGGCGTAACCTAAGTTTCTCCCAATTAAATATAACCGATATTAATGATGATAACTCTACCCAACATTTATTGGACGCAAGTAAGTGAAAAATGATTTCGACAATAGCGGAAAAATAAAAAAAAAAATTCACTTAATTTACTCGCTCTGTTTCATGAAAAAGAATATAAACCATTGCAAAGATCTCTGGACGAAAACACTGAAGTAGAGCAACTAGCTGGTCATCATTTGATGATTACTGATAAGGAAGGCAGTCGTAAAACGTTACAGAAAGCTGCCTCCTTTGTAAGTTTACAGCAGAGACGGGGAGAAAGAATACATGACTGACTCATGTGTTTTTACTTTTAGGGTTCTCGTTCACGACCGCCTCGCCTTCTATCATCTGCATCAACCGATGAGTCAAGTGATGTAAATTTATCGGGCAAACAGTTAAAACAACGCTGGTCTGGTTTATTTGGAGTTAAAAATCCCCAACAGAGTCAGCTGTGTGAACTATTAAATAACTATTCGAAAACTGGCGTTCCTCAGAAAACGATTCCCACCTATGATTTCGAGCATCCCGACCTCGAAGCCGCGGTAGCCTATTTAGACAATATTCATAAATCGTGGAGAGACATTGTACAAAGCGATAGGATGTCAGATAGTGAAATGAGAATACAGACAGCTATTTGGGAACTAGTAACCACCGAAGTAGATTACATTCACTGTCTGCAGACGGTAACCGATGTAAGTACATATATATATTTTTCAATCACTCAATGTTCTCCTCTAATAAACAAAAAAAAAACCAAAAAAAAGTTATTTCTTGCTTGCCTGGAAGCGGTCCAAGACGAAGGCTTGCTGCAAGATGTCGACCAATATCGCCTTTTCGCCAATATTCGCGAGATTTGCGAAGCCAATCTAAAATTTTGGACTTTCTATTTATATCCCATGGTCTCGCACAGCATCGCTATGAATGAACCCCTACGGGTTGGTTTCTTTCAGTCGGGCTTCATACAATTCGCCAACATTTTTTCGCCTTATAAAAAATATTGCGCCGAACAGAGTAGCTGCCAATTTTACTGCAAAGAATTGAATCGTAATAATTCCGTGTTCACCTCATATTTGGCGTGGTGCGAGGCGCAAAAAATGTGTAATCGATTACGTTTAGCTGATATTCTAGTAAGACCTATGCAACGCCTAACCAAATACAGTCTCCTATTAGCCGCAATTCGAAAGCACATGTCAGAAGTTGAGGAAATCGAAGCCATTGATGCTATGGTGAGTTGAGCGCGTGGTTAACGTACCTTATATAGCTCTGAGATCTTATTGCTTTCGCCTGGTTTTAGGTTCAGAATACAGAAAATTTTGTCTTCAGTGTTAACAATCATTTGACAACACGCCAAGAAAATGAACGACTTAAGGGTGTAATGGCACGTATAGAATCCTATGACGTTGTGGTGGGTATACAATAAAAGAAAAATAAAAAAGAAAATCATTTCGCTCAATAAAAATTTGAGTCGATAAACTGTAGGGATGTCTTTTTTTCGAAAATTTCATTCACAGGACACCAATAACGAACATTTGGACAAACTGATTAAGCAATACAGTCAAATGTTCGATTTATGTGGACCAATGAAAGGCTGCGCCCCCCAGCATGTGCGTCACCTTTTTATGGAGGGCGATCACAAATACAAAGACAATCACGGCAAAGCCGATGTGCACTGTTTTCTTTTAACCGACATGTTGCTCGTATGCAAATCTATAGCCAAAAAAGGCCTGGGCTCGCTTAAAGTAATACGACAACCCTATCTGACTGATAGGCTGGTCGTACAACATACTAATAACATATTATCCTGTGTATATCTCAACGAATTTCAAGTGGCCATCACTGCGTTTACATTGCAATGCACAGAAGCGAAAAGCTGGTATGAGTCGTTAAAAAGAGCAAAAATGGTATATGCACGGCTTAAACAGTGCTCGACAAGTAATTGGGAAAGTAACTTACGCTATACGGGTAGTATAATAAGCGCAGCCGGTACAATTGATTCGTTGGGGGTAAAAAAATCGCCTTTAAATTCATCGATATGCAGCCATGTAACTAGCGCTAACAACAGTCACAGCGGCTCAGTGGAATGGAATGACTCACGAAATGTTTCGGTAGATTTTGAGAAAACTAATTCTCTTTCCAGTGATGAAGGTTGCAGTTATTTAGGTACGTGGAAAAAAAAGGGCAAACCCATCCGAGGGTACTGAATGTTTCTTCTTTTTTTTTTTGTCTTTTTTTTTTTAATTTTTGAGTGTAGGTGCCCATGGATTTCCAGTGAAAGCCAAACCTGTGACCACAATAAGCCCGCAAAAATTAAAAATTAATACTGTTTCCATTGCGAACACATTGGCCGTGCAACCGTTGCATCATTTGGGCCAAAGTTTGCCCAATCTAACGTTACATCATTCCCAGGCGTAAGTTGAATGAAAATCCAAGCGAACTGTGTAGCGATCCATAATGCAGTAATTGTTTCTTCAATTTTTCTATTTTTACTGCAATAACAATTTTTTATTAAATTCATTTTTCAATCATTTTTTTTTTTCACGCATGTGTATATTGCTTGTGTGTGTTAATGTGTGTATTATGTGTGTGAATGTTTGCATCTGATTTTATATAAAACAAGAAGCTTCTTGTGACAGTAATTTTTAACACACTTGTAGTAATAACACATTACTTGTGCCGGGCACTACTAGCAGTCATTCCGGTAATGTACTATTATCCCCCAGTCATCGCGGCATTTCATATCCACCGCCCAATCCCTCAAGGTAAAATCAAGAGATCAATTTATTTGTAAATATAAATAAAAAAAAACTTATTAATATTTTTAGAGTTCCTTTGAGGCGTGGAATGGCCTTTTCCAGTTCGATAAAAAACCCTCCTCTCTTAAAGACCCGCAACATAACCTCACAAAATAGCATAAATTGGCATCAAATACCTGCTACACCAACACCAACAAGTCCAACCACTCATCAACTGTCCCAGCAGCCGGCAAACCAAAATTCATTTCCCAAGACAATCGAAGCAGAAAATATTAATATCACATCCCCTTCCATTCTAAGCAATTCGTTAGCTTATAATTTCAATAATCCATCAGACACGACGCAATCTGAAATTAACAATGCGTCACGTATCAACAATTTACCGCCATTAAATAGTAACCAAACTTTTGCGACACAATTATCCAACACAGAAACAGACGTCTGATGATAATATCCATCCAGATGATATTGCTTTATGTAAATGAAAATTATTTTAAATTAACAAAATTAGAAGAAAAAAAAGAAAAAAGAACACACATTCTCTGTACGCTAGCGCATAGTATTGTAATTTTCCAAAAGAAAAAAAAAAAATTAAAAAAATTAAATATTATGATTATATTTGAAGGATTTGATGATAATAAAGCAGATGAATCCATAAGGGATATAAACGTATGCACTTGTGAAGGAGAGCTAGAAAGATATGATTTACTTTTGAAAATAGTTTTTATAGCATGCGATTGAAAAGTTTTACTCGTTGATTGTAAACAACGTTATGCAAAACCGAATAACAAAAATCAAAAAATTACTTAAGGCCTTTTTTTTTAGATTGATATTTAATAATTAATTTAATAAAAATTTCCTTTAATCATTAATTTTTATACTTTTTTCAAAAAAAAAAAAATCGTATAAATGCATTTGAATTTTTTTTTGTATTCGCTACATATTTGATCTTATTGTTTTTATTTTTATTTATTTATTTTTTTTTTCTTTTTTTGTCACACACATACAAAATGGTTCTAAAATTTAAAAGAAATATTTCCCACAACTGGCAAATAATATTTATTTAATCTTTATTGGAATGCGTGCATATAAATATCATAATAATATTTTTAATTTAAATCTCCATAAGAAGAACTAATGAGAAATTCTCAATATTTAAGCATAAATCTATAGAAACTTTTGTTAAGAAGGCTTAGAAAAATTTCTCTTATGGCCATCACCGGAGCAGGCACCGATTTTATTAGGTTGAGTCATAAGTAACTTCCGTTGCTTATTATACATTTATTATGTTTTTATTGAATAACAAAATCATATTAATTTGCTCACATCTTCCCGGCAGTTTATCAATTCCTTTCTTGTAAAATGTGCTTGATTTGGGCTGGAAGAAAGACTTGCTCTTCACAATTGAATTTTGAATTTCCATTCAAAAAGTTTTGCAAGGAAAAGAAAAGGTGGTAGGTGGAGTAAGATGGACGTGGTAAAACAGACCATACAGGAAAATTTCTTGAGTCATCACCCTTGCTGTATATGGTCGCGCATGGTCGTGTAAAAGAATGACGTTTTTACGTTTGAATCGTTAAATTTGATTTTAGGATTTTCTCTTATATTGTCTTTTAAAGGTTGTCGTCAAAGTCGAAAGGACTTTGTCCCGCCCTCAGTTCGTCTTTTAAGGTCGTACCTCCAGAACGGAGCTGTCGCTTTAACGCTATTACTTTGTTTAAATTCCCAAAGCATTAGATGTCAAGTATGGACTTTTTAACTCTTCATTTCGGAAGTTAAGAAAAACAGTTGAACGTAACGCGCAGCAGAAACTAACTGAATCAAGCAAAAACTCGTTTGTTTCCGTAACTTACAGTGGGTAAATACGAACAATAGATTCTCTACCTACCTGCATCGCAAAATTATTTATGACTCGACGTAATATCAATTAAGTTTGTTACGCACAAAAATCGAATACAATATTTTTTCTTCTCTCTCTTCCGGATCCATACTTTATTTTTATTTTTTTATTTTTGCCAACATTAATATAATTATTAATTTATTTCTGTTATTCGTTACATTGTCATTAATTAGGGATAGCTTGGAAAGGATATGTCTGGCTCTCTTTCGAGTACTTATGATTCCCGAACTATTTATACAGAAAAAAGAAACAAAAAAAAAACCAAAAAACAAAAAAAGTTCCTTTGGACCAATTTGATACAATACACAATACAAACGGTAGCTTAATTGTTTAGCAGCAAGCAAATCAAGACAATACGAAATTTGATTAAATTTGCATTTAGAGCGTCCAAGAGTACGATCTGCTTTGTTAATTCGAACCAAAGAAATACCAAACATATTTAGTTTTCTACAAGAATAGAATATTTTATGAAAAATCTAAATTATAGCAATACCATTATAACATGAAATTTAGGAGAAGGTAAGGTTCATTTAAGGCAACATATATTGCTTTGATACCCATTTCTCATTCTCCCAGCAGATTTTGTAAAACGCTTTTGTTTGAAATTAAAAATGCCGTGCTTGAATTGCACATGCGACCCGTGAAGTTTTTCCTGCTCGACTTAATTGTGAAATCATGTCAATCGTGGGATTTCAATAGATAAACTATTTTAAATTGATTTTGCTATGCATATGCAATACATATACTAAGGATACAATTTATACCGTGTCTTGAGCATGGAAATGCAACAAATGCAATCATATGGAATGAAACGAACTATAATAATAATATATTGAAGCTACGTACGTCATGAATATAGGAAATTTCCGTATCTCAAGAGTGTAGAAAAAGTGCAAATGCTTTTGGTTTTCAGTCTCCATGTCCACGGCAAGTTTAATGTTAATTTTTCAATTTTTTAGTTGATAATGTCTTCAAAAAATTTCCAATAAAACAAGAACATTATTGTGGAGCAAGCCCCACCCCACCATTCATCCACCATCCTACATCGCCGAATAGTGAATCAAAATACGTCGTTATATGGCAAAAATGGTCGTAAAAGTCCGATCCGAATCACTTTCAATAGGAGTAGCCCTGTAGACGAGAACAGGGTGTACCAAATTTCAGCAAAATATCTCAAAAGTTGCGCATAAAAAAACAAGATGGACAGACGGACAGATGAGTAGACAAGTTTGGATCAATGTAAAAAGCAACCGAAGCGTCTGAATCGAAGGGTATAACAAAGTTGAGTCTATTTACAAATGACGTAGGGTATAAAAAAAAAGAAGTCGCCTTTTATTTTTAAATATTTCGAAATAACTAAAAGTCATTTTCCACATATGATTTCTCAATTCATTGCAATTCATTGCCGACTCTCTTGTGTTTGATTTAAAGCAAGTGATGGTGGAATGGTGGTCATTCCAAACTCGAGCTTAATTAAATAAAACAATACTTATGCAGAATATTATTTCTTTCTTTTATGCATACGAAATATGTTTTAGTATAATTAAATTTATTAAAGATGTGCTTACCCAATCCATTGTGCAAAAGAACAACTCGCTCAGGCACTTTTTGTTAAACAGCAAACCCCCACCCCCCCCCACCCTCTCCCCTCCACCCAAAGCATTCGATTAGGACCATTATTAGACAGGAAAAATAAAAAATGAAGAACAGAAGAAGTAAATGAATTAATAAAACAAAAAATAAATCTCTATATTGTGTATATCAATCAAAAGATGCTCTTAAATAAGTCACAAAAATTTTATAGAAAATTATTACAAAGAAAACAAGAAATAAATAAAAAAATTTAGGAAAATATTATTAATATTAAATGTACAAACTTTGAAAATGTAGCAAAAAAATAATATAATAATATTTATGTGATTATATATATACTATGTGCATATAGATTTTATAACAAACTTTATTGTAATAATCAGAAATGAAAAATTCTATTAAATGAATTGTGCTTAGAAGAAAAATTATCTGTCAACACTACACCAACACACGTCAACACACGTATTATACATTTAAACCTAATATATGAAAAGGAACATTAGACTTAGTTTAGATAGAAAGGATATTTACTTTCACTTTACTTTACTAAGAGAGAGAGAGCAGGCTTTTAAAGCTCTTACAGTCTTTTGTGATTTTTATATCCATCGCCTCGGGAGCGTGGAAGTGCTCAGAAAAGGGCCGCATAGATTACGTCCAAAAGGTTTATATGTCTTAATCATTATTATTTAATTCTGAATCGATTTAAGCACGTCTGTCTGTCTGTGAGTGGTAAAGATTGCCTTGATCGCAAACGTGAGAATATTGGCTTCAAATTTAGGAAAAACAAATGCAAGTTCTTACATACACATTGACATTGAAAGTGGTTCAAACCGGCTCTGAGAACATTTCTGCAGAACATCTCCAATTGCGAATTTAATTTATTATTTATAAGCTACGATAAAAATTTTCACTTGTACTGTATGGATGATTCTTTAGTACCTGTATATAGAGAGGGAAAAACTCGACTACGCCGCCCACCCTGGATATAGGAATATCGTTTTCTTCGAATTTTTTTTATTTTTTTTTTTAGAAAAACATCTGATGGGTATGGTAGATACATACGTTCATAGCCGAATATAATTTTCTTACTTGTTGTATTGTCAATATTGTAGTGTATCAAAATCGAATTTTCGTTTTCAATAACCTTCGAAAACGCAGAAACAAGCTTCAAAATCCCTGCAAAGTATATAAATTCTTAGCTAGTCTCAAATTGAAAATGAACCTAAGCATGTCCGTCTGTTCGTCTGTCTATCTGTCCGTCCAACTGTGTAGTATCCCACGGATATGAATGAAAAATGAAGATATCGCTTACAAATTTGCAAAAGAATTTGAAAATGACCTAAGCCGGTCAAGGGCACGCCCACAACTCCTACGAATCTATGCAACAAAAACTGTGAACACCTTTGAAATAAACGATTAAAACAGAAGCGATTGCTCGATCTTTGATCGACAAGGTTTGTGCAATGGTCCACCGCAACGCTTACAATCCCAATGTGCATGGATCCCATAAGGTGTAGGATTTCATTTTTTCTCAGCAGTTTAATCAATTGCGTGTCAAATAAATGGACTTGGCGAGTAGAATGCGACAACTTAAATTAAGTATCGTGGACGTCACGACTATGGTGGGTTAGCTTTTTCTTTGCAATCCCGTCGACATGGATATCAAATAAATGGACTTGTGCAGTAGATTTCGACTAGGCTAACGGTGATGGATATAAAAAATTTGGTAACGGCCCAGTATAGTTTCTTCTCTTTTTTTTCCTCGCATTTCAAGACGAATCTTGTTTGGCGGCCATCCGTGTGGGGGCAGAGCAATTTTAAATTCGAATCTAATGAACTGACTGCGCGATTAAATAATTACTGCCACTGGCACTTAATTTATTTTCTCTTGTTTCAAATTTGAAATTTGTGTGAATTTGTGTGTAAAATAAAAAAATTGGGTGGCAGTATGTGATCACATATATCGTTTTTAATAGTAAGAGAAAAAATAGTTTTACTTTTGTTAACTAGTTACTGCTTACGGTACTGGATGCGTGTAGCACAAACAGCTTTAAATTAGTTTAATGTTAACTAATTACTAGTTAGTTTAAGGTTTAAGCAAGAATAACGCAAAGTAACGTTTTGTTGTTTCTGTATATAATTTTAAATTTTAAATTGATACTCATATTAAAGATGACATATTATAAGGAATTGTTGTTTCGGGAAACATTTCAAATAAAGCCTCGTTTTCCCTCAATGACAACAATATATGAAAATACATATGTAATGAGTTTTCCAACAAAAGATAATTAACATTAAAACAAAATAAAAGTTAGATTCCATTATATATTTAGTTACAAGAAAAAAAAAAAAGAAGATAATTTTCAAACGTTAGATGCAATATGTGATGTCCTCTCAATCATTGTATAAATATATTTACTATATAATGAGAGTAGAAAAAAGTTGAGAGTTGTTTTTTATCGTATGAAATATCGAAATCTGATGAACTATGAATAGATTTATTTTAAACGATATATTTGTAATATTTCCACTTTTGAGCTACTGGCTACTGAGTATGTTGCAAAATTGTAAAAGGGGTAGGAAAGAATACTTTGTAGAATGCTTTGTTACATTGATAATATGCACAAATGACTTTGCTTGGGAAATGTAAATAATTTTCTTCAAATAAAGCTCTATACATATACATATATATATATACAACTTATCTCAACCGATTGACTTCCGATTTTAGTTTAGCTTCATAATAACATTCTCTAGGAGAAAAACATAGAATTTTTAAAAGATTTTATAGCTGACATATGATAAACTTTTTCAAAAAAAATTTTTTTATTATTGTTTTTAACTACAAATTCACTATAAATGTAACTACATTATAAAGTGATCGTCGAAATCAATCGATTGAGAATTGCAAAACCGAAAGAACTTCTTTTAGAGCTGCGATCATTTAAATTTAAATGTTAGAGGTTTGCAAAAATTTTGGCCAGCGACTTCTGCAGGTAAAAATGGTAAACAAATGGGAAATACTAGGGTATATAACGATTAAATTCAATGATTTTGACCTTTTTCGTACATAAAATAACAGTTTTCCATTTAATATTCTTTATTTAGTCAGAGCACGACGACGCTAATCATGGAGCGCCGAAACATTCTTCTTCTTCCAAACTCATTACTTTTATTGCTTATTTGAAGAAATCTGCTGCCGAAGCCCACCACCAAACACGGTTAGAAGCTTATGGTGATGCTGCTCCATCATATTCCAATGGTCGGTTTTGGTTTCAACGAATAGACTGAAAATGCCATTTCTTATCCACTTTTTGTAAGACTTATCCAGGATACACTGTTACAGCTCGAATGGGACGTTCTACCACGTACAGCGTACTCACCAGACATAGCCCCTGATTACCACTTGCACAGATCGATGCAGCATGGCTTGGCAGGGCACGTGGGTCCACAAAGTTGAAGAAATGCGAAAATGAGTCGATGTACGGGTCAGTGTATGGATCGCTGCCAAATCAATATACGTTCTTTCGACATGATATCGCCATGTTGCCAAAAATGTTGTAAGATATTGTAGAAAACGATGGACTCTTGTTCAATTTTCCACAATAAATGCTTCTTTCAAGTAAAAACAGTGGCCAACATTTTTGCACCCCCACCCCCTCCTATAATAATAAAAAATTCTTTTTTTTTTAGTTTTTCGTAAATAAATAAAACCTTAATTTAGTGCTCGCAAGGTAACATGTTTGCAAAGTGTTTAAATTCTTGTACTCCTTAAAGCTACCGAGGATCTTCAAATGTTTAGTTTGCTCTACATTTTGCTGACGCTTTTTAAACTATTGCAGCTTAATTTTTTTGTATGGTTTTTCTCAATTATCAAAATGCCCGATTTTAAAATCCCGCTTCGGTTACGATTATTTATAATTTCATCATAAAGGCAATGCAAACAAGTATAGTTCATTCTTAACATCTGTAGGAAGGTATGTTCCACCTATCATAAATATATACACATATATTTCCGGGTGAATCCATCATATTTCTCGGCATAAAATTGCCCAGTATTTTGATAATTGTGGTAGTGTCTCTGGTAGTCGGTCATTCGACAACGATCGTTTTCGCGAGCACTTTCTCAATGGTATTGAAGTATTTATAAATTGTGAAATAAAAATGTCTTATTTTGGATAATGCTTGTAGGCGAACAGTATCCATTTTCAAAATATGTATATATATATCTTACATGTAACAATAACAATATATATTATATGTAACAACAAGAATATTTACGACAAGTTACAACTTTTCAATTCAACTTTTCTTATCGAAATATCTGTAAGAAGGACGGACAAATAATTAAGCAAACATTGTTAAGGTCGAGCAAAATTATGTACACTTTATTTTCTATTTTAATGTTTGAAGAATATTTTTGGTTGTAAAAAATTATAGAAACGTGAAGCGAGTTTTGATTACATAAACAATCATGGATGGTTAACCTAAGTAAACGTTTGCTAAACTCGAATAACACTTTTTTGCACACATCGAGCAAAGAAGTTACATGTGTGCGTTCTTACGACGTAATAAAGTAAACATTTATGACAATTTTTCATTTTATATTGAGTTGATTTTCTACTTGAAATCCATATCTATCCATATATATCGGAGAGATGAAATGTACATAATGTCGATCGCTGTGATAAGTGGGTGCCATTTAACGATATTCACTCATAATAATAGAAGATTATTACTACATTATATACATATACAAATTTTATGTTATACAATATATAATAAATAATATATAATATAAACTATATAACACGCTACTATGTAATGCTATTAAATTCCCCCTTTTGTGAATTTCTGTCCAGAATATCGAGTTAAAAAACAAATTTTTGCTTCAAATTAATTTGAAAAAATTGGAAACATCAGATTGTACATCAGGTTCATTTATATTAATACCCGCATCCTGGATAACGTCACAAACGCGTCACAAAGTCACAAGAACGTTGGGTTCGCGTAACCAACCCAACCTCTTCTAATAAAATTGATATTGGAGTGTTTTATTGCGACTATTCAAAAAAAAAAAAGAAAGAGTGAAAAAAAAACTATTAGAAGAAAACAGATTGTTTGTTCTCCCTTATGACTCGTTACCGGTCACAGCGCCAGAATGATATCAAGACTGGAAATCTATGCTTTAGCATTATTAAGTAGAAATTTTTCGAGTATGTTATCGAAGCGTTTCTATAGTTATTCGATGTACATTTTACACCTCCGGAGATTAATTTAAGATTTCCCCTTTAGTTTTGAAATATCATCAATGTGAGATTTGGTTGATGATGAAAACGAATACGACCTTTTTACGATCAATTGCAATTTCGTTCTTGGGCAAAGCCATAATGTTTTCCTCACATACTTATAACTAACTAACTCTACATGTGATCAATATTTCCGAAATAGATTTTTGTATACAAAATATTTTCAAACAATAAAATATTATATTATGCAATAATGCAAAATGATTATGAATTAATAAAAAATATTGTGGATATGCGACAAGACTCGCTTTGAAGAGAGAGAGAGAGAGATAGTGAGTGAGATAGAAAGAGAATATACTATTTTTTTTCAATATTTTGTTGCCGTTATATTGAATGTAGGGAGAAGAAGCGTAAATTTCTAAACCTTTGTATACTACTTAGACGTAAATCGTTAGTATAATTGTACTTTGTTTAAGATATTAATCATATGTAAAAGAAAGTGTATGTGCGTTTTATATGTGTGTGTTTATGTTTTGATAAACATTAAAAGCTTTGTAAAGAATAATGAAAATTTTTTATGTTCTTGTATATGTGTGTGTAGAAAACTAAGATAAAATGAATAAATGTAAAAGATGAAATATATATATATATATGCAAGAAATCAGACTATTCAAAAAATGCATTTCCTTGAACATTGTTTATATATTGTTTACAAAAGACTTCTTTTTTTTTGCAAGCGCGTCTTCTTATTTTCAAATCACGCCCCAAAATAACCTCAAAAGAGAAAGCCGAAGAGCCAAAGAGACTTATAAAGGTAAGTATGGCGTCGTTTCATTCCTATAGAGTTAGTTGATTATTGCTCTCCAAACGAACAATCAAATAAATAGAATAATAAATAGAAGTAGAGTAATGCCGGCAAGCCTTGCCGTACGTAACAAACTGCGTTATACGAGGTTAATTAAACCAATAGGCTGGAATAGGCCTTTGTTGCATGACCTTGATTCGATAAAATCAATTCAGAAACAATTCTTGCCCTTCCCCCTTAAGGAATCTGGATCACTTTACAAAAGCAGATTGCTACTTTTATTTATGCTTTCCCTAGAGAAACGTAGGTCCTCTCTATCCTGTGGGTAATACGGCCTAGATAGTGTCCCAATCCATACTGGAGTCCTCTGTGACCTATTGAGTTAGAATTCACGGTTACCAACTATGTTAAAATCTAGTGTTACCTACTGTACTCGAATCCATAAAGTTGAATGTTATTTTTTTTAACTAAAAAAAAATAAAAAAACAAAACTAAAAACCGTAAAAGTAATATAAAGAAAGAAGGGCGTGGTGGGAAGAAAAGCAAGAATGGCCAAGACTGCTTAAGCTATTGCTAAATTCTGATCAGCAACGACTGGGAATGCAATTTTAATTAACATCTGAGTAACTCGGCAAAGAATGCAATAGACTTTCAACGTAGCTTTGTAAAGTTCAATAATGAAGCTGCATTAACCGCTATGACGCTAGGCGAAGGCAAAGCAAAAATTGTATTTTGGCCACAGATTTAACTTCAAAGCAATCCAAACAATCAAAATCGATCAAAAACACTTGTGCTATCAGTTTTCTTTTTTTTTTTTTAATATCAAACGCATTTTGTTAGTTAATAACTAAGCAAAGGAATACTTGAACTCTTTGAACCAAAAATCGTAAAAATAATTCAATTTTTTGATAACGAAGGAAAACATAATGAAAACGAAAAGAATAATTAATTGCGATACAAAAAAAAGATTGCTTCTATTCAATAACAAAGGAACATTCGTCAGGCTGCACTCATCTCAACAATTTTCTAAAGGAGATTTTTCGCTATATTTTTTTGTCGGCTTTCCCGACCTCGCAGGCAATTACTGATTATGTAGTGCGCTAACATGCACAGCTTACCAATCAAGTCACGTACCTATATATATATCGCAGTTTTTTAGCAAAAATTATGAGAAATAAATATCTGGCTGCTGTCGAAATGGTTGTGCAATGAATAAATTACTTTTTGTTTTTAATTCTTTTTTCATTAAAAGAAGTCAGTGCTAATGGAATGAATCATGAACAAACCAATTTTACTACACATAAAATACTTTTTTCTTCTGTCTTCATTATAATCTTATTTTACCAACACAAAATGAATATATATGTCGCACGTACCGTAGGGCATTAAGCATAGAAAATTTGTGAAAATTGTGATCGGTGAACCCAATCAAAGTCAAGGTTTAATATTGTCTTCCTTTCTACGCCTCTATATCTACACCTACCCGTTTTTACAAATTTTCGGTGTACTACCACCAGTAATATATTGTACCTTAAGTTAAGCTAAGTTTCATAAAAGAGGTGAAAACGGCCGCATAATTCGAGCGAAGAGTTACTTATCTTCCAAATGCTCTGTGACCTTTTCTATTTAAGCATAGCTTTAGCTGCCTCTTACATTCCCTCCTCGAATATCCAAATAAAGACCTTTTCACCACTATACTTAGTAACGCTAGAATCTTATTCCATGGACCAGTGTCCATATAACTCCCGTTAAATTCACCTTAAACTCGACAATGATATGTCCCGAATAGGTTTCGTCAAACATCTTCATCTCATCATGATGTTACATTCTTTGCCGCCCTAGAACAACTGGATGCCTGACATCATTAACATACAATAATCATTTATTTTAAGATATTTAAACATATACATACAGACAATGCATATTGAATTGAAAGATAAGTTTGATTAATACCGAAAGTTTAGAGCATTTAAGTGTATTTAGTAAAATCACGATTAGTATTTTGTTTATTGATAGTATCTGCAGATCTATCATCAATGTCAGCAGTGGCAGTAGCACCTTGATGTTGATTTTGACTTTCAATTAGCTAAAAAAAAAATGAAAAGAAATAAAAAAACAATCATTAAGGGAGTCAAAAAAGCCAGCAACTCTCACCTTTGTACGCAAGCGTTTAATTATACGCAATCTTTCCAGCCAATTGGAGGCATATGGATTTTTCTTTTGCAAACTCTGGTACACAAGAGATGCCAACTGTACAATGGAAAAGGATTTTGAATAAAGTCTCAAAAAGACGTTATTAAAGTAATATTTATACTGACATTAGCATGCAAAGCCAATTGTCTGGCCAATAAAGGTGCACTACGATCAGACACTATTTTCGGCTCAGGGTGGCAAACAAATTTTGCAATTTCCGGTCGTGCCTTTACATAGATACGATTCGTATTCAATTCCAAAGGTTCCACAATTACGCAAGCAAAGTTAAATTGTCCCTTTAAATAATTTTTGATATATTTTGTAATTTTTTTTTTCAAATATTCT
Organism: Glossina pallidipes; assembly: GCA_000688715.1. Lineage (NCBI taxonomy): Eukaryota > Metazoa > Arthropoda > Insecta > Diptera > Glossinidae > Glossina > Glossina pallidipes. The sequence continues at coordinate 1,413,974 of KK499764.1, read as the reverse complement.
TACATTAGAAACCTACTGATATGGTATTCAGGTTATATTCCTCGCCGCTTTCATTATAAACAATGTTAACATAATCGTTGCCAATGTGCTTCTTCTTTTCATTACAATTAGGATCGCTGCTCAATTTAGTGGGCATGAGAGTAGCAACATGAAATGTCACCTAAAAAAGAGAATTGATAAATATTTTTAATTTTATTTTTGTAACATATACGCTTACCTGTACGATATCATCTTTCCACACATAGGTGAAATTACCATCTGCACCGCCAGTATCCAAAGTAACGAACAAATTGTTTTGTGCCGCTTCTTTTAAATTTACCAAAGTACCAATGCTGCGCAAGAACTCTACATAACGAATACTGCCATGGGAATTCCGCAAAATTTCTACAACATTATTGCATTGACCCTGACCAACGTAAAGAACGCCAATTTTATGAGTCTCAAATGGTGGAGCCAAATCCAATAGATTGACGGCACTCATTTGTTCAGATGGGACTTTAATAGGCGCGTCAGTAGGTTGCAGTTGTCCAGTATGGTAGAGCTGTAAGAATACAAAGCTAGGATTCATGCACAACTTTGCATTCAGCTGCGGCTTTGATGAATTGAAGACGCGGAATGTGGCGGCAGGCGGGCGAGTTTTGCCATTGTTTACTTCACGTACTACAGAAATGGTTTTCGACCGACCGCGCATAATATCTCCTCCGACATTGCCACTGCCATAATCAGCATTGTTGATATTGCCAGCTGCGTTACCAGTTATACCCATCGCATTCCCTCCGCTGGTCGACTTGGTCAAGCCCTGATGGGAGCCAAAGGATGTCGACTTCGCAGCAGTATGTATTTTTTCTAAACGTGGCGAATGTTGTGGCGCCGGAGAAAGCGGTGGTTTGCTTGTAATTTTCTCTTCACTAGTTTTGAGCGATGAAGCTGAAATGGACTGTTGCACCACCCCTAAGCCTGCACTTAGATTTTCCGTCACATCGTCTGCTGATAGCTGTTTAGGTGGCAAGCTACTCATGTCTGGAGTTTTAAGATTAACTTCACTTGATTGTTGTTGTTGCGGCGGAGTTGAACCTGCTATTTCTTCAGGTATGGCTTCGCAGCTTACTTTACTGTATTGCACACTTTTCTTTTTCTGTTGTACCTGATGTGAATCTCGTTGCTGCAATTCGATTTCTGTAGTATATTCCATGTTTGCTTCATGATGATGCAGGGGAGCTGGTTTATTGCTCAAAAAGTTATTGCGCCAACTAGAACTCATCTCGGGACTGGAGTTTACTCGTCTTACTGGCTTACGTGCTCGACTCTGTTCACCATCGAAAACCATCGTGTCCTCATCCGCTTCACCATCACTAACACTGCCCGACAAAGCCTCTTTTCCCCTCTTACTCGTTGTACATTTTGGTATATCAATGGCGGCAGTACCGGCAGTCACGGACGCAACAGCAAGAGTTGATGAAGAGATCTCTTCTTGCCTCTGCAAAGCCCTTACTTTTGACACAGCTTTGCGACGATCTTCTAAAGTTTTATTGCTCGCATTTCCAGATATCTTATCTAATCTCGAAATATCGCCTATATATAAAGTTTCCTTTGCAACTTCTGATATTGTCTCGTTAACTTCCACATTGTGATCCTGTGAAAAAAAATCCGGTCCAAACACCCCTCCATACGAGGTAGGTAGAAAGAGTGACACCATATTGATGAAAGGTATTTCTTGACCAAAGCAATCACTAGAAATTGGATTTTGTATGCGAGTTATCCAAGAAATATTCCCAGTAGGACGTCGTACCAATATCTCAGCCCAAGCCGAGCAAGATCGCACGCATATGGGAGAAGCGCAAACACTGGAAGAGGACAATGAATTGCCTGGTAAGGATGCGCAACTGCCTCCACCAGCCCCTCCAGCTGTGCTGCCCACACCCAAATCTGCACTACCAGCTTCAGGATTGGATCCTCGTCTTGACAACGCTTCTAATGACGCATTTGAACTATTTGATGTTTGCCTTTGCGTAGTATGGGATGCAGATGATGAAGACGTTGATGTCAAATCAGTGCTTCCTGCTGATTCATTGCCACTACTATGTTGTAAAGATACTTTTGTATAACGATGTTCATATGTACCTCCTGTTTCTCGCGTACTAGTTTGTTGTTGATTATTTATCTCAGGGGAAATAGATGTATTGACCGAGTTACTGTCGGCGCTGCTCTTCGGACTTAAAGTATAAGTTTTCCCCAACTGAGCGCATCGATCACATAAGCCACTATGCGTCGGTCCTGATGGACAACCAGAAGTAGTAATTGTAACCAGATTATGACCTACCAACCAAGTCTGCGACTGTCCATCTTTTAGAAGATATTCGACCGCTGGTAACCTACACGCAGTAGTGCAGGAATAATATTTAAAATAACAGAACATATTTTCAAGTACCTTTTAAAAAATATTTATAAATTTGAATATGATAATGATTCTACAAGGCATCTTATCCATCACCACAACCGTTAAGCGATGGATTGCCGAGCCAAAAAACTGTTCCGTGGATATTCATGAATTCAAGGAAGTACAATACACATTACCCGGAAATTTTTTAATTTGTATTGTATTGCTCGGTCGATCGATAATCACATATAACTTCTCTAACTCCGCTAATTGTTTGTGGCAAATTTCAGATGAAGCATTTCTATAATTCGTTGCTAAATTATATTAATTGACAACAATTACCAAAGATAAAATTTTGGAATTCATTCATTTTTTCCGAGATGGTTATATAGCTTTTCGCCGTTGTGAGCCTATTGCTGATTAAATTTTGAAATATTGGTCCTCACAAAAATTGCGGAGAGTAAGTGAATCCGTGGAGGGATCACGTATGCGGAATTTAAACTAACTTTCAGCTATCTGATTACCTCCCAGCTTACTTTACTAGTAACAGCTATTTGAAAGATTGCGTAAGAAAAGAAAGCTTACCGCTTCGGCAAAGCTGAACATGGCGAAAAGGTATGGCGAGCCAAAAAATCAATACATGTCTCGGCTAATTCAGCATGGAAACTTTTCAAGCTGGCATTCATCAAAGGTCGCATCTCGGAATCATTGCGGTTAGTCGTAGCGTTTGTAGAAGAATTACGCGTTCCTCTTTCAGTTAAACTCGTACTACGCTTACGATTGGAGGAATCTTCATTCAGTGCATTGAAATCTTGACGCTGTATGTTACGTGTCAATTTATTAATATCCTCGTATAGCATGCTAGCATTGGATTGAATGGACTAAGGAAAGACAAAATATAGATGATATATTTTCGAAAGTCTAATGCTCGAAAGTTAAAACCGATCTACCATACCGAAATTATGTAAGTGACACAATTTTTGCGCAACTCCAGCTTACACTTTAAAAACCATCCAGCTATGACGTGGTGAGCCAATGATACGGTGTAATGATCGTAACGGTGCGGTTTGGTGTAAGGCAAAGATATAGCGAAGACATACATGTATTGCCGGGGTGTAAAATTGGTGAATAAGTGATTGGATAAACGACTTAAAACTGCAAAGAGTAGAAACTAATAAATAAGAAGAATTTCGTACGTTTGATGATGAAATTTAATTTACTTGACAAAAACTCCAAGACTGGAATGGCTACCGTTGTGGTATCGGACATTTTACTCATTTGCAATAATATGTCGGGTAATTTACGCATTAGGGCTTCCGGCATTTCCAAAATTATAGTAGTCATGGTATTAATGCAGATATTCGCTATACCAGATAGGATCCCCATTTTTAAAACCTCGATAATTTTAGATTGGTGCGAGTGTTGTATAAATTGATGATATATAACCAAAGCTGCAATGGCGGGCAGCACCAACGAATTCAATTCATCTATACTTGACTTATAAGTCAGATGTAAAGTTTTATTGCTTTCGAACATAATTTTGAACAAAGCCAAAGCCAAAGACTCCACATCATTACCCTGTATTAGAGCCTTATTCTGCATTGCTTTCGGCAACTCTTTAATAACTAATTGGAAAACTTGAAAATCTTGGAAAATTAAATAAAAGAAGATACTACATCAGCATACACACAATTGCATAACGGAACCAAGTCAATATAAACGCACCTCTATCGTTTTCCAAACACTTGACGATAATTTTACATGCTCTTCTAATAGATATAGTAGTAAAATGAGCATTGGGCACAATATCATATGAACTTAATTGTGACATCACTTGGGTCCGCTGATGATGATGTGACATGCCATGCAAGGGTAAACTAGAATCTGTAGCCAAATAATAGCTATATCGAATTAAATCATTGTTGCTAGGATCAGGAAATCCGATATGATAGGAGGCGTTCGCTCGAGCCTTTAGCATCCAACTAAAAATCTTTCGAAAGAAAGCAATTCACGTCCTGTTCTGTTTTTACGGTTATCGATGCATTTTCTTACCTTATAACGTACTATATTAATATTCTCAAATACTTTTGGATTCTCGTAATGCAATTCCAAATGACCCACCAGTATATTAAATATCTTAATGGCATGACAGGTGGGCAGACGATAGAGTTTCACAAGGAAAACTTCTATTAAACCGTCCACAGCGGCCAGAACATCTTGTATTTCAGCTTCTGTTTTTAATTCTCCATACTGGGGACTCTGCTCAAATGGATGATTTATCATTTTCTCTAAAATATCTAAGAGTTCGCCACATCTTTTTGTATCGCAATGGCGTGCGAAATCAATTAAAGCCTTCGCCACCGCTGTACGCAATTGAACATCTGTTTCTAAACATACTTGTCCAAACAGGGGTATCACAACACGTTCTAAAATCTCCTCCTCATAGCACGAACGATTCAAATCCATAATATTGGCCAAGGCCTGTATAACTTTTATACGTATACTGGTACTGCACATTTTGTAAAATCGCTGCGTGAACGCATTTAACAATCGCAACCATTCCGGCCGGGTAGCTGTAATTTTCGATGAACGATAATCGATTAAGTTCACTACCGAGTGCTCGGGACGATCCTCGGCCACGCGCTCAATTAAATCGTAGATACGTTCATAGTTTGCTAGAATCTTCGTTTTCTCATCTTGTAATAATTTTTCAATACAATTGATGTTTTCGTGAAAATGATTTTTCAAATGTGTTAAACCGTTTATAGTGCTCGTATAACTTTCTGCAAATCGTTTCGTAATTTATTGTCACTGTATAGTTAATATAGACACACATATACAGACGAAAATGTACGTACCATAATATTTAATGTTATCCACTATCGTTGACATTATATCACATATACGATCCCATATAATTTCGGGCAGTTCAGCCTTATATTTATTGATGACAATATGTATACCAAGGATTACCTCGTAGGTAACGCTAACGTGACGGCTATCCAGAGCCTACAATTATACATATGCATACATATATGATAAGTGAGTTCTTCAAGTGCTGAGGTATGTCATCAAATTCCGAGAATTTCCTAATTATATTATTCCGAATAACTTACGATACAAGTTATTGAGAAAAATTGCATTGGACAAATTTCAAGCTCTTCTTCGCAATCTTTTAAGCTTCCTTATACGCAACACTTGGTAAGCTCATTAATAATTACGGGCGTATCAATAGATCACCTAAGAGCATTTTCTCACCATACCTTTATAGATATTTTGAATGTTCTCTAACTAATGTAGCTTTGGAACAATTTTTTTTTCTTCATTAATTTTTATACCCACCACTGTAAGGTGGGGATATACTCACAACATACGTAACATCCAAAAGGAAGCTTCAGAGACCTTATAAAGTATACATATTCCTGAACAGCGCGAAATTCTCACTTGATTTAGCCATATCTGTCCGTCTGTTTATCTGTGTGGTATTTACTGTTGACACTGCTCTCCTTGTCCCAAAAATTAAGATAGCGACTTAGCAAATTTGGTAGAAACATTAGAAGTTTTTGCAAACGGATTGATTTGGAAATGGACCAAATTGGTCAGGGCAGAAGCCCGCAGTGGAGCATAAACTGAACGCAACATCGTTTTTTTTACCTTTAACTTAAAATATGTAGGTTTTCCGCCCGTTAGAACGTAAAAGTTAGAAGACTAAAATTTTCCACATTTACTTTACGCACTCTACTCTTCACGGGCAAAAACGGAATAAATCGGCCTCGCCAACACAAAGTTACAAGTGATTAAATTTTCTTTTTTTTAATTTGTCGAGGTTTTATGCTTACACATTATAACGCAAACAAGACAGAATGTTTAAAACCATTTTGCACATTCCTAAAAATGGGTTAATTCGAAAATGAGTATGGTAGACACCGCGATTGCTTTTTTCTTCATAATATGCAGCAATACGGACATCAAATAAAAGAACTTGGAGAGTGCGAGAATGCGAAAAGCATAGTGGTGGGGATGCGTGATTCGAACCCCGCCGAATACAACTTTCTTACTTCTTTTTTTTATTATTATTATTTTGTTTATTTTTGATTTAGCCTTTATTGCTATTTAAGGTACTCCATATTTGGATAGGGATGGCGTGTAGTATATCAACGCATTTTTCGGATTTTTCCACCTCCTCAAAAAACTTGTCTTACGTATGATATAATTTTCTTTTTTAATATATAAAAATATTATTCTCTGTTTTCATTTCTATTGTCGTTTCATTGTACACTTTTGGTCCTTTGCGAAATAATTGAATTTTGGGAGACGCGATTACGATTGAATTCGAAAGTCGAGCCTGTTCAAATTACGAAATGTAGCATGATTTAATACACACTCATGGGAAATCTATGGGAATCCATGGGTGAAAATACTTTGCAAAGAATATGAAAATATTTGACTTTTTCTTTTAGGATGCGAGACAACATTTTGAGCGATGTACAAAAATAAACACGGTTTGTTTTTTTTAAGATAGTTCCAACAAATGTCATATTCTGCATATCAGCAATAAATTACATCAAAATGATTGATAATCCCTTTGCCTTAATTCGTTTTGGAGTTTGTTTGCAGTTTTTTCTTTCCAGATACATAATGTATCAATATTGAGTTTTTATCTTTTTCTGACTGTAAGTTTCCAAAAACCCACTGTGAAGAGCCAGGGAAACACGGCAAACTGGGTCATAGACTTACATTCACTAAATACGTACCCTTTAGGAAATTTGCGATGCACATCTTTGTACGTAACAAATGAAAGCCGAAACTCATCATTTATTGTCAGGTATAACCTTACATTTCTTTTCTATTCAAATTTGCGTGATACGACTTTCTTAGCCCATTTTATCTTTGACTTCTATAGTTGGCAAACCCTAATGCCTATGGATCTATATTTTTGCTTTGTCACTCTCCACAACTAAACTTACGGCAAACATGTCAAAGCATGAACATAAAATCTCTGAAGCTAAGCTTAATTATAATGGAGCTAACCCTACGGTTACGGTACGGTGCATATCATATATATCACCTTCTGAGTACTCTATTAAACTCTTAATCCTCTCCCGTCGATCGTCATCTTGCAATGATTTTTGGGAATAAATGGTGGGCAGCCCTATATGAAATAATAAATTCCTTTTTTTTCGAAAAACGATCCCAATAGGCAATATACTTTTATTTCAAAAAGCTGTATTATTCTGTCCCCATTAGCGTTGCTTCAAAATCTTCACAAGTTCTGCAATTTGACTGACTTTCTTTTTTATTTAGCCATTTAAAGGGGATTTTCGATTCCGCTTCGTAGCAGTAAATTTATTTAAACGTCAACGAATTGAGTTAATAAAAGACTTACCCTCAAAAAACTGTTCAACACCGTCGAAGCGTAAAATAATGGTGATACCTGGAAAACCATATGAGCGCTAAATATGTTCATATTTAAATGGAAAACGGCACCACGTAAAAGATAATCATCCTCGTAAAGCGTACGATCATTTAATATATTGCACATCATTTTCATGGAATGATAGCCCAACTCAGTGCCGAGAAGATTTTTCATTATCTATGAAGAAACAACAATCAAAATTGAGATTCATATAAATCAACATCTGAGTATAGAGAGTTAGAAGACAAAGCTTTAAGCTTTCTTTATTAAAAAGCTTAAAGTAGCGAGCATAGATTAACACCCTTCAGCGTTCGAGTGTTAAAATATCGTATTATTATTATTATTAATATTTACTATAGCGGTCTGCATGGGCAAATTAAGAGCCAATTGAGAACGAAGAAATTTGAGTATTGACTTACATTCAATTTAATCGTTTATGAGTCATGACCGATCGACAACGCATTTTATGTGTGGGAATGTGTGTTCTCGATATTATTCACATTTGTGAAAAATATCCGTCGGAAGATACCGATAAACGTAGTCTAACTGGGCATTGGCAGCGTGGCGGTAACGCTTCCAACGTTTGCACAGTTCTACGACAATTGGGGGCCGAGTGCGAGTTCTTGGGCGTGTTAAGCACAGCAGCGGCATTTAAATTTCTCCAGCAAGACTGCACTGACCGTAATATACACATAGAGAATTGCCCTATGTGCGAAGAAAACCCTCCATTTTCAACAGTTATCTTAGCAGCCAATACAGGTTCGCGTACTATAATCCACAGTAATCCAGGATTTCCAATATTGAAGTTTCAACATTTTCAAAATTTAAAACTGAGCAATTATAAATGGATACATTTCGAAGGTAGAAATGTTACGGAAACTTCCCAGATGATATGGGAAGTAAGAAAATATAGAAAACAGGCCAAAGAGAGAGGTGAAGAGTCTATTACAGTGTCTGTAGAATTGGAAAGACTCGATATGGATTTACTTGCACTCGCTCGAATAGCTGATATCGTAATTCTTAGCAAAGATATGAGTGAGTTTTTGGGTTGGTCTACCCATTACGAAGCAGCGTACGGTATGCGCCAGTTACTCCAAGATTTACAAGACACAGCAAAAGAGACAGATAAGAAAATTGAAACAATACCGACTATTGTGTGTCCTTGGGGTTCTGAGGGCTGTGCTTATTTAGGAGGTGATAGCTCTTACGGCAGTTTCCTGGCTATACCCGCAACTGCGGTAGTAGACAGTTTAGGTGCTGGCGACACGTTTGCGGCAGGTTTCATATTTGCTCAATGCATTCTAAACATGGACATAAGAATGTCTGTGGATTATGCCAATCAGGTGGCCGGTTTTAAAATATTATATAAAGGATACGATATGATAAAAAAGTTTCAATATCAAAAAACCTAAAAATTAAAATGGAAAGTAATAAAAAAACACTAACTGATTATACAAATTATGCAGTGACACCTTCTACCATTCGATTGATTACGGGGAAGCCTACGCGTCGCCAAAAGTTGCACGCAGATCATTGGAGAAAATATTGATTTGATTTTTAATTTTTTTTTTTATTATGTTAGCAATGTATTAAAGTATTTCATTGCAACACTTCATGTATGGCAAGCAAAATCTATTTAGTTACAATTAAGACAAATATCTACTAAAAACTGTCATAAAATTCTCTGTTTTCTTAATTTAAAAAAAAAAAAATTAATAAATAAAAATAAAAAAATAAAAAAAAAAAGAAAAACGAAAAAATCGAAAAAATAAAGCCAATCTCTTACGTAGAGACGCTGCAATAATGGCGCAACCAAAACGCGTGCTTTGTGTAGGCATGTGCGTATTAAATGTCGTTCACATATGCCAAGAATATCCTCCAAAAGATGGAAGAACCCGCTTGTCTGAAGGCTATTGGCAACGTAGTGGTAACGCCTCAAACAATTGCACGGTTTTACGAATCCTGGGCACTGAATGTGAATTCTTTGGCATTCTTAGTCGGGCGCCCGCATTTCAATTTCTAGTTGACGATTTTAAAGAGCGTGGCATTGTTATTGATAGCTGCCCCCGGGTAGATATTTATCAGCCATATTCGTCAATATTAACATGCCGTCCCACCAATACATTTACGGTCATTCACACCGACATGGGTTTTCCGATATTGCGCTTTCATCACTTTAAACAATACGTTAAGTTGGAAAATTATAAATGGATACACTTTGAGGGTAGAAATCCGTGGGAAACAAAGCCGATGATAAATATGATAAGACGATTTAATGAGAATCTTAAGTCCAATCGTAACAAAGACGATGATGTAAAAGCTATAACCATATCAGTGGAGCTGGCTAAGCCCACTCAGGATCTATTGCCGTTGGCAATAAGAGCTGATTTGTTGTTTGTGGGACGGGAATTCGCTTTACATTTAGGTTGGAAGACACCGAAGGAAACCATATTTTGTTTGAGAGAGTTGTTAACCACAATGCAATTAAGAGAGGAAAAGGATGACAATGAGTTGGATTTGTGTTTTCGGAGTCCACACATAATTTGCCCATGGGCAGATTCAGGAGTAGATGTATTAACGGCAAACTACGAATATTTTCATATCCCCTCTTCACCACCTATTCATATTATTGACACAATAGGTTCGGGCGATACTTTCGTTGGTAGCATCATACATGCCTTATCAAATATGAAATATTCAGTGCAAGAAGCTGTCGAATTCGCCAATCGATTGGCTATATATAAAATGCAACATCGGGGCTTAGATTGTATAAAAGATTATTTAACACAACAAGAGGAAGAGGACTCAAATTAGAAATGATCTTCCATAGATAAGTATTTAAATAGTCAACTTCTTAATAAAGATTTCTGAGAGTGAATTACATATAGATAGAAATTAGAGGAGATCGTTGCTGAAACATTACTTAGAATAATACGTCCTCTTATTGCAGAAGGAAAATCATCCAAAACCGTTTCAACCTGTTTATTTCGTAATGTATATATTTCTTACCTTCCAAGAAGATCGGCAGTAAGGTGCAATATTAACGGTGCGGCATAGAGTAAATACAAATTGTGGTAAAGGATCACTCGGAAATATCGTATAACTCATCACCATTTCCAAAATAGTTAAACACTGTAAACCTATATCATCATCTACTATAATGCAACTTAAATTACAAGCGTTTCTGAAAATAAAATTTAAATAGAATATGTTTGAAGACAATCGAAACAACGCTAAACAGTGATAAACTTACTGAACAATTCCTACAATGATATCATTATCTAAATGGGCAGCATTAAATTTAATTAAATTAACTAACATATCTAGGTAAGGTCGCAAAAGGTTGGCCTCCAAAATAGCCGGTAACCACATAAGCATAAAGCGTCCAATCTACAATAAAATCCAAATCAAATTCGTGATATATCCTTTTCTGTTGAAAAAACTGTGTACCTTTTCCTCTAAATTCTTTATATCTTTTCCATTTTCCGTTAGCGTATCGAGTAATTCTAGGCGATGTTTAAGATCCTCATTTACTTCATGATTTTGAATAACCAAAAAGAATTGTTCACGCATATACGTTAAGTTCTTATATTGTGTGTATACGAGTTTCTTATAAAATGTTAAAGCTGTCTGACGACAATCCATAGATTTCGTTGGTACCAAAAGATCTTTGGTAACATCCCACAATTTAATGATAGCCGTCTCCTCCAAATTATAAGACTGCAAGTGAAGATCGCCTAAATCTTTTAAAATTTTACATCTTTGAGCGACCGGCTGTTCCGGACGGAGTTCCCATTCAATCTCTGGCCTTAATGAGCGCTCATTTGCTCCTAAATAAGATTTACTATTTATCTTATGCCGCATTATAAATTATTTCGCAATTACTTACCCGCTGGATTTTTCGCGTTTTTTAAAAAGGACTTAAACTTTGATTTGGATAACTCCTTCTCTTTGGAACTCATTATTAAAATCAAAATATGCCTATTATATTTATTAAACAGAAATTCTTACAAAATCCTTTTGGAAAATATTTACATAAAAAAAAAGACAATTTTTTTGCAAACACAGCTGTTATTGACACAATCATATGAAGGAGACAAGTAATGTTCACCTACATACACACAATACACAAAATCAATTTTGTCCACAGTTTCATGCGCTACGCGCAACGTATAACAATGTAGACAACTATTCTGGCAACACATATTTCGCTTGGAAAGAGAAAAAAGCAGCTAAATAAAACAGATATACGATTTCTAATTTTTCCTAAAATAATGTATTGTATCTATTTTAAAGATATCTAAGATTGCTTTATCCGTTTTCTAATTTTTCTAAATTCTAAAATGTTTAAATAAAATTCTTAGCGATAAAAATAGAAAAATGTAAATAATTAATAATGAATCTTTATTAATTCATGCAAGTTGGCGCTTCTGAATTGTATTTTGATCATAATTCATACAAGTGGCCGCTTCTGGATTGTATTTTGATGAAGTGTTGATGAAATTGTTTGCATGTATTTTACAGAAATAATATGTTATTATATAACTGCTTCTGTGTAACTTCTTTGATTATATTACATCATTATTTGAAATATGTTTTATTTACATCTGAGTATGTTCTACCCATTTAATGCCTACGTACAACTTTACCTAATTTTCATTGTTTTATTAAATTATAGAAGTATAAGAATAATCGAGTTTTTTTATCGACTTCCTTTCATTCCTTACGTTAGCGAGATACGCACTGCCATTTCGAATTTTAGTCTTTCACCCGGCATTTTTCTGAAAAACACCTTTTTTGTAGTATGAATGTAGACTTGGCAACTCTTTGCGAAATAACTGAACATCCAAACAAAACTACACAGGAAAGCAACGTTCAACATAACGGGAGGTATAATAAAGCTTTTTTTCTTTAACTAAAACTCCAAAATAACGTAAAAACTTGGCTAAGAATCTAATTAATTTTGAGAGAAAAATTATAAAGGTTCAACTAAAGAATTCAGGTTAGTACAGAAAAGTGACAATGTGCGTCGGAAATAGAGCAACGAGTGGACCAAATTACCAAAAGTCTTGAGCTATATAAAAAATATTTCTCTAAATTTTTTTATATATACCTATTTGCTTTTGGCCTTTGAAGGTGCATAAGTTAATCATTTATCAAACGTTTATGTCAAAAAAAAATAGAAAAAAAAGGGTAAACTAGACCTTTGGTTTCTGGTGATAAACTGTACGGCCAATGACGGAAAAATTGAAAAAAATTTGCATAGACCGATTCCTTCTAGATGATTGCTTGCCCTTTACTTTTTTTTCGCTTGTTAAAGTGCATACGTAAATTTGTTACGATCAAGACGCAATGCCCAAATTTTCCAAAAATGCCAAAGAAGAGAAGAATTGTTTCTTCAGCAAAGATTTGATTGGCAATAATAATATTATCGCTTAAAATTTTTTTTTTATTGTGCTTTTTCCTCTATTGGACAATTGTAGCTAGGCTTGTTTTTGTTCAATTTGTTAAGCTTGCGTTTGATGAAACAAGTAAGGAACGGAGAAAAGGCGAGCTTTCCTACTTCAGGGTTACCATGGCGTAAACGTTTACGTTTGCATTACTAATTAAATCGTCTTAGGAAAAATTGTAAATCAACAATTTTTACGGATCAGAGTGATAATTATACCTAATAGATAGTTTTAAGGCGATATAAATATTTTTGTATAATTGCAGCTTTGTACTTTTGTCTGTGCTTTGTGCGTTTATAATTTTCATATATAGGCGACAATGAGTTCTACTGAAGAAAGTGGTAGTCAACCTACAACACCTCAGGATGCGCCTGAAGAGCAGGTTGATGCTATGAAGTTTTAAAATTGCAAGATTTTTATATTAATATTTCTTTGTGTTTTTAGGCTAACATGCGCGAGTTGGAAAAGATAGAAGAAGAAAAATTAAAATCAAAATATCCGGTGGGATTGAGAGGCCCTGGTGGCCATACTGTATTCTTACAAAAGCGTTTACAAAAAGGCGTAAGTTACCTTTTGACGATTAAGTTTTAATAATTTACCATTATTGTGTTTTAGCAAAAATTTTTCGATTCTGGTGATTATCAAATGGCTAAACAAAAAGGTGGCGGCGTTAAACATGTCTTTGCCAATAAGGTAACCACTGGAGAGGCCATACCTACTCCTGAAACAGTGCCTGCTCGCAAAACCTCAATTATACAGCCGTGTAACAAGTTTCCAACCACCAGTTAAGTTCTATTTGTTCCATTTTAAAAAACATTTCTACTTTTCCAAATTGTTGAAATTGTATTTATTGGAAAAATGAAATCCTTGTGTTTGCCATAAATTCAAATACAATTGTCACCGATTATTTTCGGCCCCGACATTGTATTCTAATATTCACTAAATATGTGTATTTTTTGCAAATTGTACGAATCATAAAATTTTCAACTTGTATTGTACTTTCATTAGGCTTTCATTGAAAAAAAGCAATAAAAGGTCTTTTTCAGTATCTCCTTAAGGTCCTCAATAAAGGTAAGCAGATGGGCGCAGATTGTGCTTAGATTTCGACATCATTTAAGGAATCCATTTGTTACATTTACAAAATGCAGTAACAGAATAGAGCGTACAGCAAATTCGACAGCAGAGATCTTCGTTCCTACTGGAGTTTACATTTGGATTTTTGTGTTGCGGGCTTCGCCCTTTCGTAACGGAAAAAAAAAGAAAAGCTATTATTCACATTACTGTTAGTCAACATTCTTTCAAGTTAATGGAACCATTTGAATAGACAGCCAGAAGTACTTTTAGCAGCTCAAAGGTTTATCGAGAATATACTGTTCTTCATTTGGAAAATGTTTCGCCAGCTATAAGACTGGTTTTGATTAGATGAAATTTTAAATAAACATAAAGTGATATGCTAAGGCCAATCTGATGTCACACTGATGAGCTAGACACATGATGTCCGACCAAATTGCCTTTACTAATATGCATTTTGGATTGGTTTTGGTTGATCTTACGTGTTTCGTGTTATAGAGTTTATGATACAGTGTGGGTATTCTACGCTAATAAATCGAATCATAAACGTCTGGGAATAATACCAGAGAGAATTCATATAACAAGAGAATTCAACAATCTTTGTCACGTCAGTATATACATTTTGGATTTGGAAAACTTCGTCTGTACTATTTTTTAAATAAATCACTTCTACTCTATAATTCTTATGTTGTATGAAACTTTTGGAGAGGCTGTCCACAGTTATAGTTATCCTGGGATCCCTGGGTCATGGGTGTCAAACGTTCATCACAGCTCATTGTTTTTAAGATGTCTGCGTATGTGGAAAATTCTGTAAAAATACCCCTCTGCCTGTTCAAATATTACCAAAACCATCGAGTTGTTTGAATTTGCACACATATCTAAACAAAGTAGAATCAGTAGAGAATAATAAAATATCTCTAATGGCTGAGTTGCCTTAAATAACTTCATAATATATTATTGCGTCTATAATTTTCGAAGAAGTATGTATTAAATTTTTGTTGTGTGAGCAACGAAGCGTACGAAATGTTTATGTACGCAAGACGACACTTGATATCAATATAAGAAAACTTTTCATATATTATTTAAAATCACATTTTTGCACTATTTGATGGATGATTTTCAATATTAGCCATACCCGATATTACTTATAATATCGTGAGGTAGCTTATTTGTATATCCATGTATTCGACTTCGATAGTGGTATTTTGTGTTCGAGAGCGCTTTGTTTTCTATGCGAAAATTAACATTCATTAAAAAAATGTTTTTGATTTACGACAGTGGCTTATAAAAAACATTGCCATCATAAGGGCAAAAAGCACTTTAAAAAGACAACTTGTCCCTGAATCTGGAATCCAATTTTGGAATTTCTATGTCGATGAAAGAAGATTCCATTCTTTTGATCGAGGCTCGGCTTGTTACTTCGATAAATTCAATCCATAAACAAGATTGTTGAAATCCCTTTAGGATAAAAAGTGTTGCTCATTTGATTCACAGGGAACAAATGTTTCGTGTCTTTCTCTCTCTTCTTAAAATTCGTCACTGTATTCATTATCATTCACTATCGCATTCTCAGGAGGCACGGTGCCGGCGTCAAGCTGCCGTAATAACATATGCTTGTTGTCTTGTTTATCGATCTTAGACCTCAAGAAAAATGTCCCCACTCTTTTTCAGCAGCGTTTCATTTTTAGGAATTCAAAGTTAACTGTCCACAGTTAAAAAAAATTGAATAGCACTATTTGCACAAACAGGAGGCAATTTTTTTTTTAATTAATAAAAAACGCAAAAGAAAAGCTCAAATATAGGATAACGAATAGCTCCCTTCCATGTAGTCAGAGCCTTTAGTGCTACGACACTAGCTCTAATAAATAAATTGAACTCGATTTTACTTGCTTAAGCATTAATCATTGGTATTGCTGTCAAACCGCTAAAATGAGATGAATTTTTAAACTAACGGTCATGTATAAATTATTTATTTTCACATATTAAGTTCTACAGTGTGCTTCTTTTCGTGGTTCATACTTACAATATTCACTATTACATCCATGACCCTTTTTCGTCTTGTACACTTGTCCCTGCAGTGTAAAAAAAGTCAAAAAAAGAGTATTTCGTGTACAAATGATATATTTTAATGTACGTACACTGTACTTGTATATATTTGAATTGTTTTTCACCTTTATTATACACGGCAAAATACTCCAATTTAGCTGCAGCAGACTATACAATATTCAGCTTCTGCAACGATTTCGATATGTAGAGGTTGGCGTGTCACAAGAAAATTAAGTACGATAGGGGAAAACGGATTTCATTTTCGAATTTAGCATCCACGTCTTAGCTAAGAACACCACTCACAAACATTCTTTCTAACAAAGACGCCAACCAGTGTGTTCAAACATTCACTGTAGTCCTATATCCTATAATAAATTTTGTTTATAATGAAAACAAGTAGACATTTTTCGAATTGATATTAATGACGTACATACAGCGGCCCATAATAATTTACACATAAATTTCCTTTTTATTCAAATGATAAATTTATATCAGAGAGTAATGCATGATTGATAATTATTCCATGAGATATTAAATATAATGCTGCACTATCGTTCGGAATGTCGCTACACGTCTAAATTTATTGCTACGGCAACGCGATTGCATACAATGCAAGAACAGCTGACTGTCAGGGTCGCATGGTTGAAATGCTAGATATTTTTGTGCGTTCAATCCTGGCAAAGCACTTGGTAAAAATTATTAGTCACAGATATCTATAAAGTCAACGTTTTTAAATTACATCTTCAAAGTGAAAACGATTTGATTTTGGCCAATTAATCAGCAAAATGCAGGTATTTGTTCAACAAAGTTCGTTTATTCATATATATATATATATATATATATATATATATATATATATATAAATAGATTGATTCATATATTTTCATTACCATTTATGGTAATCGTATATAACAAATTCGCTAAGTATATCTATTCTTCTCTCCAGGATCCTCTTGAAGACACTGAGTGGAACGATATATTACGTTCTAAAGGTATTTTACCTCCCAAACCAAAGGAAGCCGAAATTACTGAAGATCAAGTTCAGTTAATGCTAGACGATGCTATACAACGGAGAATTGATTTGCCTGAATGTAATCGCAAAAACGTCGAGGATATGAATTTGAATGAGTTAGACGAACTAGAAGATTCTGAGGACGAGGAAATTTTAGAACACTATCGAAAGCAACGCATAGCTGAAATGAAAGCTTTCGCCGAAAAAGCGAAATTTGGAGCAGTTGAAGAAATTTCCGGTCAAGATTATGTGAACGAAGTGACTAACGCTGGAGAAGGCATTTGGGTGGTGCTGCATCTCTACGCGAATGGTGTTCCATTGTGCGCATTAATACACCATCATATGCAGCAGTTAGCTGCACGTTTCCCTCAAACAAAATTTCTGCGTTCAATTGCTACAACTTGTATACCGAATTTTCCCGAAAAGAATTTACCCTCAATTTTCATTTACCATGAAGGGCAATTAAAGAAACAATTAATCGGTCCAATAGAACTGAGAGGTGAAAAATTAACATTGCAAGAATTCGAATATATGTTAGGTCGGGCTGGTGCTATAAACACAGAAATTCAAGAGGATCCTCGTCCAACAATAAGAGATAAAATGTTTGCTGATTTACAAAATCAAAGTGTCGATTTCTATTAGGTAAAAACTAAATCTTTGCTTTTTCATTTTAATATTGACTCTGATTTTATAATAAATTGTTCAAATTAAAGAGCCCCTAATATAATATACACCCAGTTTTCCAGCTTCGTTTTCCTTTTCATCATTTGATTACAATAGGATGGGCTACTGGTCCGTATAGCTTTCATGTATCTTGTGTATCGTGTGAGCCACAAAAGCAAATTTACTTCTGAATGGGACAAATATTAAGTTGCCGATGCTCTTCAGGAGCGCACACGACATCTTCATTATATATGTGTATCACATTGGGACAAATTTCGTCTATAGTATATTTTGATATATGAAATGGCATGAAATTCTGAAAAGTTACCCGTAGTTACCTCTTTGTTTACAAATAACAAACAAAACGGGAATTATTTTGTATATATTTGCTATAGAATTGGTTACTCGTAAATATATTTAAGAGATTTTTCAAATTTTATTTTATTGACATTGATTGAAAGAATGAAAAAACTTTCGCCAGATGAGGCTTTCTATGAAAATTTAACATTGGGCTTGGGCAGCGTCTTAAGTAACCTCATCGTTATAAACAGTGGATTTATTTTGCATTTGAAAACTAATTTTCGCCTACTCGTAACAGATTCCGTACCGCGAGTATCTAATATTATATGTGAAAAACGGGAACCATGCCAAAAAACGCAAGTAATGACATGGGAGCAAAGGCATGGTGTCTATTTGCCCGAGGATATGAAAAAATTCTATCTGTCCACCGACGGTTTATTGCTACACTGGAGCTATCAATACGGAGGTAGGTGCGAGAGGACATGTTTTGAAAAAGTTTCAAGTCGATCGATGAAAGAACTTATTTTTAGTAAATGATACACGACGTGTGGGCTATATAAACATTCCTCACTTAGTACAGATCACATTATTACGTGAGAACGTTGAATCAAATGTACAACATACGGCAAATGTTGCATCTGGCGTACCAATCGCAACATGTATTTCAGACTCTTCTAAGCGTTCATCATCCGATACTTCGTTTAGTACTAATAGTTCGGCTACCATAGTCTCTGTCTCGACATCGATGTCCTGTACGACTGTGGCTGCAAATCCTTCTAAAGATCAGTGGGGGCATCCTCTGCCTATCATCGGGCCAAAAACAAAGATATTTGAATTTAATACAGTCAATGACGTGGCTAAAGTGTGTCTGATTTATGATACCACCGGCTCTAACACCCTCAAAATTTATATGTTGGAATTAAATGGACAAAAATGGGTATTTCTGGCCGATAGCTTCAGCGAATATTTGCGTATGGCTATTGCTCATTTAGGTTTGCCCTATTGGGAATTATGCTTTTCCTCATGTGGTCTGCCATCGTGGACGGAGGTATGTGATTTTTTGAAGCTACTTTCCAGCCGATTATAGTCGATTTAAATCTTTTAGCAATTGTTTTTATTGTTGGCTCCTCACCTGCTCGAAGAGCGTGAAGAACGTCGTGCCAGGATAGTTGACCCCGCTCCAGAACGCCCTTACAATAGCTTAGATGCAAATATATTTCGTTTTAAATTTAAAGCTACTAACAATAAAAATGTAAATGTGAAACGTTAATGAACAGCAGCAACAACAATAAAATCGAACAGTCCTCGTAGAATGTTTGCATCACATATTTCTCAATTTGCTATATGCCAAGGTCATGTAATAATAACGCCTCGTTGCTATTAAAACGACCGATCATCCGCAATGGGATGCACAAAATTTGTACAGATTGTCCGTTTAAGAGCTTGGTGGTCAGTGTTCAGTGTGCGGAATCGATTAGCCCTTTTTGTATTCAGCTCGTTTACAAACGTCATGATTGCGACCTTTAAAATTTCCCCTCAAATATGTTCTTATAACTCTTGAAGGGTTTAATTCGAAGATTAGCTAAAGCAGCAACGATCAACGGAACCATCCATAATTACCACGTAGTAATAAGACGGAGTATGTACGGTTCGTTTTGTAAAGACAAAAAGAGAACCACAGACACAGACATTAAAATGTAAAAAAACGTATAAAAATATGAAAAATAATAATAACAATAAGTTAGCTTTCGAAAACGAAAGCGATAGTTAAAGGATTCGCAACTGGTACACTCTGCGATGGCCATCACCCATAATGAATCTTTGTGTTATCTTGCAAGCAAATATCGTTCACAAGAGTCAATTAGTAGTGGCTTTTAAAAAATTCTTGGTTATTTTTAGATTATGGTTCAAACAGGTGGATAAAACGAAAATAATGTAGTTTGATGCACAACCTGTTTTTTTGTTTTCTTTTTCATAGTTCTTGTTTCTTCTTGAATTAAATCTATTCGTAGTGCTATATAAATCTAGGTGGACGCATTTATCGGTGCTAGCTAGTTATGGTATTAAAGTTTTGGCATTCATCATATCTTGAGTTTCGGCCTCCTCTTCTTGTCAGGACACTTCCCATACTGTTGACGTTTCCGTGGATCGTTTAGGTCGGCCAGCAACTTCGACATGAGCATCCAAGGTGTCACTTAATCGCGAGAAACGTCGGGCCCAGCTGCGCCGGGGCATTACCGATCCTAGCTCGGGTATTGGGGTATTGGGATTATTGCGATTGCTGGCCTCACGGAATAAACTCATTAAATCCTGTTTATCACCCTGAGCCCTTTTAATCCCATGCTGGTATTTCGCCTCTTTCGCCAGCAATTGCTCACGCTGCATCTGCGTTTGGACTTCGGCGGGTATGTCGGGTATAACGAATTGCATAACGCCAGTTAAAACAAACACCACATGCTTTAAATTAAACATAATAAGGTTTATGTAAATGAATAAATTAAAGTGTTATAAAAAAGTGATAAAAGCGAGCGAATAAATACATAAAAACAAAAAAAAATAGGAACAGTGTCGAGAGAAGCGTATGCGGAATTCCTGATTTTTTAGGTAATCGGCTTTTACCTTAACAAAAAATTCTGATATCTCACTTAGACCAATTTGAGACACATAGAAAAGAAAAGTAAAAAAATAAATAAATAAACAGAGGAGAGAAAGAAAGAGAGAGAGAGAGAGTCTAAATTCCAAGTTTCATAGAATTTACCTCAAATACGACAACAAATGCCAAGCGTGCAGCAAATACATGCCAATAGTGAGGGCTTAAGCCATAGGGCTCATAATCTTGAGGACCATTTCTAAGGGAAGTGAATTAATTGCTGTTTATTTTGATTAAAATAGCAATTCTCATAATTTACCTGTAACCCCTGTAGGCGCACGTATCCGGATCCTTTTCAGTCTTCGCGCCCCATTCCTCTTTATAGTCCGATGTATTAAAGAGTGAAAGTGAATGCTCGATGTAACCAACTAAGGTATAAGTTTCCGAATAAACGAATTTATAGACCATTCGCGGTATAAAGTCACTTGTATAGGCGATGACAAATGCGTTCGATACCACGGCTGTATATGTAATTATTCGTAAAATACCGTACCAAGCTCCAATATCTTCTACTCGTTCAGCCAGCGGTCTTCTAGCTTGGGTAACCATTTTGTAAGCATCCAGACGTATTTCGGCAACATTGTTAAGTAACGCGAATAGCGGAGCTAATGGAAAAGCAGCCACAAACAATGTAACAAAACCGTATTGTAAAACTGAGAAGAAAGAAAATTATATTCTTGCGGCTATACTTCTATATACGACCGATGCGTACTCATTTCAAGGTATTCATCGAACAGGGCCAAACGTCCCGGATCTTGCATATGATAATCTTGTTCCCAGGCCATGTGCAAATGACTTTCATCTTTAGTGTCTTTTTTATGTTTGCGTTGTCTCCACCAATTATAGAATTTCGGGAACAAATACTCCATGAAATTGTTCCAACACTGTTTGCCCACCATTATGATCGCCAATTGTATGCACAATTCGGACAAACACCCAGCTGGATCGCAGATATCATTCTTTAGGCGAAAAAATTCACTTCGTCTCGCCTGATCGTCACCTGGATAATCGAAAAATCTCCCTTTAAAGAATGCTATGTAAATTAAGGAAGAGTAAAAATTCATAAACTCGAAGAAGAAAATTTTAAAAGTGTACGAGTCTTCATATTCAGTTTGGGTTCGGGGATTCTCGAGATTCGTTAATCTAATTGCCAGCCGATGGTAAATCTGCAAGAAAGTTTCAGATACACATTTAGACATCATGGCATGATTATGAATGACTTACTTTAGTTAAGATCATGATGACCACCAAGTTGATGAGAGCCGCCGTTATTGTTGTAAATAGTTTGGCATGTTCTTTAACGAAAAATCCGCCTCCACCATAGATGACTGTGACCACTGAAATGCGATAAATTATTGTTCCGAGAACAGCCGACAGAACGATTGTTATCTGAAATTGCATCCAAAGAAGAAAATGTTGGCAAACTGCATTGCATGGCCGTCTTTACTATATGATGAAATCATCAATTCTAGCCGGGAAATGTCGCGTCGAGTTAAACGAACGAAAGCAAAATAAAAAAAGTCAGATTCATATCTTTCACGGATGGAAGCTTCGTTTATGCCCGCAATTCTAATACCTATCGTTCTATATAGAGATGGGCTTCTTTGTCGCTTGAAGAATGCAAAGCATACAAAGGAGATGTGCGCTTGATTAGCGGACAACTGATTGTCGATTTAATTCGTGTGTCAAATCCCAAAATTTACAGTAATTGACTTAATTTAATTATAATAATTAATTAATCAATTATGTAAGTGACTATGTCTGCGCCTTACCATAAATAAAACCGCACTACCAGTTATCGCAAAACGTATCCATCTATTCCATGTGGACATATAAGGTTCACGTTCTCTTGTTACGGGATTAATGCGAAAATTTGTTGCATTCGTCTCGAATTCGGGCCGATTCTCCTCATCGGATTCAACGTTGCGCAGATCCCATTCCCAGACAATGACCGATTGCTTACGTTTCCATAGTTCTAAAAATGTCGTGGCTAAAATGAAGAAAATTGATGTGCACGCTTGTCGCAAATAATTGGCGTTTTCATGGCTTACCCCAAAATGACATAAATATAGCGAAAAATACGGTTGACGGATTGTCGAAAAGGTACGTGATACGTGAGAATAAACATGATTCATATAAGTGTTGGTAGCTGCAGGCCTTATCACATAATGGGCATAATGTTACGTTACCCGTACCGCTTTCATTGCATATCTCTTTGCTTGGGGTGTTGTCCTCCGAATCGAGGGTTGCTAAACCATAAATGAAACAAAGTGTACCTACTACTGCCGGATAGACTAACATTTGTGTATAGAAACCTAACCAGCAAAAGTATAAAGCAATTTTATCGCCAAAGTATTTGCGCACCAAGCAGAGCGGCTGTTTTTTATACCATTGTGAAGGATGAGCCCAAGTTAAATAAAGTATGCGACGATCTAATGTTATACCGCTCGAATGGGGCCGATCATAGCGACCCTCATGTAAAGGGAAGCAAGCTAAATATGTGTTATCGTTCAATAAACGTCTGATGCCGCAGCGGTCGCTGTCGTCGAACGGTGTCCGCACTAAGACTTGCATAACCATAAGAGAGCGCTGAGCACTGGTATAAGCGGTAGCACGATCCTTCACAATAAATCTGTATGGGTGTAGTTATGGGATAAGGTATTTTAGATTATTTGCAAATGCCCTAGAACTTACTGCTCCTCTGGATTACCATTTCTAGTCGCTGATTTAAAGGAAATTTCACCTTCTACCACTTGATGGTCTAATTGTATTCTTTCGGTAATTTTCTGCCAGATATCCTTCCAGTGTTGTACATTACGTGTCACTATATTATCCTCGTCCTTGAGAAACAGAATAGTCAGTCGTGCAGTTATCTAAGTTAGATTGAGAATTCTCGTTTCGTTCGCTACTTACCCAGGACGGTTTAACAGATATTGTTATAAAACGTTTGGTGGGTAATTTAATATTCATGACTTCCCCCAAACGGGTTTCCAGGCGCCAAGGTAAATGGATTTTCATAAAAAAAGTCTTCTCGTTAAACGATTGCATTTTATCCTCTAATTCGACTTCGAGGCCTTCTTTGATCAGATTTTCCATAAAAGTACGACGGCAATCACGTTTTCTAGACTCAGTCTCAGTCATAACGCCTAAATTCTCCTCTTCCCAAGCTACAACCATATCTATTTTACGACGACCATCTCGAAACATAAGAGACTCATCATCTAAGCCTTCGTTGTCTTGTTTTAGTTTTCTAGTAACACCGTTATGCTGATTGACATTCGCTTTATAATTGCTGTGGTAACTGCCATCAAGGCTGTTCTCCATCGATGGTTGCGTATGATTTCCCTCGTACGGCACCAATTGCTTGTAGGCAAATTGATTTGGCGCCATATTGGATGTGTCTGAAGAAGGCGAATTTAAATTATTATCTATTGTAATATTCTCGTCGCTTTGTCCATCCATTTCGTTGTTGGGGTCGGGAGTTGGCGGTGTTGAAATTTGTAGGCCCAACGAATGGTGCATAGCTGTACCGGGTATAACTTCATTGTTTTCCACTTTAGGCCCAAACGGTTGAATGGACGTTTGTCTTTTAGTGCAGCTTTCGAAATTTGTGGTCAAGGGAGTGCCATGGCGATCATTATCCGCATTTAATTTTTGATACGCTGACCTCGAATTTTCATTATAGTTCCCTAATTTTTGACTAATAATCGAATTATTTTCGGCCGATGTGTAATAATTAAGCGATGGCAGCCTTGTCATTTCCTTCCCCATTGACGTCATCGAAAACGTCTCCAAAAAGTTTTTGTTTCTCGGAGGTGGCTGTTCGTTTATTACGAATGAGAAAGTATTTTCTGAATAAGTTTTCGAGGTGAGGCGTTGTGTGGGAGCAGATTCGACGAACGGTGGCTGCTAACAAATTGGAAGAAAAAACATCTTTCAGAACTCGCCTAACAAGTTGTGTGAAAACACACAACTTAAATTTTTTAAACCCTTTCTCGTATCCTTTAAAAATTTAATTTTTTTTTTGTTTTTTTTTTATTTTATTTTATTTGTTTATTCCACTTACACATGACGCTCGACTAAAACAAATGATAGTCGAGTTCAATTGACTCTTAAAGTAAATCTTAAATTAATTAATACTAAACCTTGGTATAAGTACAATGAAACAAATAAGAAGGAAAAAAGACAAAAAAAAAAAAGAAAAAAAGCATGTACACAACTAGCATAGAGCCACATCCACAACCGGTACAGGACCAAATTGCAAATGAACCCCTATGCCATCGCAAACATGCATAATCTTGGCAACCGATTGTAGTTAATAACAATTAATTTTCGAATCGTAATGACTTTTTCGGGTTAAAAGCTAGTTTAAGCACGACATTGGTAAATCACGTAAATTAAGCAATGTGGCTTTAATGGACTTTAACGACTCCGATAATGAGAATAAGTGATCGACGTCATTTAGGTTCTTGCAAACAACTCTGAGCGGGTTAAACAGCTCATAATTATATTTACATTGACTAAGCTTAACGAAGATAAAGTGCCTAGAGAAGTGGTTAGGGACATTAAAACTTACTTCTCCAAGTAATGACGGCGAGTCAATAGCACCATTTATTACTTTGATTACGAAGGCAACGCCAAGAACAAATCTACATTTCTCAAGAGACGGTAAGGACAACAGAAGCAACCTATTTTCATAGGGGGGAAGAGAGGCAATCGGATCCGCACCCAAATTCCTAAGGGCAAACAGCAAGAATTGCTTTCGAACAGATTCAATTGAATAGTCACAGAAGTCGTTTTCCTTAACGACTTTCAATACATTCTTCGATGCGGCTTTTGTCTCGTAAATCTAGTCGAAACGGTGTACTCGAAAGAGTTTTGGTGAACCTCAGTCAAGAATCTCAACGTCCGTGACGATGCGCTTCATGACGTTCCTGGTAGTCGGCAACCGTTGCTTCACAAATGTGTAAAGAATCTTTTTTTTAGAAAAAATTAAGTGTCTTTGGATCCCCGCGAGACCGGTTTGTGTATGTTTGCGGCATAGAGCATCTGTCAAAATGTTTTGGGTTAATCCAAATGAAATGCTCATAGCCTCAGCAAGATTTCCGATTTGCGACTACCAACTTGTTTGATTTCCTTGACATCTAGATGTTGATGATCGTCCGAGCCGCTGTTCGTCTTAATGTCGTTCTCGGTATTGCTCAAAGTCTTTGCACCACTTGTAAATGTTTTTTGCAACAGCCTCTTCCCAAAAAATGTCCCATAATATATTTCAAGTTTTCTCGGCAGACTCTTCATTCCGCAGTCTCTTTTTGGTCGCCAAAGTCAGACATAGTAAAAGTCAAACAACCAGTTTTTTGTGTGTGTTTATGTAAACATGTGTAATTCTGCGGCAATATACTGACATACACACATAGATGTCGAAAATGTCAAAGATCGTACTATCAATCCACAAAAAAAAAAGAAATAATAAATCCATGATTTCATAGCTTAAATGAAAAGTTCGCCGTCTTTTTTGATCGCAGTAGTAAATCCGTTTTTAGAAAAAAAAAGAGAACAATTTCTTATGCGTTCTGTTTATATTGTTAGTCCGAAGAGCCTGTTCTAGAAAATGTCACTTCAACGGTTACTGCCGGTTTTTTTTCGAAGCTTCGATGAAGAGAAAAACTTCGAAAGCTTTTAAAAGTTCAGCACGAGCTAAAGTGTCTTCTATGCATTAAGTTACTCGCTTTTCTTGCGTACTCAAAAGCGAAATATTAAACAAATGATGCAATTGTCTATGGACTTCATTGTTCACCTGTTTGAAAGCAAAAGCACTATAGTGTGACAAAGCCTATCATTAAATAGTTTACAGCATCCTACAGTTGTCCATATGTCGGCTTTTAAAAATAAGGCGTTATGTGGACAGCGGCCGAAAAAGTAGTCCAATCGAAATTATTTTCAATAGCGTTCCAAGGACAAGTTGTCAATATCAACCAACTTTCATCAGAATATGTCATGAATTGCGCCTTGCAAACACACACAAGAAAATAAGGTAGACCAACGGACGGAGAAGGTTTATGATTTTGAACTTGACTCTGAATTGATCGGTGCCATAAAAGGTAGGTCTATATCAAGCCCTTGTAGACATTCCGCACAACCTTAACATAGAGTTTTTCAATAAAAAAAAGGGTCGATTTATTTATTTATATTACCTTCAAACATAACGGCACATATAGTAAAAATTTCAGTCTCCTTCCGAAATTGCTTTCCTATTCCTAAATGGGCGGATCTCTGGAATTTAATCAAGAGGATTTGTGCCGTTGATTCAGTCTTCAATTAAATCCCCTATTGTCTCACTATAATAATATTTACAAGATATATTATATATGGTCGACAAACTGAATTGACATAATATTTACAAACGTAGTGGTCACGTTATGATAAACTAGCGGACTTTAAAAAAAAAAATCTTAAGGAAGAAAAATATTGAAGACGCTTCTTAAGTTTTTACCAACACTAAGGCGACTTTATAACACGAATGCTAGTTCAAAAGCACACAATCGCGGATAGCAAGCAGGAAATGAACAAAATTTAATTGAAATTAAAAATTAGTTAATTTTCTTATGCGAAATTCCCGTTTCTTCTTTACACTATATATTGAATAACGACTCCATAAAAAAGATGGGAGCGCAGTGATTTCTTAATTGATACGATACTTACCCCTCCACCAAATAAACGACCCGCTACAATACCGCTATCTTGACTTAATCGTCTTATGGGCAATTCATCGCTCGGGCAACTATGTTCTTTCAAATATTCACTTTTAGCTGGACTAGAAGCTATTGGTCGTCTTAGGTGTTTCGTACGTACATTGCGCAAGGATGGGACCGATAGAAATCCTATGAGAAAATTAAAATTAAGATTTCAAGAGAGACAAGACTAAAGTAGATAGTACGAGCTCGCTTACTAGAGAACGGTAGACCGTCAGCATGTGATAGTCTTTCTTTCGCTTTCGCCTCGCTTTCATTGATATCCTTTGAAATTAAGTCTTCATGTGAACTGGCTTCAGTTATTGGCGCTGTGCTAGTTTCATCCTCGCTACTGATACGCGTTTTAAGTTGTTTATGTTGCGTGTTCGAATTCATTTCATTATTATTTTTATTTTATTTTATATATTTAATTGAGGCTATGTTCTCCTTATAGAGATAATAAACATTAATTTGTCTACGTGGGTGTATGCGTTCGTAAAATGTTATGAAGGCATCCATCAACGTGGCAATGTAATAAAATATCATTTCTTGACTTTACTGAAGAATTGAAAATTGTAAACTTTACATCGTCAAGCATGTGGTCTTTTTTTCACGATTCGTACACCGTTTAACACACGTCACAACAGGTGTTTAAAGTTACGCCGTAAAAAATCAATACCTAAAAAATTATTATAATTAATGTCTAAAATTATATTTATTGTCAATCTAATTATTGTTGTCAAGCAAAAATGCTCACTGTTAGACGGAACCAAGTCCAGCAAGGAATGCTGTCTCAGTAACTTATGATTAATCTGGGATAAGTTAGACCTATGTCCACCTATGTGGACAATCGCCTTATCTTGTGCCTTTTGTGCTCAATTGCGTAAGCGTGTAAACGAATTGATTTGTTTTGTTCTGGCCTGTCAGACACTGAAAGAACTCGGCTGCAAGTCTTAAATCTATTCGCTCTAGACTGGAAGAGTTGGCAGCTAAGTGGTTTTAAGTTAATATTAAAACAATTCAATGAAATGCGTATGTCGCGATCTCAAAAGAATTGTCCTCAAGACTTACGACCAGTAGAGATGTCAGAAACACTAGACTAGATGAGCATAGAGATGGGATTTAGCTCGAATATATTGCACGTAGATTTTGTCTCCAAGAACAATTCATATTTTGAAAAAATGTTAACGCTTGACTAACGCTCTTCACAATTTCATGTCATTTTGATAGATCGTCGACGAGTTACATCGGCTTCTGTGGCGCTCCTCTTTGTTGTTTTCAAAGCAATCAACAGAGCAATGCGGATTCCTTGTATGAGCGTCCGTGTCTTGCTGATTTTAAACAAGGTGCAGAAGACAGCCGAAGGCACCTAGAAATGATGATTACGCTAAAAAACATAAAAAAAAACGACTTAAAAATTGTTCTCGATGGCTGAAAACTTAAGTTGGCATTCTAAGGCATCGGCATGAGAAAACTGTTTTCCCCAAATGATTATCACCTCCATTGGGCGTGGAATATATACACTGTGCCATCAAAAAATTGCATGAATTGAAGTTCGGAGCGGTGTCCCATCTGCGGTATTTTCAACATCTGACCTTCAGTGACTGTTACTCACCATTATGCTCGCGGATATTGAAATGCGTTTCGAAGGTCTTGACAAATCGTTTAAATCGTTCCAAAAGTGTTTGAGTGATTGCATCCCCCTTGCATTTGAATATTTTAATGAATAAAGTCGAAAACCGAATAATATTTTATAAACCAAAGTATTTTCACAGCTCACTGATCAGACAGATCAACACATTTCCAAGCGAAATTCAGCGTTACGAACATTTCTTTACGGATTTGTAAGACTTTTTCAAAAAGACTTAAAATTAACTTGTGGCCATCGCGGTTTGCATCTTGCCCGATAAATATCCGCCCATTCACTTCCTTATCTGTATTGTAAACACAGCTCAATAGTAAATACAAGTTTCCAAGTCGTTTCCTTCGGTAGCAATAATAATTTTTGGGTCGACATATCTATGCCCAATTCTCTCCCGTCGACAAATAAACACCCCCCCGCCAATGGGGCAGAAGCTATAACTTATAATCTACTGCACAGATTGATCTTAGGTTACCAACGCGCTGCAAAGTTGTAGAAAAAAAGTTAAGGTAATGGTTATCTAAGAGTCGCCGGAGGACGACTTTTTGTCGTTGTTAAAACAAAAGAATACACTTGACGAAGTATAGAAGTCTGTCTGTCTATAGAAAACCTTGAGATCGTATTCTACCGATGTAGAATTATTTTCTGAAGTGATTTAAGTCTGTTTACATACAGGTCGCAATCCTCCCAATATTTTTTGACGAAATTTGACTAAGATGTTTTGACCTAACGAACGAACGAACGAACTAACGAACCCTATTGAAAACAAATAAGAACACAATAGTCAGCGTTACCCTACATCACTTCTCCTAAGAGTTATTCGTTTGTTTTGGTGAAAGTACCAAAGAAGAAAGCTCGCATATTGGAAGGTTAGATTTTCTGTCCATATAGGAATTTGTGTTTCGTGGTAGCGCCTATATATGTTGGGGTCGAAAAAAAATAGACCTATGCGATTAAAATTCACTGCTGTTAATTCTTTTGCTGGAGTGCTATTATAAATTAATTTTTATGATAAAATATTAAAAATTAATCTGTTTCCCGAAGGACTTACTACTACTCATGGGACATCTCATATGGACTGGGGCCAAGAAGTAGACCTATTTGGTTCTAATTAGGTTCGCTTCATTCCCCACATCATACCCTACACCAGTAGCGCTACAGAGTATATTAAGTTAGTGCGAACGTATGGAACACGCACAGTGATTTAAGATAGACCCAGACGCTGCATGAAGGTTTAGGGACATGAGCCAGCAAAACAAAGCTTTTAGGTTGCGGCAAGGATCGTCCACATAGCAAATACAAATCATAACTCTCCCCAATCACAAATAAGAAATCGTTTTATTAAATTAATGCGGACGTATGTAGCGCGCAGAAGGGCTTAAGGTAAACCCACCTTTTATTTATACCGATCGATTCAAAATCATAGTTTGAATTGATCTATGCCTGTCTGTACTTCTAGCCGTCTGACGTCTGTCCATGTCAATTTGTAATCAGCTACAACATGTCACAATTTTTTAAATATTTTGACGAGATTTGGTAGACTGACGTGTTTTGACCCAAAGACGAACGCTATTGAAAATGGTTCGGATCGGTCCATTTTTCCGACCATTTCATCATCAAAATTTCTCGGCAAAAGTGGCTAAGTAGTAGTATTTCGGCATTCTAAATTGGTATGAAAACTTTGGACCGACAATTGGGGCAATTTTTAAATCCCTCCCATATAACCATTCTTACAGAAATGGAAGCTTTGTACGGTAACGAGGTCGAATTTCCCGTATTTCATGGTCAAAATTAGCTCATAATCATCAGTTGACAATAAAATCTATCTTACCGAATTTGCACCATGTAGTAGGTCTATTTTTTGGATCTTATGAAAAGTCAACCTTTATATAGCAAAACGGCTTGACATAAAAATCGACCGTAGTAAATTATGAACTATGTAGGTCTATTGTATGTACCGCCCCCCATAGAAGAGTTCTCGCGGAAAGTAAGCTTGTATATGGCAGAAACTGTCATAGTGAAGATTTTGTCAATAGTACCAATTTGACACGAAAACTAAGTACATCAAACGCGGACCACGTAGGTTGTCTCTTTGGACGTTATTTCACCTAAGCGTTTCTTTTAAATTTTAGTTTTTATATGACAAGCAGGTTCAATGTTTAATATTTCGTAGTGGAAATTGCACTAATTTTGATCCACGCCGATTTATTTCTTTCGATCCAATCTTACATATGATTGATTTCTTATGAGAAGTAAGCCTTTATATCGTTACAAAAATTAATTTTGAATACTTTACGACGAAACACAAGTGAATATTGATAAGATTAGTTATAAGAAAACCAAATTTGTTTCGCATCAGTTCACGGGTTAGGCCCGCTCCCCCATAAAGGTTTTCATTCGAAAGAATGCCTTTGCAAGAGAACAAGATGCAGTTTATGGATTTACAGTTTTTGTTAGGTGTGATCTGTTGTAGCGTCTTCCATAGCCACCCTTGCCCGACCATAATGTTTTTACTTGTTTTATGCATGTGTGTCGTCACCTTTCGATTTCGCATTCGTATTAAAAGGCTTGATAATTCCATGTATTCATTATTTTACAAGCAGCTGAACATAATTCGCGTGTATGACAACATTTTCCTTTTAGCTCGTAAAACAAACACACGTTCACTATTTATAAACATTTTCTGGTTGCTATAGTTCCTACCATCTCTAGCTCGTATTATTTTTTTATTTTGATTAAATTGCATTAAATACTCATTGGGTTGATTTATATATACATATATATATATATATATGTGTAGCATGTGCTTACAAACATTTTAAATTTAATATTGAAAACATTAACCAGCCGAACAAAAATCAATATGCATTTTAAATGTTGTTACGCTAATTGCGGTTATAATTAAAGACAAATATTGAATATACCCACAATGGTCCTCATATATCTACGAGGCGTTAAGCAAGCACTTGTAGTTTCACGTAAAGATTTTATATATGGATTAAGCCATTAGTTAAATACAAATATGAAATAATCAATCAGACAATGACGGATTTGAATTTAACCATTCGCGAATAGTTAATGTAATTAATCGACAGTTAAAGCTTTTTTCGCATGCGTGCCACGTCTAACGCATACATGTACATTTTATTGGCAATGTTTAAAGTATATATCGGATGTGATGCATATTAGCATTCCAAGAGTATTTTTTCTTGACAGCTCCTTGCTGAAGAACTGATCACATTTGCGATCACTTGGTGACAGAAAGATCCAATTGCATGAAGAATGCTCTACCCCTACCTATTAAAGATCTATCTCTACATTAACTTACATTCGTAGCTCCTACCAGCACTCTAAACAAGGACATTAAGAAGCGAATCTTTTCGCATATTTGTTTCGCATAATTGCGGCTGATTCCAATTACAACGTTCTTATCGAAATGTATTACAATTTGTGATTTATCGATGAAAAGTATATTGAAATTATCATTATCTGCTTTGTTTTTCCTTTTTTTTTTAAGTATTTCGGCGAAATGAATTCGAATTAAACGCGAGTACATGTGTTGAGGACACTTTTTGTTAATTGAAATGTGATATAGGAGACAAGAGTTGTTGACCTCTTTACTGCCTGCGTATATTGTAATTAATTGATAAGTAAGCTTTTAACGTTTTTTTCCTTCTTTGTATCCTTTTCTATTTTCAATTGTAAAGTTTTTTTGTTTTTCTTTGCGAGTTCTATTTGTGTTCGTTAGTGCCCTTTCAAAAATCACTGTAAGTTAATTTAAACAAGAACTATTTTTTTGTTTTTCTTTTTTAAATATTGATGAAGTTTGTCTTGTTTCTAATTTCATTGCATTTTGAATCCTTTTGTCTTTACAATTCAAACTCAAATTCAAATTTTTGATTAATTATTTGGCTTTTACGGTGTTACAGGCCGTTAAAACTTTGTTTACATTATTGCATGTATTTGTAAATTCATTAAATATGTAAAGTTTCATAACATATTTTTTGTTGCAACAAACAATCAAATATTTATTATTCGATATATTTCCTTTTCCGTATTCATACATATATATATACATATATATATATATATATATATTTTCTAATTTTCACTTCCGTTCATTGCAAGTGCTACAATTCACTTTTGTTTAATGAATGTCGGCATTTGCTTTTTTACAATAACTTAGTCGTATGTGTTCTCTAAAACATGCTTTCTAACAACGACGTGAAAGTTGAAAGTATGTACTTCCTGTCGAACTGAATTTGAGTGTCTTTGTTACGTGTATGAATATGAATATATATATATATGTTTATTAGTTTGTTTATATTATATATATATATATATATATGTATATATATTCATATATATATATATGTATATATATTCATATATATATATATACACGTATATATAGATTTTTATGAATAAACGATATCGAGCTAGTAGTTTTGATAGGGGGAATATACAACGAATGATTGACACAATGATTGTATATACTAGAAAACCACGTGTCCTTTTTACCACCATTTATATCTTGCCTATAATAATCACGGTCACAAGCACATTTAAACCATGCAAAAAAAATAAATAAATAAATAAAAAAAAAAATTATATATATATATATATATATATATAATATAAACAAACTAATAACCATTTCATATATATACACACCCCCAAGTGCACGTATATTTAATCGCATGTATTTACACGGTTGTTAATACAAATTGTAACGCCATTAAGTAGCAATTCAATGCTAGTCTTCATCTGAAATCCTATATTCTTTGTGTATTATATATAATTATTTTCTACATTTTCATTAAGTATACAAAATTGGTCGACTAGAAAGCAATATTACGGGTAAAAGTGAAAGTCGGTGGGAAGTAAATTTTAAAAAAAGCAAGAAAAATATTTGCATTGAATTTAATTCAATATATCACACAACACAAATTACACGATTTTATGTAACTTACATTTACGATCTACGATATTTTTGATTAAACGATTACCGTTCAATTCTCAAATTTCGAATTCTTACAGGAAAAGTTAGCTGACGTTGAAATCTGCCTGTTGATCTTAGCTCTTTAATTCGGCGAGAATTGAAGTCAAATTCTTGCAAAAAATTAAAGTCGGGCAAAGTCGACTTTTAGATACCCTACGCTACTTCGCTCAGTACACTTATTCACTCGTTTCGGTAATAATATGCCAAAAATTACACGTTATTTCCATTTTTCACGAAAGGGTTATATGACGTTATCCAAATTTAGCGAACTTGATTTACTTCCGAAAACTTTTATTATTTTTCAGTTTCCGTCATAAAAACAACAAATTACACTTGCTCTTTATACAAGGACTTGCTTTTCATGATGTCCCCTATATGTGTTGACGTCTAAAACGTACACTTGTGTCATCCAAATTCCCGACCGTTAATTTTTTTTGCTAAATTGTCGTTAGGTATCAATTTTGATCATAAAATACTAAAAATGAAACCCTTTTTCAAGGGCTTACTATTAATCGTATATCTTATACGGGGGGGGGGGGCAGAGAAAATGGAACCATGTGCTTGTGCACTTAATTACTAATTCGTACAAATTTTCATCATAAACCCTTGAAGATCATGCTTTTTTGGAATATAAGTGGTTTATATCTTCTGAGAATCCTTATATGCGGTGGTGTCTAAAGTATAGGTCTACATGGTCCAAGTTCGGTAAGGTCGATTTCTTTGTCAATTTACTATTGCGAACCTATTTTCACTATGATGTATAAAACATTAAACTATTTACCATATAAAGATTCCGCACGGAGACGTCGCAAATCAAAAACCCTTTCCTGTTTGTTTGTGGGTTTTATGCTTGACAAACTTGTTTTATAAGAAAATTGATGTTAGAGAGTTTTATGATTACTATCCGTTCGGAAAAGTGAAATTGGATATAAAGTCATAAAATTTGAGTGGTGATTGGTCTTAATACTCGAATACTGCTTTGAATCGTAACAAGTAACCAACTAGATAGAGATTAAGCGATTACAGTTTCCCCGAAATAAATCGTAAATAAATCGTACCCATTACCTTAATAAAATTTATAGGTAAATAAAATACAACTAAAATAATTGTAAATAAAATACAAATAAAATAATTACCATAGGGTTTACGATTGCGTGCATGTCCGGTGACTATGCTATGCAGTTTTTGTTATCTGGTTAAAGTTTATGCTAAATTTCAAATCGTTTTTCTTTACGTTGGGACACTCACCACTTCTTGTGTGCATTTTGGCTTTCTTCTGTCGCATTGAATCAACCGTTTCCGATCACGACCAGTATAGCAACAGTTAATTAGATACTTTATCTCATTCCTATCGAGAAAATGTGCATTTCTATGGAATTATGGTATAAACGAAGTGACGAAGCGCGGTCACATCCAATTCAAGCTATTAGCCATTGATATATCGTTTCTCGGTTCATCAATGTATACACTTCAGTATTTATCGCCCTCGCTATTATCTACGCCACTTATGGTGTATGTATGTGTAAAGCATATTAAGTTTGCTCGGATGTATGCAACGCTCAGAAAGACTTAAGATAGCCTCGTCTTCTAGTCTGCGCGTTGATCGATTCAGAATTATTTTCTCAATCGATTTGAGCTCGTTTGTCCGCCTGTCCGTCTTTGCGACTTGTATTCGTATACATCTATGTACTTTTGTGTTTCGCCTGCAAGTCGTAATTGTTCGGATATGTCGACAAAATTCCATACATAGACTTGTTTCGATGCAAGGATGCATTGCAAGTCCAAAAAATGCATTGGGTCGGACGATTTTTATTTGTTTTATCTCACAAACAATAAGCAAAGCGAAATTTTCAGAATTTTTTAATAGAAATTGACGGAGCATAGCGTTTGATAATTTGCCATTGTCTGTGTGGCCTTTCGACAACACAATTCGCTTTTTCAAGCACCACTTTCGTATATTGGTTTCGTTTGAAGAGCAGACGTTTTTATAATTTTGTGCATTTTATGCCGAAAATA
This sequence comes from Glossina pallidipes, assembly GCA_000688715.1. Classification (NCBI taxonomy): domain Eukaryota; kingdom Metazoa; phylum Arthropoda; class Insecta; order Diptera; family Glossinidae; genus Glossina; species Glossina pallidipes. Next base: position 1,377,598 of record KK499764.1, on the reverse strand, counting down.
ATAAATAGGTTATTGCATGTATTGTGAAAAATGATGGAATACGGCCGAGTTCAAAAAATCATGGATTAATCCTAACGTACTCTTTCCTTTTGCCGATTATTGAAGTTTTTCCTATCCGTGAAATCTCGTATGAACTATTAAAAGTTATCAGGTAGACATTCAATTTTCTCAAATCAGATTTGAACAATAAACTGTAGAAAAGTCTCTTGCAGATAGAGAATTCCAACCCAAAATACTTTAGATAAGATCCAAGTACCTGAAATAAAGCCAAATATTTATTTACGCGAGATAGCGTTTACCTGCGTATTGTCTCAAGATATAACTTTTCTACTTTCTTGTTATGACGATTTCACATTTATAAATTTATAAGTAGCTCGTAAGGAGATTTTTGTTGTTATAAACAATGAAAGCAAAACTTGTCACATAAAAGATTTGTTAAAAAGAAAAAGTAACAGAAAAATAAATAAACTATAATTTGTACAACGTATATTGTATGGTGTACGTACATATATACATTCATCATTGGATTCACATTTAATAAGGGCTTGCGAGAAACGATACAAGTTGATTCTCATTTATATGACACCCCGCAGGGACTAAATCGCAATAGCCTATAATTTAGAGTAGAGGACATGGAGAAAGGTTTACAATACGTTGTTCACGTAAAATGACATAAGGGTCATATGAAAAGAGGCCTATTATGTGTATGTGTGAACTCAGACGAGACCGGTTGAATACGAAGATACCTGCCAATAATAACTGTAGCACATAGGCAGCGGAGACATAGTTCGCGTACCAGGAGGAAGGAAAAAGAAACCATTAATTATACATATCAGAGACACTTCTCTAGATGCCCTAGCAAGTGTAAGAGGAAAGTGAGAATAGTGTGCTGGTCGTGTGAAAGTTGACAGTGGCTAAATATTAAGCAGCAACGTTTCAATTCAAGCGGATTAAACAAGTAAAGACATTAAGTACCTTACCCTTTACGATTTGTCGCAAATAAGTTCTTATACGGAGAGTGATTGAAAAAGAGGTCCTATCCGAACTAGTTTTAATAGCGTCCAGCGTCTCCAAACCAAATCAAAATATGTCGAAAGCTTGCTGGCTGTATGTTGACTCAAAAATATAAAACGAACAGATGGACAGACAAGCTTAAATCGATTTATAAAGTGATTCAGAATCGATCGGTATAATAACGGGGTGGATCTATCTCAAGTTGCTCTGCGTAGTGCATAGATCTGCGCAAACTTAATACACCCTTGCACCCATAAGTGACGTAGGATGTAAAAAGTGTGTTTTTAACAAATTTTTTTGGATAAAAGAAAAAATAGCAAAAGAATAATATTCGCATGGCTCTGTTAGTGTAGTATACAGTTCGCTTTAAAGATATAGATGTTTGTAAGAGGGGGTGGAGTTGAAGCGGATTAGAGAAATTAGAAATTCAGAGGCAAAACATATTAGGCTATAATTTTCCAAAGCGAAGACAAAATATTCTAAATCGGGTAATGCGTAAACCGAAAAATTGCCACACATATCTTACATATAAACGAAGATCTTCGCAAATTAAAAAGTGATTCAGTTTGCACGGAGGAAAATATTAAGGCAAAGTTTTCATCAACTATAGCGATGTTAGTCGTTACTGGAGCGTAGTGTCTTGGTTTTTTGCACTTCTTCGTTAGAATTATAGGCAGGCAGTCCTTAGTTTTCACATCACGATCGCACGTAACTGTTCCATCGAGATTTTTCGAAAATAAAAATTCAACTCCAGCCGTTCTTTAACTGCCAAGCTTGTTGAATTAATTGCACTCGGGCTAGTATCACTCTAAGAATATCATTTTAAAGTGCTGTCAAGCGAAGGAAAAGAAGACTACGTGGATGGATAGAACAGTGTTTGGATGGACACACTGTTTGAATGAAACAGTCTTATGATATTTTGATCACGTTGTTATATTCCTCATCAGTGCGCATCTGACAATTGATTTAACCTTGTTCGTTTATACACTTGTTGAAGGCGGCGTAATAAGCATCAACCAGTATTTGGGCATAAACATGTGATCTCGAATTGCATCTTTTCACTTTTGTCAAGACAAATTCAAAACTCAGTTGAATACGCCTATAAGAACGCCTGCAATTAGCGAAACACTATAATAATTTTTTCCTTCATTTGCAAGAGATGGTCTTGAAAACGTCTTTAAAAGCCTTCTCAAATCTTTCCTAAACAAAATCATTTTCAAATCAGTGAGTGCTTCCAGGAACACACTTCTTTGATGATACTATGAATGCAGGTCTGCTATAGACGTCGTGTACATCTATCTACAAGCACACACGATGGACGTCCACAGAGTTCGTTTACGTCAATGGATTAAATTTCACAATAAAATTACATTCACTCAAAATTTTGCCCACGTCTACGAAACTATATATAGAAAGTGCTGCCATCTACATTTCGGGCATTGAATAAAAGATGCATTTCAAAAATCGCTTAATTGTATAGCATAGCATACGTTAATGCATCTTTACTGGATTTTCGAATACGAAAAGGACAAATTTTGGTTGCTTTTATCGAAAAATATTGTACAGACATAGACAGAGATAGGTGTACGGGGTTTTAGTTGAATTTTTCTTTAACTCAACGCTGCCAGATCTATAATATACGATACAGTTGTCGCAATATATTGAAAATTTTCGTCAAAATGTCTTGGTTCAGGCTGGATATTCGTGCTTCATTCGTGCAGGCAATGCAATGGGACCATTTGATGATCCATTTTGAACGATTATTACGAAAGATTGTTGCTTGAATTCTGAGAATTTATTTCTCTATCTATCGTTGGTGAAATTAAATGCAAATATTGTCGATTATTGTTTATGCTCCACAACCCTTGTGATATCAGGTATATTAAGTTTGTGCAGACGTGTGGAACGCCCAGAAGAACTTAAAGAAGAATCAGCTTTTATTATCTAGTTTTACCTATCCGCCTCATGCCGGTCGATGCATTCTCGTGTTCAATATTGACGTGTCTTGGTGCAAGGACGAACCCTACTGAAAATGGGTTGAATCGGACCACTTTTCAACTACTTTCCTTATAAAGCCTTTGTAATTTTGAATATTCCGCAAGAAAAATCGCTAAGTAATAGTGTAGCGCAATTCGCAATTGATGTGAAAAATTCGGATCGGGCGACACAATTGTTTGAGCCTCTTATTGCGTAAGTGCTCATGCGTTGTAAGAAATTTTCCCCTAAGAGCGGCATCGAGTAAGACGCGTTTATCAAAAAAAAAAAAAAAAAAAAAAAAAAAAAAAAAAAAAACAAGACCATGAATATTGGTTAGGAATGGCAGGCAATTAAAATTTTCATATTCGAAACAAACTGTTAAACCCAAGATATGAGCATCGGAATAGTATTTTTTTTTAATGTAATCTGACTAAAAGCAAAGAAAACGTTAAGGAAGTTATGCCTTGCACTTAGTGACGTTGGCTATAATCCAGCTGAATTTTTGTTATGACCTCTGATCTAAATTGCTTTTCTGGCCCTTCTCCTCACTTGGCATTGCACATTAAGTGATAAGTATGTTGTCAATGTAACCAGTGACGTCATAACTAAATGAACAAAACGAAATCAACTTGAAGGCAATGTTATTGACGTTACACTCAAACGCAGTCGACATACGTTGCAGAATTGTTGTTACCAATTGTGTCGTGCAATCAAACAACTACTACTATTACGGTTGCTACTTTCGATAACTTTATTTTTAAGTCCATATAATTCCAGATAATTTATAGCATATATATAATATATGCGAGTATATGTATGTGTACGTTTGCATAAGTCATAATTGCAATAATAAAAAGCATTGTCATTGGACAATTACGTCTACACTTTAGACGCTATTATATCAAAGGCGAATGAATAGCTTAGGGAGTTTCGTTTTCGTTTCTTGCATGCGAAGGTGGAAAGTGTCGCGCGACCAACTATTTAGTCGTTCGACTGTTGTTGTTATCGGGAAGCAATATATTCTTGGCCACGTGCTTGATATTGATAAACTTCTTAATCATGTTCGTACTCTATATAAAATCAAAACAAATAACGTATATTGGTTTTGATTAACTCTCGATACGGTTATGCCTTATGATCTGTCTGCTTACGCTGAGATTGATTAGATGACTTTCATATCGTTTTATTATTTTCTAACTAAAATTTCGAGCTTGAATTGTCATACGCATCATACACGCATACAGTATCTACAAAAGTCAACGGCTGAGAATCTATATCGGATATAGAATCTTATTAAAAAGCATTATTAAATACTTAGCTTGAGTTTAAATTCATGAGAAAGTTTGATGATATATTTGATTTTGTATTTGTAATTGCTTTCAGAATAATGCAGAAACTAAATTTTAACTATTTATATGACACTAGTTCTCTAGTATTAATCTCGACTTACTCAACATATAACGAACGAGAAGAGGGTAAAACTAAATGGATATTTTCAAAATTTAAGATTTTTCTTTTATGAATGGATCTGTGTGTGTTTCTTTTTTTGAGGTGAAAAACTATCGACAGGCGCAGTACGAGGACTCTAACCCGTTAAAAACCACCTATACTTTCATCCTTTACCGTGTGCCATGACCGTTTACGTATACCTTCGCAAGGGTGGCAGCCATTTAGGCACTACTTAAGAGCCTACGTTGACGCTCCTCGTTTCCTTATTTTCTCATTACGTTTGCGGCGAACACCCCTACCGCCTTCCAACTTTTCGGATCGTGCAACATGTATGTAGCCTCTATCGTTCGTTACAGTATTTCGGATAGACAAAGAACACGTGTTCAGCGTCTTCAATGCACTTGCAAAAACTACAAAATGGCTTTTGCTCTATTTTAAATCTATATAAGTAGGTTTTGAAACAGCCAAGGCCGCTTATTAAATGAAAGTGAAATAAACGACCGCCCCATCATGTTGCCTATAGGAACAAAGGCCATAAATCTGGTATGAACCGGTGCGTCCATCTACCCTTGGTCGTCCTACTCCAGTGCTCCTGCCAATCGTGTACCGGTTATGAATGGGTGTGTACGAATAAGCATGTGTGTGTGTGTGTGTGTGTGTGTGTGTATGAGAGAGAGAGAAAGAGAGAGAGAGAGAGAGAGAGAGAGAGAGAGAAGGAGTTGAAAAAAGACCATTTCATGGCGTTGAAATTCGAAATTTTTCTTTTCTTTTTCAATTTTTTCGACTACTTTGCATCACTATTGAGAATGTTGGATAATTGCTTTAAATAAACATTACGAACCCAGTTGTGCACCCCCCAAATGTCATCGGTAGAATGAAACTTTAACGAATGTTCTTAAGCAAATTTTAATGTAGTAACGAAAAATCAAATTAATTGCTATACCATAAACGTTCCACTTGAAAGTGTATCTAAAAAACACAATAAAATAATTGTTTAATGAAATTTGTTAATTAAAAATTAACACAAAAAGAAAAAATTTGCTAATTACTATGGCATAAGCGTTTCACTTAAAAGTGTATCTAAAAACCGCAATTTGTAAACGTCGCAGGTATTTTTCGCAGTGATCTTGTAGTTGGAGTTTCTCTTGTGTTTTATCAAACAAGCTAGAGCTCGAGCACTAGCTAAAACCCTGTAGGTGTTTTTTGGAAGGAAATTTTTGCGAGGGACTCATCACTCATACTGTTTGTTACATAGAATCAATTTTAATAATAGGTTTCTCGATCTTGATTTTATATCTTAATTAAAAGTTGTCTGCCCTTTAATAACTCCTGAAGATTTTAATTCTCTTATCTGCTTAACATTTTTATTTATTTGTTTCAAGAATTCAATGTAAAATATTATAAACAACATTATTTAAACGCATAAATTATTTACTTTTATATATATTCCTGTTGTTCACTTAACAATTTTTATAATATTCTCTCCCTCTCTCTTTCTCTCTCACATGAAATACAACTAAATCTCTCGATAACAGTCTTATTTGCTTTAGAATCGAATTGAAGTAAATGAAGAATCGAAGAAGCATTTGCTTCAATAAATTTAGAAAGGCTTAAGGCGGTTTCCGTTACATAAGGTTTCCCTTATCTTTTTACACTGCTACTACTACTTTGCGGATATAAATTTCATGCTTTAAAGAACGCCTACTGTGCGTAATTATTAGCGAAAGTATATGTTTTTGCGGTCCCGATGCAGTGCCAGCATAGATTTTAAACAAATATGTATAATTCGATGACTTCTCCTGCAACGAAAATTGTTTATATTTCGCAAGGGTATGGCTACTTTTAACAATTATCAAAATATAGGAGAAGCTATACAGCAGCCGCCTTATGAAGCAACCTAGCAAGAGATCATTGAAATTGACAAAGTTATCGCTTAGCGTAGCGATATTCGCAAACTCTTCCTATTGACGGGTTTCCCTTACTTAAGTGTGTTTTTTTCACGGCTTTTCAAATCATTTTTAGATATTCTCGCTAAAGCTCTTTTCTTGTATCGCAGTGATCGTAGTGAATGAAAACGCCCCTTTTAAGTGCTTTTTTTAGAGTTAATTTTTGCATGAAAGTACTACTATGGGTCGATTTTCATCACCGCATATTAAAACTTCGACTTTTCTGTTCTACAAAGCTTAAATTTTGGTGAAAATTCTTATTAGGTTAGGATTTAAAAAATAGGCCGACATGGTACAAATTTGGCACAGTTAAATTTTTTATGTTAAATTGGTATTATGACACAATTTTCATCATGAGGCATTGAAAATTATAGCTTTCTATCGTGTGAATTTCAGTTTTTATTACATGAGAGGGGGTTCAAAGATTGCACCAGTCGGTCCAAAGCTTAGAATCCCGAAATACTACTATTATACACTTTTCCCGAGAAATTTTGATAACTGGATGACTTTTAGAATATGGCGTTGTATGGGGAGTGGTCGAATAGCGTTCGTCTTCGTCAAAATATTTCGAGAATTGTGACATGTAGACTGAACACAAATTGAAATGGGCAAACGGCACACGGACAGACAAACACACAGGCTTAGTTCAATACAGATTATGATTCTGAATCGATCGGTATAAATAAGAGGTGGGTGTATCTTAAGCCCTTCTGCGTGCTACATACGTCCGCATTAACTTAATACACCCTGTACTACAAGAGGAGTAGGATATAACGATTCCTTATTTGTGATTGGGGAAAATTATGATTTGTATTTGCTATGCGGACGATCCTTGCCGCGACCTAAAAGCTTTGTTGTGCTGGCTCATGTCCCTAAACCTTCATGCAGCGTCTGGCTGATCCCCTGGTATCTCATTCTCCAGCTAGTCGCGGATTTACAGTGGGGGTGATGAGATGTTTCAATCGGCTCTTCACAAGATTAGAATAGGATCCACACCGGAAGCCCTCCGTTTCTTTCTCTTCTCTCTAACACAAATCGCCTAATGTGTTAATTGACGTACCAATTTTTTAGAAGCATAGGTTTGTTGTAAGTATTACTTTTATGTGCAAACTTCATACTGGAATAAGACACACATTGGACTAACTTGGTACATGAGATTGCTTTAAATGTGCTTGTGCTTCGGATATCGTGAAATTTTATTCCATTCCAGTTAATAAACCGTATTTCACTAATTTCGAATTTTTTAAGCCTTTTCGTTAATTATGCTCACTTATTGTATAATATATGATTCAACTTTATTTCGTTGATCTAAAAATTTTGTAAATACAAAAAATATTTTTCAAACATTCACATGTTTTTATAGATTGATTTTATTGGGAAATTATTTCTTGCGCCAAAATGAGTTATTTCAACCAAATTCTCACCAACATTGCCGAGCGGAATCGGGTATACATTTTCCATAGATGCTGTCAAATTTGTAATAATCTTGACAGTCGAGAAGAAAAGCGTAACCGTCAGAGCACTGATAAAATTGAGAGCAACGGCTTGCTGGTAATCGCGCCAGTGGGTCTATGCTACATCGAGAATCTTTTTGCGGTAAATTTACATCATACACAGAACGACTGGAGTCAGTGTCAGTGTCAGCATTAGCTGACATAACATGCAGTGGTGTTGTGGTTACAAAATTCGAAAATTCATTAGGCACTTGATTTATTTTTGCTTCTACAAGTGCTTCTGTACGTATTGCTACCTTTTTATTGCTACTTCCAATTGGTTCAAATGGACGATCAGCATATATATTATATACTTCGGGTTTATACATAATGTACAATTCCTTAGGGTCATCTGTGCCACGTGGATGCCGCGCTAGATACAGAAGAGTCCCTATAATGGACTTCACTATATCGATATCTACGAATTGCGTGTTCATCACATTTTCTGAAGGCTTTTCGATTAACCTTTGCATAGCAGTTAATTTATTGTCGTCTGTAGATATTGTCAACGCAAATGTATCTGGTGTTGAATTTTTTTTTTCAGTTTCGTCAGTTTTTTCGTTTACGTTCGCTTCATTAATGTTGGCAGAAACTGTGTCCATATCTGTCGCAGACTCTGTGGTTGCCATTGTTACTGATGATGTTGATAATGTTGTTGGTATTGCTGGTTCTCGTATTTCCGATGCTGTTGATGCTGTCGGTGTTGTTGATGTAATTGCTTCTGTTGTTCCTGATGTCGGTGTCATTTCTGGCTTTACTGATGCTGTTGATGCTATTGGTTTTCGTGTTGTTGATGTTATGGTTTCTGCCGGTGTTGACGCTGTTGATGTCGTTGGTTCTGTTGTTGTGGATTTTGCTTTTTCTGTCATTCTTGACGGCGTTGGCTCTAATATTGTTGATATTGTTGGTTCTGATATTGCCGATAGTGTTTCTTCTGGCTTTGCGGATGCTGTTGTGTCTGGCGTGGTTGATGTTGTTTCTGTTATTGTCGATGTTGTTGTTTCTGGGATTGTTGATGTTGTTCTTCCTGTCACTCTTGTTGTTTCCGATGTGGTCGATGTGGTGGTTTCTGGCGTTGCGGATATTGTTGTTAGTGGCGTTGTTGTTGTTGCTCGTTCGCGTGTTGTTGATATTGTTGGTTCGGGTGTTGGTGATATTGTCGATACGGGTGTTGTTGATGTTGTCGATGTTGTCGTTTCGGGTGTGGTTGATGTTGTTGGCTCTGGCGTTGTTGAAGTTGTTGGTTCTGGTCTTGTTGATGTTGTTGGTTCTAGTGTTGTTAATGTTGTCGGTTCGGGTGTTAATGTTGTCGGTTCGGGTGTTGTGGATGTGGTTGCTTCGGGCATTGTTAACGTTGTTGGTTCCGAGGTTGTAGATGCTGTTGTCGATGTTGTTCTTTCTAGTGTTTCTGATGTCGTTGTCGACGCAGTGGTTTGCGGTATTATCGATGCTTTTCTTGATATTGTTCGTACTTGTATATTCGAGGTTATTGGTGATGTTGTTGGTTCTGGTGTTGTTGATGTTGTTGATTCTGGTGTTATTGATGTTATTGGTTCTGGTGTTGTTGAAGTTGTTGGTTCTGGTCTTCTTGATGTTGCTGGTTCTAGTGTTGTTAATGTTGTCGGTTCGAGTGTTGTGAATGTGGTTGCTTCGGGCATTGTTAACGTTGTTGGTTCCGAGGTTGTAGATGTTGTTGTCGATGTTGTTCTTTGTAGTGTTTTTGATGTCGTTGTCGACGTAGGGGTTTGCGGTATTATCCATGCTTTTCTTGATATTGTTCGTACTTGTATATTCGAGGTTATTGTTGATGTTGTTGCTTCGGGTGTTGTTGATATTTTTGGTTCTGGTGTTGTTGATTCTGGTGTTGTTGAAGTTGTTGGTTCTGATCTTGTTGATGTTGTTGGTTCTAGTGTTGTTAATGTTATCGATTCGGGTGTTGTGGATGTGATTGCTTCGGGCATTGTTAACGTTGTTGGTTCCGAGGTTGTAGATGCTGTTGTCGATGTTGTTCTTTCTAGTGTTTTTGATGTCGTTGCCGACATAATGGTCTGCGGTATTATTGATTTTTTTCTTGATATTGTTCGTACTTGTATATTCGAGGTTATTGTTGATGTTGTCGACGTTGCTGTTGATGTTGTTGGTTCGGGTGTTGTTGACGTTGTTGATTCTGGTGTTGTTGATGTGATTGGTTCTGGTGTTGTTGATGTGGTGGATGTGGTTGCTTCGGGCATTGTTAACGTTGTTGGTTCCGACGTTGTAGATGTTGTTCTAGATGTTGTTCTCTCTAGTGTTTTTGATATCGTTGTCGACGTAGTGGTTTGCGGTATTATTGATGTTTTTCTTGATATTGTTCGTACTGGTATATTTGAGGTTATCGTTGATGTTGTCGACGTCGCTGTTGTTGTTATTGATTCTGGTGTTGTTAATATGATTTTTGATGTTGTTTGTTCTGGTGTTGTTGATATAGCTATTGATGTTGTTGGTTCTGGGGCTGTTGAAGTCGTTTTTTCTGGTATTGTTGGCTCATGTATTATTGTTTCCATCGATCTTGTACCGAGCGCTGTGGGCATCGTAGTTTCTAGCGGAAGGTCTACTGCTGTTATTTCCCGTATGGTTAGGTTTTCAGTCGTTATTGGCATCGAAACGTCAGTTTTTGGCGTTGGTGCTGGCAAGAATGGCTTCTCATTTTTAAGAAGTTGTAAATCATAGTCAGCGTACACTAAGCATGGAACTAGATCTTCAAAAATACAAGATAGCCTACTTTGGTCCCAAATAAATATTTTCGGACAATAGAATTCATGCGGTTCACCGCGACTACATTTTATAAAACGCTTACAATCTGTTTCATGCGGTAAAAATGTTCCATTTGACATATTTGCGCAAGGATTTTCGCGTTTGCTTGTGTCAAGCGATAATGATTCCTGAGTTTCATCATCAGTTTGTGGCGTCTCCGAGAGGGCTTCTTTAGTTACTACATTTGCTTCATTTTCACGCTGCGTTTCAATAATTTTTTTATTCTCTGGTTTGTCTGATTCTGTTGAGCTCTGATCACTTAAGTCGTCATAATCTGTCGTTTCTATTGTAGCGCTTGGCATAGCTGTCGTTTCTTCCATAGACTTTTCCAATTTTGCGGTCTCATAATCGCTGTATAGTATGCATTCAGTGGTATTTGCAGGAACACAACTTTGTGTGGTCGGATTCCATCTATATGTATGAAAGCAGCGGAACTCAAACGGTTTTCCCATAAAGCATCTCATGAAACGTGTGCAATCATCCTTATGTGGCAGAAATGTCCCACTAGGTACATTTTCACATATAATTTTAAAATTCGGATCTTCCGCTTTAACGGTATCAGTTAAGCGACTGCCAATTTGCAAAATTATAGTTGATAGGATCAAATTAATTACTGTAAAGAAATTTTTTTAATAATTAAAAAAATAAAAAACCAGAAAAAAATAAATTATAATATACTTTAGGACAAACGGACCTTTCATGGCCTTTGCTGGTTACAAGTCTACTGATTTTTTTTGTTTTTTGTCATGAGACCATAAACAATTTTATATGGTTAGCATCAAAAATGCATTCGATATTTATATACATTTAATGTATACGTCTAACGAAAAATTTTGTGTGCTTGATTGACTTTTCACGCTACATTAATGGAAAAAATAAACTTAAAACAAGGTAGGAGAGCATCTTATACATTAACAATATGCTCTCTCCGAAAGAAAGAAAAAATACTGGCATCTAAAATGGATATACTATGGGTTTATAACAAATAATTGTGCATGTACCCAAAGGTGTACGCTTTGGCTTAGCGTCAAAATTCCGAGCTAGTTAAGCTATAAGATTAAGTTTGACTGGAACTTCCGCGGTAGAAAAGGTAACAAACTGAAACTATCACATCGGTACACATTTAGTTGATAGACAGCAGATAACTTTTGAGGTAGTTTCTATAAATGTATTAAAATTAGTTAGGGATGAAGTTTGAAGCTTTTTTACAAAAAAGCAACTTATGAAAGGTTTTACTTTGTTTATTACTGTGGTTTTTAAGAGAAATTTTTGTATCTAACATTACTGAAAGTTCGACTACATCCCCGGCTGATGGCCGTTAAATCGAATAGGAATATATAACTCGAAAAACTTCTTTTTTATTATGGCTGTAACAGAAAGTCAATTGCCCAAAATCGTTACATAACCCTGCCAGTTGTTTGTACCAAACTTTAGATCGATATCTATTATGTTATGTTATTTTAGTTCTCTAACTACCGTAAGCATATTTTTAGATGGATCGTGTTCACCTTTTAATTGAATATATGTCTATTAATTAATATGGAAATATTGGTTTCCAATTTATTTTTCTCTCACCCATCCTACGAATGTTCTGAAGCCTTTTGTATTTCACATCATCGTCCTGGGATAAAAATAACGGTAAATTTCTTCATAATTTTTAAGCATATATTTGGCCTAAACACTTAAATAACCCCTTTGCCTTTCAGCGTAAGAACCTTAATATGACTTCAAAAAAACGCCTGACGAAAAAATAATAATTATACTGGGGACAGTAATAGCTTCATTTGTTTACGTACGCAGATCGGCTAAATAATTTTGATTAAATATATCATCATCGTGTTCATCCCTTTCCAGCACGAAAACAGCGAAGAACTGCATTAGGCGAAGCGGTGTAGGGGATTTAATGATCATGACGATATCTTTTATTGTACCGAAACAATGTTTTTGTCGGTTCGTCGGCATATCAACCCTAATCCTTATTAAGGTATGTTTTGTCCTGAGTGAATAACCAAGAACTGATCTTCTTTTAATAATGCATGATAGTCATAATACTAAGACTAGGGGCGATACCATGAAATTGAAAAATTCAAGAGTGAAATAATTGCATTTAAACACCGACTTATTAAGTGCAATTTTTAGTGTTTTAACGATTTTACAAATTTATGATACGTCGTAAATTAATGGCTTATGGCGATAAATAATTCAAAGTTTTTTTTATTGTATGTTTTAGGTACTTTTAGTCACCTTCAAAGACCCAAGATTCAGAAATGTTGTCAATAATTTCAATTAAAATTTGCGTATAAACTTCTATTCTGATCTGTTAAAAATTTATTTTAATTTATAAAAAAAGATCAAAAACTTATATATCTTTGGTGAAGCCGATGGGTGGTCTAGAATTGTCTAATCTCGTTAATAGGATGGAGAACCAAAGCTTGTTGTGCTGTTTTCGATGCATACGTGAAAAAGCGATGGACCTGATAAAAATCAAAAAATATGAAGTATGTAACAACAATAGATTTATCTGGAGCTTTCGCAATGGTCAATGTAATCTATATGTATCTTAAGTGATTGAAAAATCCCTGCAAATAGCTGTATTTGAGATAATGCCTAAGAGATAATGAAAAACTTAAGTCTGATTTTCTAATGAATAGGGGATTCGTCTCTTAACGTAACATTATGCGTTTTTTAGCTAAACGGGTCGAATCTTAGCATATTTACTTTCTTGGTCTTCCTATTCCTTTACTTTATGGGTAAAATTTAAGTTAGTCCTTTCCATTCGTAGTTTCGAATTTATGAGAAGTCATGAGAATGTACCTGAAATAGACATCAACTGCTAACTGCCACTATTAGTTAACAATCATCAATATAAGGATTATTCACTTTTCATTCCTAATATACCTTCCGAGTAATAAATAACTGCAGTATCTCTTTATAATTATATTAAGATACGGAATAAATTTTTACGTCATTTTTAACACAATTAATAGATAATTATTTTAATGCTGTTGAATATATATTTCAATCTTTCTTAATAGACTTTTGTACATTATTTTTGCTTTTTTATTTTTACAATTTTTTGAAATTCAAAAATTTTTTTTTTGTATTCGCATCGTTTCTTTAATTATTGTTTTCTCGTCGATTTTTAATTCATTTTTGTGTTTTTCCATCTTTTGCAAATATTGTGTCTGCAAATATGAAATCATTCTTTAAAATAATTAATTCATTTATTGCAACGTTAGATAAGCAACTTCGTAGGAATTCTTATCTAAGTAGTAGTGATAAGAAATCAAAAAAGATTAGAAGAAGAAGAAACAAAAGTATATTAAATTGAGGGATTGAATTTTTGATTAGTTTTCGACATAACTTCTACAAGTTAGGAACTATCAAGTTTGAAAGATGATTTCTCGATTTACCCAAATCATTTTCGCGTTTTTGTTTGTTAAAAGTTATGAGGGAAATGCGGTGCCACCCAACGAAATGAATACATTAGCTCAAATTTCTGAACATGTAACGTGTTTAGAAGATGCCAAGTATTTAGCGGATCCTATTGATTGCCGATATTACATTAATTGCGTTGAAGGCATACCGTATCGTATTAAATGTTTTGAATCACTATATTGGAATCAAGATTCTCAAACGTGCGTGTTATCAAGTAACCACTGTGAATCAATTATATCGGGCGACAATAAAATATTAAATAGCGAGCGAACCGCATTTTCAACCAAATCCAAAAAAATAAGAACTAAATTTGCAGAACCTTTATTATACAATGCATTAATACGAACGCTTAATGAACCAACTGATTCTACTGCTTTAGCCGATAATATTAGTGATACTGAAGGGACAACCGAAGGAACGACTTTACCTGTAGAAACCACGACTACGTCACCGGAGGAGGCTTCATTGTCAACAGCAAACACTGAGTCTACTGTTACGTCTTCGGAAACGGAGGAGCCCGAAACGAGCGCGACGGAAGAAACAACTTCATCAGATGACGATTCTACATTTCCAACTTCAAGCAACAAACCATCCACAACCACATCGGAAACGGAGGAACCCGCTACAACAACCCAAAGAACAACTTTACCCGATGAAACCACCATCCCCACATTTTCAACTACAAGCACTGAGCCAATTACTACATCTTCCCAAACAGAGGAACCCCATACGACCACAACTCAAGAAACAACGGAACCAGATAACATCACCACGACTGACAGCGATACCTCTTTGTCAACCTCAAACACAGAAGCATCTAGTACAACCTCTGGAAGTGAAGTACCTATCACAACAACTGGAGACACGACTTTGCCTGTAGAAACCACTACCACACCATCGGAGGATACTTCATTGTCAACAGCAAACACTGAGTCCACTGTTACGTCATCGGAAACGGAGGAGCCCGAAACGAGCACGACGGAAGGAACAACTTTAACACCAGACAACACAACTGTAACAGAATGTACTACGCATGTCATAACAACTACAACAACAGTTACAACAATAACCACAACAGAAAAGGACAATTCAATATGTAGTGACGGTCTAATATATCACCAAGATCCATACGATTGCCGCTACTTTATAGTGTGTAGTAATGGTATGCCCTACAGATTCAAATGTCCTACACCATTATTTTGGAACCAAAATATACTGTCTTGCGACTGGAGTGATAAACACTGTAACTCTTCCGTAACGACGCCAGGAACAACGGTACCAACAACAGCATCAACAACAGTACCGACGACGGTACCTACAACCGTTTCAACGACATCAACAAAAGATCCAACAACGGGACCAACAACAGTTCCGACAACGGTACCAACAACACCGCCAACAACAGTACCAACAACCGTTCCAACAACAACACCAGCAACACTACCGACAACAGGAGCAACAGACATACCAAATTCAATTTGTAGTGACGGTCTAATATATCACCAAGATCCATACGATTGCCGCTACTTTATAGTGTGTAGTAATGGTATACCCTACAGATTCAAATGTCCTACACCATTATATTGGAACCAAAATATACTGTCTTGCGACTGGAGTGATAAGCACTGTAACTCTTCCATAACGACGCCAGGAACAACGGTACCAACAACAGCACCAACAACAGCGGTACCTACAACCGTTCCAACGACATCAACAACAGATCCAACAACGGTATCAACAACCGCTCCAACAACAACACCAACAACAATACCGACGACGGTACCTACAACCGTTCCAACGACATCAACAACGGATCCAACAACGGGACCAACAACAGCTCCGACAACGGCACCAACAACAGCTCCGACAACGGCACCAACAACAGCTCCGACAACGGCACCAACAACACAGCCAACAACAGTACCAACAACCGTTCCAACAACAACACCAGCAACACTACCGACAACAGGAGCAACAGACATACCAAATTCAATATGTAGTGACGGTCTAATATATCACCAAGATCCATACGATTGCCGCTACTTTATAGTGTGTAGTAATGGTATACCCAACAGATTCAAATGTCCTACACCATTATTTTGGAACCAAAAAATGCTGTCTTGCGACCGGAGTGATAAGCACTGTAACTCTTCCGTAACGACGCCAGGAACAACGGTACCAACAACAGCACCAACTACAGTACCGACAACGGTACCTACAACCGCTCCAACGACGGCACCAACAACAGATCCGACAACGGCGCCAACAACAGCACCGACAACGGTACCTACAACAACACCAACAACATTACCAACGACATCACCAACAACAAGTCCAACACCGGCATCAACAACCGCTCCAACGACGGCACCAACAACAGATCCGACAACGGTGCTAACAACCACGCCAGGAACAGTACCACCGACATCACCAACAACAGATCCAACAACGGGGCAAACAACAGATCCGACAACGGCACCAACAACAGTACCGACAACGGTACCTACAACCGCTCCAACGACAGCGCCAACAGCAGATCCAACAACGGAGCCAACAGCAACACCAACAACAGTACCAACAACCGTTCCAACAACGGCCCCTACAGCCGCATCAACGATGGAACTTACATCGCCAACAACTACGGCAGAAACATCGTCGATCCCGCCATCAATATGTGCCGGCAATCAAACATATATGCCTGATCCATATGATTGTCGGTATTTTATAGAGTGTGCCAACGGCATTCCATACAGACTTCGCTGCGCTTATCCACTATTTTGGAGCCAAGAAGCACTATCTTGTGTTCCGACTAATAGCCATTGTTCTCAACAAGTCTAATATGCATCTGCACAAAAAGAAAAAAATAAATTATAGAATTAAAAAAATACTACCAATTAGAAAAATTTGGACCTTAATCAAAAGGAATTTCATGCCCCCCACAATTTTTCTAAAAGATTGTTCTATATTGCAAAGCAAAAGTATTTTTTGTTCTCTAACGTTAGACTAACTAAAAAGTGGGAGGAGGGTATAAATAGACAGACCAGCGGATTTCGACGTGATACCACATGCGAAAATGGTGACCGGCTTTTGAAATGTGAATGTGAACTATCTTTATAAAAATCCACTAATTTATTGTTTTTGAAGCAGTAGGTTTCTCGAATTAATTTTTTATGTTATCTTGAATTTTTGTTGCGTTCAAAAGTTCTTTTACAAAAATTTTTTCTATCAGTGCAAGACTTTGAAAATTATCTACTTTAACCGCTTCGTTACACAAATTCTTTAGTCTAAACTGATGTTTTTGCATAAATGGAGGAGTCAATTTGGAACGTAATATGGGCTCATATAAAAAAGGCCAACCACTGTTAAATCCTTTTACCGCTTCATGACATCACTTTTGACACTCAACGTGTGCTAGCATACAATTTAACCTTTGCTATGGCTTATTACGAACACGATAGTTGCTAAAGTGGGCAACGGAAATTTTTAAGTAAACTCACTACCTAAAGCCAGTCCAAAAGATGTGATTCAGAGGCGCTTTACCGCGAGTTTTTAGGTATTTGAAAATACAATAACCATAACAACAAGAGAATGACAAACATCTTCACCTTTAGCAATTGCGAGAGATTCAGAACCAGAAGACAAACGGAAAAGCTTACATAAATCGATTAAATATCACATCACAAACTGATCGTAAGTATGTAAGAATGGGGCATATGCTACATTTCAAAAGTTGCAAGCAAAAAAAAAGTAATCCGCAGAGAGAAAAAACAATACGTTGGTTATTTTGGATAGCCTGTACGACCTCAATAATGTTAAGTAATGTTATAATGACAAAAATCGCTTTCAAATGGATTTTAACGGACATCATCCAATGAAGAAATTTACGAGAAAAGTTAATTTTATCAATATAATGACTATTGCAGTAAGTGATGTTACAAACTGATGAATAACGTTCGATAAGAAACCCCGCAAGACTTCATAACGTGGAATGCGACATCTCCAATATTACCTTACAACAACAACAACGTTACTCTCCGTTGTTTATTTTATATTCTTACTATTTATTTTATATGCATTTCTGTGTATTTACATTTATAACATAAGTGTATGCTAATATTTAAACAAACTGCAGTGTGAGTAGAATGAAAAGAGATATTATCAGATTGAATATTTATTGATTAGCAATTAATTGATTAATGTTCTATCGGTCTCTTCCACATAATTACTGAGTTCAAGGCAATTCGTTCCTTTAACATGATATAAAAGGGCCTTTTGCAGCAATTCGAAGCGTAGTCGTTTGTAAAAAATTGTATTAAATTTACTTAAAAATTTACAAAAGCAAAAAATATTAAAAAAAAAAAAATGTATTTGTGGTTAAGCATCGTTTGTTCTTATCTACTATTTAAAGGATTAAATTGTTACCAAGAAGAAGTGAGTTGCTCTCTTAGCCCAGAAGAACACATAATAAAAGAGACTTCAGTTAATCATTTCAGAAAATCCTATACAACATGGGGATTGTCCCCGGTTAGATGATAAAAATCATCCAATACTTCTGGCCCATCCTAATGATTGCCGTCGTTACTATAGCTGCTTAGACGGTTTCGCATATCCTAAAATGTGCCCGGAAAATTTGCACTGGAGTGCTGTAACATATCGTTGCGACTATCCGGAAATTGCGAAATGCGAAACAGAAGCCAACGTCGATAATCAAATTGCAAATGGTAATAACTTGAAATCGAAAGTTTACTTTCAAAATCATCCGGGCGATTGCAATCGTTTTGTTCAATGTCAAATAATGAAATGCCCTCCCAATTACCATTGGAACGCCAAAACGGAACGTTGCGATTTTCCTCACTTGGCTCAGTGCGCAAGTTATCCTCCATCGCCTAATCAGTCCGCCGGCGCTGCCAACGCTAGTACACCCCCTTCATCAGGTAATCAAGAGAACGGTGTCACACCTCCGGGCTGGCCTGCTGGTAATGACACTCAAGCATCGTCTGGCCACTGTGCCGTTTGCGATGCCCTTTGCGACCGAAACAATCAAATGTATTTACCGTTCCCAGGCGATTGTCACAAGTTCATACAATGCAATGGCATCGCTTTCATTTTCACTTGTCCCGATCATTTGTATTGGAATGCCAAATTAAATGCTTGCGATCGCATTTGTGTACCAATTTAAAATTAAATCAAGCAAAAGCAAATAATAAAAGGGATGCAAAGTTTTGCAAAATTACTTTTAATAGCAAACCTTTTTATTTTCATTTATATTAACTTGCATACCCTAACCTATAAAATACGACGTTGTAACAAAAATTTAATTGATTTTTTTATTAACTAAAAGTATGCAAAGCGATATGAAAATGAAGCACAACCAAAAAAATTCTACATTAACACGTTCACGGACAGTAAAAATTCCAGTTGGGAGCAAAAAATGGCAATTTGTTTTCAAATTGGAAGATGATATTTTAATACAAGCAACGAATGCTATAGCATTTACGACAATATAGATCAAATTTTTCAACGGGGATGACTTGAATGCTATAACATTCAAGTAAAAAAAAACATTGGGGATCTGCTCTCCTTCTGGGGTGTAGGGATTTAAGAACTTAAAGCCGCATAAGTAAGAAAAACCTAAAGAAGCACTGATTATGTATGCGGTTAACTAGGTTTAAGTTTCAAGTTTCGATTGTTTAAGCTATATGTACGCCCAAGAGGTGCGAGAGACGCTCTCGCAAAATTGTCAAAACAGGCGTAACCAAAGCGTTGCTAACGCTTTTATAAAAGAAAACAACTGTAAATTGAAAATAGAATTAATTCCAAGCAAATTTGTTTCCTTGCAAGCAGTTGAACCAAAACAAAGAATCGTAAATTTGTGAAAGGTGAGTAAATTACTTTCCTTGGTCTTATCGTTAACAGGACTAATCCATGTAACAAATAACGTTATAATAGTCAAGTAACGGTGAGGTATATATATATACATTAGGCGGAATGGTTCTTTTCCTCATATTATTTGGTCATAGATGATACGCGAACGTATTAAGCAAAACTTTAAAAAAAAATTGAAAATAAACACATATAGGCACATCATCATAAAACGATTACTAGCACTACTAGCAGGATAGAGATATCGAATTTAAGGCTGAACACCTCCTAGACGTAAAGATTTTTTGCCAATTTTTTTTTTTGTGTGGAAAAGAAGGCATGAGTGTAATAACAAGCTATTAACCGTATGTTTAAGAATTAAAAAATATTATTTTTGAAAAATATAAAAATATGGTAACACTGGAGCTATTCAATTTAATGAGGAGCCTTGTAGCTTGTGCAAATTTAAATTTAAAAAGTAAAAATTCAATCAATCCACACTTCCAAAAAATCTCGAACGCGGAAACTTGATGCGAAAAACTAAGTCGTATAAATGACTGCCGTTAACAAAAAAAAAATCGAATTGATTAAGTGCGACAACAAATGCACGAAACACCTGCTTTGTACATGTTTGATTACCCCGATTAAAGTTCATAAATATGTTCGCAAGAAATATTGTAGATCTTATATAATTGTACTACGAGTTGTTTATAAAAAAATTCGAGACAAAAATGAAAAATAGTTTTTGTTCTGTTTTTTATAAAAAGAAAAGTAAAAAAGTTAAGAAGTGCAATAAATGACCAATCTTTGGACCACCCTTTAATTGTAAGTGTGCAAGCAGCTTCTTCAGTTAGCAAGCTTCTACTTCAATTTTTCTGGCCATGAAAGTTTGGACAGACGATTGGGTGGACGTCAAATTGATCCATAATAAACATAGTTATCATTTGGGACTTCTCGCTTATGACTTTTCATCGTTAGAAGCGGACGATCGATAATAACACGCCTCTTTTTCGGTGAGAAGTACACGGTATTTATTCGGTGGCAAGTGTGTAAGTTGGCGAAACCAGGCAGAAATTTCACGCGATCGCAATAAATATTTGAACCAAGTTTTAGATGAACGATCTCTTGTAAAACATAACATTTTGCCTACTGACGGTTTATTTAGGTAAATCCCAACCTCTAATTTTGGTAGACATGGTCGAAGGATGATAACGCTGTCTTTTTTTAAGCGCGATGTCCACACATCAGCAATGTTTACTTGAGTTCCAATATAGCAGTATATTGTATGCGTTCTATGATGCGTGTCCTTTTAATGTTACGAAAAGTACGACAAATCTAGTATAGTGGGTAATACACTGATTCCTTGGACTAAATCTTCTACAACCCAGTATGGGCGCGAAATGTGGATTTGTGCATCACCGGGTTATCAGTGGACCATAACTCGCTGGCAACGCTTACATAGCCAGCGTAATCGATGGCGAAATGAAGAACTTTTTTCTTATAAAGACCTTATATTGAGAATATGATTAGATTCAACCAATTTTCAACACCGTTTGTACCTTTGTACTTCTTCCATTTTTTGGATAAAAATAAAATAGATCTGATCAATAAGTCTGAAGTTATATAATAAATACTGAGCGCGGTAATATTATTATTTTTAATAAAATATTTATCTTAATTATCATAGTATTATATAATACGAAAATATTAAGTATATTAAATTATTTATTATATTAAGTGCTTGCATGTATGTTGATCGGCGACATCAATTGCTGAAAATGATAAAGTAATGCGGAGTCACAATGACAACACAAGAGATATATTCGATGATTTTGATCATTCTCTACATAAACTACCAGTTTTTCGTGTAGTATTATTAAGTTATTCTCCACGCCGGCGCTAATCATCGAAAGCCCAAATTTGCATTTTCGGCATTCATTGCATTTATTGTTTGATTTGATGAAACCTGGTGCCGATGCCCATGAAACACTTTTACAAGCTTGTCGCGATGCTGCCCCATCGTATCCCAATTCTTGGTTTTAGTTTCAACTGTTTAACCGTTTGAGTCCCAAACGGTTTTGAAAAAACACAGTCGAAGAATGGGTTTTATGTCGAGAAAACCCAGGCAGTTTTGAAATAAAATCTAAACAGCGCGATCGTGCTGCTTGGGATTCTTCGACAGTTTTTTTTTTAAAAACTGTCTGGGTTTTCTCGACATAAAATCTGAACAGCGCAATCGCGCTGCTTGGTACTCAAACGGTTAAAAGCGGCGATTTTAATGCCAATAGCAATGACAAAGAACGGACTGGAGAACCAAAAAAGTTTGATTGGATGAAAACTCATCTCAAACGCTCGAAAAACTTTCGAACAACTTAGCAGTTGATGAATTAGCTGTTTGTAAGCATTTGCGTCGAATGGGATACAAACCAAAAGGAGGGAGAATGGTTACCGTACGAATTGACTGAAAACGACCAGGATCCATACCTATTCATGGCTAGAAATGTGCAATGGTGGGGTGTATTGCGAGCTATGTAAGTGTTTTACGAACTGCTAGAACCGAATGAAACTGTAACTGCAGCGGTATACCGATGTCAATTGAACAAATTGAGCTACAGATTTGTTGCAAAGAAGACCTGTCTTCATGACAACGCTTGGCCACACGTTATAATAGTTATTGAGGATACACTGTTGCAGCTTGAATGGGAAGTTTTACCGCACCCAGCGTACTTACTAGACATAGAGCCTTCTGATTACCACTTGTTGAGATCGATGCAGTGTGGCTTGGCTGGCAGGCAGTTTCAAAATACTGAAGAAGAGCGGAAATGGATCGATGATTGGATCGCTGCGAAACCAATGTCTTTCTTTCGACACGGTATCGCCACATTGCCGAAAAAGATGGGAAGAAGTTGTAGAAAATTACGGAAAATATTTTGATTAAAATATATTCCACCAATTTTTGTCAGTAAATGACGTTTTTAAGTGAGAAACAACAAATGTCCAACAAATTTCGAGAAAATCAAGGTCCAAACATTTTCGAGAATTCGCCTTGGGCATACAATTGCAACTCACCAATGGATCTTGAAGAAGTTTTCCTCTTCAATCTGTAGTTGTGGACAAATTCTTACTATAAAGCACATTCTCTGCGACTGCCTTAACCTTTCCTTGGCTAAAAGTATTGCATTTAAAACGATTAACCCTTTGGACTTTCTAAAATCAGCTTCAGAACAGAATATTAATTCAATATATTACTTTATCAAAACTACTAGGCTCAATATCTAATGTAATTTTATTAATTAGAGCCGATAGCCTGTGTTGCTAGTGCTCAATGTCTTTTTGTTTAGTCTAAGAATTTACTTCATTAGTCTAAAATTATAATAATAATAATAATAATAATAATAATAAGTGAGAAATGTTCAAAATACATGCAAGAATCCAATGATTCATTATTTAACTTGAATATTTTCACTTGTTTACTCTTAATACGCTTTTTTTTACACATAGAGAAAAATTTAAATTTTGTCTTTAAACGTACAGTTATGAACAATAACTTGAGTATTCCAATGAGCATTGCATTTTGGTTTTTTATAAAATTGCCTTAACCAAAATTATCTACGACTTTAGCCCTTCTTCTGCTCTACACTACTTATGGCATAAAATATATTAAGTTTGTGCGAACGGTTCTAAAACCCAGAAAGAGTTGAGATAGGTCCACGTTTTGCTGTGCCGATCGATTCGGAGTCACTTTCTAAGCTTATCTGCCCGCCTGATGTTCCTCGATGTAGTTTTGTGTTCAAATTACAGGTCGTAATTTTTGACATATTTCGATAAAATTTGGTACACTTACATGCTACACTCCAAGGGAGAACGCTGTTGAAAATGGTTCGCTTCGGTCCACTCTTTCGACCACTCTCCATATAACGCCTTACTTTGAAAAATCGTTATATGAACTAAATGTTAACATAAAAAAATTTATTTAAAAAATACATAAGTTTTTATTATAGTTAAATTGAGATATACGTGGAAGCTGTATGGAGAATTCAATGCCTTTACTTGATATTTGCAGAGAAAATTAACACTAAGAACACTTAATGGTACACTTACGACAATCTTCTATTATTTTGATTAATAAAAGTGCAAGTTTTTAAGTCACTATCATAAGCTGTCCCTTCAGCACAAGGGCGCTCAATGTCACATTCACACTGACAAACAATGAAACCGTTTTTCCCTTCAAGTGGAAACGTGGCTCCATCCGGCTGACCAACACAATGCTTAGATGCATGACAAGCAATACCTGAAGGGCCGACTTGCGAATGTTCGTCGCATGGCGGGCATTGGGGGCATCCTGGGCATTCCGGTGGCGGCGGGCATGGCGTTGGAATGTGATCACATACTTTGTTGTGATCGTCAAAAGCAGTTCCTGGTGGACATGGTACCGGGATATCACATTCACATTGACAGATAATGTAACCATTACTTCCATTGTCAGGGAACATAGTGCCATCTGGCTGACCAACGCACATTTCGCTTTCGTTGCAGTAAATACCTGAAGGTCCTGTTGGAAGTGATGTCGTTCTTATAGGTGGCGGCTTTTGTGTTGTACATGGCGGGCAAGTAAATGCGGTTGGGCAAGCAGCTGGCGGAGGACATGTAGGCGTTGTTGGGCATGTTATAGCATAGCACGCACTTACTCGCAAAGCCAGTAAATAGATGTAAACTAAAAATTAGATAAAGTACTTCAGAAAAATTAATAAAACTATCGCACATTATCGCATATTACTTTTCATATTTAATTTCATGAATTTTTTCAAGTATTTCAAATATGCGTCCGGGTAATCTTGTGTGCTGAAGTATCAGAAAATATTTATTATGGCTCAGTACTCCTATATATATACGGAAAATTATTTGCCAGACCTGTCTTAAGGTACTACGCAATTCTTTTTATAGAACAACTACTTCACACCTAAGGAATTTCTGATAACACCGATTATATATTGTATAAAATCTCTAAATTTATTGTCTAAATTTATTTGTATTAGCGGCATGATACGTTCTATGTGAAGACTTTAAATGTGTTTTTACGATCGTTATTAAGTGGTCATTTAGGTTTTCCAATACCTACCGGTATAAGGCGAGAGGTGATAAATGCCCGAAATTACCAATGAAAGAAAGTATTTTTGTACTATCAAAAAAGTACATATTACTTTGTATCATACTTTCTTTCGCCGATTATATTTACCTACTCATACATTCAGTTGCTCTTCATACGAGCATTAGGTTAGAAGGAAATAAGTAAACACACTATAGTGGGTCAGGGTCCAGTATTGACTACCGTATAGTTATTCATATAATGAATTTTCAGAATAAGGCTTTATATTGGAAATTAGCTAAAAAGTGGTCTGACCCTGACCCTTTTCAACAACGTTCGTCCTTGAGCGCAAATGTCATCTCAAAAATTACAACCGACATATTAGAGACAAGAATTGATAGACGGACAAACTTATCGGGGCCTATCTTAAGTTCTTCTGGGTGTTGCGTGTATCCGTACAAACGTAGAATTTACCAACTTACTTGTATCACAAATGGGGTATGATATAAGCGATTTTGTGTTAATTTGCTTTTTAATTTCTCCAGATTTGTCATAAGCAGCTACAGATCGGTGCTTAACTCCTTTGATGTACAGCATAACATAAAACTTTGAAACGCGACGTTGACTTTGCCTTAAAACCTTTTTATTTACCTTATTTATATACTGGTAAAAAAAGGACGCCATCGGCAAATGGATGATATCGAATAATTTTGCGATCACACTTCACATGACTCCTTGTTTAGAAAACTATTTGCAATTATTAACATTTTTCGACAAAATTCGTCTAGTGGTAGACTCTCTATGTAAGAGATTTGTTTTGAACCATTTCCGGTGTAACCGTTCCTAAGAAAGGTAAGCTTTTATAAGGCAAAAGTGATGAAAACTGATCCGTATTTGAATCATGCCGATCAACTTTATGAATTCTATCTTGTATAAGCACTCTCATGCAAAGTGAGCACATGTATGACCTTTTGTGACGAAACTCGTATGAACGTCAATTCGCGTTTAAGGCCCCTCCCATATAAAAACTCAAAAAAAAAAAAAAAAAATACATGTCTTTACAGGGAAACAAGGTGAAATTTTTTTAATTTTCTCATGAAAATGAATAAAGAATTGTATTGGGTGAAGTGTGGTAGGGTATTGAACGGATGGCCTTGCCCGAGTACGATTTTTTTAATTGTTAAGCAACAATTTCATCGCTAGATTTTTCATCGTCATAATTATGATGGGACGTTTGTACGAAGGTTGGGCTTATGTAATATCACTTCTAGTCATCCAGCAGACACATTGTAATAATCAACTTACAATATCCGTTCTAACCGATCCTAAATATTTTTACAATAACAATTTCCAAGATTACTTGATACATTAGGACAATTCCAAGGTTATTAGGTAGACAGCAACAACACATATGCCAACAACAGTTTAATTAATAAGACTTAAGGGCAGGCCTTTCCCGTAATCAACCACAATTGGATAGGCATTGTCATAAAAAAAAGACATGAGAGTAAAAGCGATCGAGTTAGATTATGTTTCGTTTCGGTCATGACTCTTTGCTCTCTGCTATTCAATTCATTCATGTCTACTCCCTTTTTCCATTTCCTCAAAATGAGTGCAGCAATTACTTTAATTACTAATAACTTGCCGTAAAATATCACAAAGATAAAAATGATATGAGTGCGCTTAGTGTTTTATTTAAGATGTACGCTCGCATGTTACCAAAAATGAACGGCAAAATAATTAGTGAATAGAGATAGCACAACCAGGACATTGCGAAATGGAAAAAGCATTAAAATTGAACTACTCTTTATCCATTATGCTTTTATATCAGTTCAAGATCAATTAATTGATAATTTCCAAACATGCTGCCAAAAGAAAAAAAACTTAAATAAGTAATTAAAATGTGTTATCGTTAATGATAACAGATTGAATCTCTAACAATATCATTTCATAAACATGATAGGTAAAGAGAAACGCACGCGGTTTTAAAACATATAAAATAATATCAACTTTTAATATAAAACAAAATTAATTCTCTTCGTATTGCTAAAGGCAAAGCTCTTCAAAACATTTAATCAGGAGCGAATTTTTGCGAGACACTTTTCATATATAACAGCAAAAATGCTGGAGAGAGAACAAAATAACTCAATATTCACTTACAGGAATCGTAAAGCATTCAGCAACTCAAACTTATCAATAAAAAAAAATAAAAAAAAAATATTATTATTTATTCAATTTTGTTATCATCGGAAAGCCTATTAACAGGTGAGAAAAGGTTATTACACTTCGTTGCTTATCATAGAAATAGTAGAGTGTTTTAGGAAATAGTTTCCGGTATTTATATGAATAACAATAGCACTGCAAGTGGCAAACAGTTTCTTGTGCTTCTGCTGACAAGACTACCGGGAGGCACACTTAAAACACTCGAAAAAGTTCATAGAATTAAATATGAAAAGTAATATGCGATAATGTGCGATAATTTCATTAATTTTTCTGAAGCACTTTATCTAACTTTCAGTTTATATCCTTTTACTGGGTTTGCGAGTAAGTGCGTGCTGCGCTATAACATGCCCACCAACGCCTACATGTCCTCCACCAACTGATTGCCTAACCGCAGTTACTTGCCCGCCATGTGCAGAAGCCAAGCTAGCACCTATAAAAATGGCACCGCGTCCAACAGGACCTTCAGGCATTTACTGCAACGAAAGCGAAAAGTGCGTTGGTCAGCCAGATGGCACTATGTTCCCCGACAATGGAAGTACTGGTTACATTGTCTGTCAATGTGAATGTGATATCTTAATGCCATGTCCAGCAGGAACTGCTTTTGACGATCACAACAAAGTATGTGATCACATTCCATCGCCATGCCCACTGCCACCGGAATGTCCAGCAGCACCACAATGCCCACAACAGGAATGCCCGCCATGCGACGAACATTCGGAAGTCGGCCCTTCAGGTATTGCGTGTCATACATCTAAGCATTGTGTTGATCAGCCGGATGGAACCATGTTTCCACTTGAAGGGAAAAACGGTTTCATTATTTGTCAGTGTGAATGTGACATTGAGCGCCCTTGTGCTGAAGGGACAGCTTATGATAGTGACTTAAAAACTTGCACTTTTATTAATCAAAATAATAGAAGATTGTCGTAAGTGTACCATTAAGTGTTCTTGGTGTTAATTTTCTGTGCAAATGTCAATTAAAAGCGTTGGCTTCTCCACGCAGCTTCCACGTATACCTCAATTAGTTTTAAGTTTTTTTAAGTATGTGAATTTAAATATAATAAAAACGTACATATTTTTTAAATTTTTTATATTAATATTTAGTTTTTTCGGCGGGCGAATCCTATATTCGTATTTCTTTATAAATGATTTCGTTTTGCGGGCACGTTGATGGTACCCGTTGGTGGCGTTGAGGAGAACATTTTCATTCAAGTGCACAAAAATCAAACGATAAAGTTTACTGAACACAATCAACCTAATGTGGTTTTTCTCTCAACGTTTTAAGTCCAAAGACCGTATAATAAATTAATCGCATTTTTTCCAACAGGCGGTTTTGATTCTGCATTACCATTAAACATTTGTGTTCCTATACGATGAAGGAAACTTGCTTTATAGTCGCGTGACTTTGCTAACAGTAATCTTGTCAAGGCATACTATAGTGCATGTGAAAATGAATGTTTTTTTAAAATCAAGTAATGATTACTTAATACAAACAAATAATGTCTTTTTACTTGAAGCGTTCATCAGGGTGAAAGATCGGCGAGTGGTGGATGGTATAGAGTTCAGTGCTAATATGAGCGTAAAATTTCTAAAATTAGTTTCACCAAGCATGTTCTCGTTCACTCAATCACCTAATTACGATTGAAAAATGATTTGCGCCTTCTATAAAAAAACCCTCGTCCTACCTCTGCTTTGTCCAATGCTTTTGAACGCTTAGTCGCCGATTAAATCGGGTTTCTTCTGCAATTCAGACATTTGCTTTATTCTAACCAACTGAATTAAAAGTCTAACCATAATTATAATGTAAAATAAGTTACTACAAGAGTAACTGAATAATTATTGTTAACGGTCCGCTTTTCTTAGGCTGGCTTTTGATACCGTCGATCGCAGCTTATTAATATAGGCAAAGTAAACTTTACCTTCGTTTCGGTGCTCTAGCGATCATGTTTATAAAGACTTATCTGGAAAATCAACATCAACCTTTTTCTCTCTTTCATGCGTTGCACAAGACTATTAGGGCCGATTGTGTTCGATATTTTCATAAATTATTTGCCTATATATTGTCACAACTTCAAATATTGCTATCGATGAGCAATGCTACATAACACGCTCGTGTGGATTTGGCTCAACGGAGCAGAAAACATTTAAATCGAATTAATTACGAACCAAGTAAACCAAAAATACAGTTATATCACTCGCTACATATGGGTTTGTCAATGTAGTTACAAATCTTGACTTCAAAATTGATTGTAGACGTTAACCACTGACAACTATCCCTTTCACTTCACGATAACATGAATGGATAATATTTTACAGTAACTTGGGCTATGGTTATCTTTCATTCGAATAAAAATCTAATCTATCTTGTCATTCCGCTTGCACTGTTAATAAGGAGCAAGATAACCTCGAATGTGAATACTTGTTCGGGATATATACATATCAAATATATATACATACAAATACAAATATACATACAAATATTCAACATAAATAATTTGCTTGAGTAATCGAAATTTATTCTTCATTCATAGAAGCATTCGCACCCGCTTACCGAGGGATATGCAATCATCAGCAATGTAAAAATATGAAATTCTTTTGGTCGCCAGAGTTGCGATACTTATTAACTTACATAGATTGGCAAGATTCCTTTACGGGACTTTCCATATACAGATTTCAAATGCGAAAACATTTATTATCTTACTTTTATACTTATATTTAACATGTTGCATAGGGGCAGGCATTATTTTTATTCGCGCAATAATAATTTATTATTATAGAAGGTAAAGATGTTGATCAAAAATTGGCACAATCGAAATTAGCGCCAGGATCGTGATTTTGTTCCGTGGAATAAAAGAAGTGGCCGACTGGGAGTTTGAAAGAAAGATGGCAGGTTACTGCGTAGTTCATAGGATCGTTCGTATTAGTGTGAAAACAAAACTCTATGCTGCTCGGCTGTTCATCGCCAAGACCATCGCTCTTTAGCTGCCAAATTAGATTCGACAAAGAGTGTTCTTTTCCAATTTAAAGAATTCAATTGATTATTTTCTTTTAGTTCTTATTATGCCAAGACAAGTCCGGCTAGAATTTTCAAGAAGAAGAACAACGTGCAGAAACATCCAACAATCCTACGAAATTAGAAGTCGATATCTTCATTTTTGCGACCAGAAGAGTGTCAACAATACACCACATGGACGGACAGACAAAGCTTAATCGACTTGGAACTTCGTAGGATCTCTAAAGCTTCCTGTTAGTTGTTGCAGACATTATGACAAAATGAGCATATCTCGTTCTTCGATGGTAGGAATAATAAATACTTATTTTGTGGAACTTACCACTTTTCTAAACTTCGATCGTTAGAATCAGTTTAACAATGTGAAATCTTAATATTTCGAGATTCTTGTGGTAGTAAGCGTTTCCGGGTGCAGGATCATTAGCTGATATATTTATATTGGGAGCATCTTTTTTCAATTTATCATAAGAAGCAATACGTACACCTTCAAAAATTTGGTAACTGGATGTTTAAGAATTTTCCCTACCACTTGTAAAATATAACGAACATAACAGATATGGCTGGATGACTCAATCTACCAATGCGTGAATATGTTATTGTGTAACAGTAACATTTTTTTCCTATTTCAGATCATTTGAAGACAAAGCAATAATTACAGTTTCTTCCAAAATGTCCATTAATGCGGAAATTGTCATAACTTGCGAGATATTATTATTCCAATCCACTGACATATTTTATGAAAGACAATATTATCACTAAATTAAATTGCAAGTTTCAGAAAGTAGTTGAAAGTTGGCTTCCCAGTGTGCGGGTTTGAAATGGTGCACTTTTTCTGGTGTTCGATGCATATATTATTCTCGTAACCGCTTTTTTTTTGAAAACTTGTCTTCCAAAATTTTTCGTTAATTATGAAAACCATCTTCTGCTTAAATCAATACGTTATTTAAACCTGGGAAATGTGGTATGAATTCGTATCTTTTACAAGATTACATCGAAAGGGGTTTGCATTTGTCAAGGAGATGTTACAGCTTGTGGTGTAATATAGTAATCCTTGTTGGCACGATTATCTTATGTTAAAAGTTAAATATTTTTGATTACGATAACCCCTCTCTCTTTAATACGTTAGTCTGGCAATTTGATTCATTTCATTCATTTTATTTAATCATATTGCAGCTATTTGCGTAAACATTAATTTCAAATTAAAGAAAAGGTAAGAGAGAGTGATCGCTTTTACATATGACTTCTCGGAATAGCGATGTTTACCGGAAATGCCGGAATAATTGTAATTTTTTCCCTTTTCATTTTTAACAAAATCTGCAATTTAATCAACATATACACGTAAATACAAGTACTTTATTTACACCAATTTCAAATTCAATTTTCAAAATTGTTAAACAAAAAATAAAACAAAAAAAAAAAACATTAAAATTTATATATAGTTTATGTGCATGTATTCGGCTCCATAATAAAACTGAAAATCTCTCAATCTTTACAATATATTGCATTGATTCTATTATGAATATTTTCTCAATAAAAAAGGATCAAAAAACCATTTTTCTCTCCTTTATTCATAGTATATATGTATATAAATATAATAATGCAATTAGTGTAAATTACATAAGTAATTTATAGTAAGTAGGTTAAGCATTTTTTTTTTGTTTTTTTTTTTTTTTTGCTTTGAGAAAATTACGAGAACAACTTATGATCCATATAAATATTTTCGTTTCTGATCTTCAATATAATCTTGCGTAGACATTTGTATCGCTTGTTGTAGCATTTCAGATTCGGTTAATTGGCCAAAACCTACAGGAAAATAAAAACAAATAATGTCAGCAATATTAAAAGAAAAAGAAGAACCATTTTTAGACAGACATTGACTAAAGTTTTTTTATTTGTATTTGTTATTTATTATGTGTTTTTATTTAAAATTTATATGCACTCAAGCAATGTAAAATTCTCAGGTCCCCTTGGAGGACTATCTCGATTTTTTATAGCACAAGTGAAATTTCCCCATAATTGTGTTTGCTATGTAAACTTTTCAAAATACTTTTTTTGCTTTTGTTGCTTATTACATACTTTGAGCCTTCGTGGAGTATACGTGAGAAAAAATCATTACCCGCAAACATTTTCTCTGTAAAAATACCGAGCAATCTCCCAAGCGCTACGACAAGAATACTTGCGTCAAATGAACTGTCTTGCCTTTTAGTTTCCAGCTCCTCTAATACACTGACGGTTATCTTTGGAATCTGTTTATGTTCATTTAAAAGCATCCCAAAAAAAAAAAACGATGTGTTAGCAGATTTTCATCAAGACAACCTTCAAATAGATATAAAGCCGAGAATGATTCCGAAGCTATCATTTTTTCTACTAAGAAACTTAAAATTTGGGACGAACTGTTTAGAATTTGGCATGGATTCGGCTATAGATTAATATATATGTTCCTGTCGCTTTCTTCATCATTTCGCAACATATAAAGTATAACAAGTGCGATTCTGTCTTTGAGAAATGCATCAAGAGACGCAATTTCGCGTAAAAAGTCGTCGCGCAAAGAGAGCGAAGAAGAATTTTTATTTATACGTATGTTATGACATGTGTGTACATATTCTAAACCATTAAACGCGCTTATCCCAAAATCCAGTTTTTCAAGACGGCGCGCATTATAACTCAATTACCATTTTTTTTCATCCGAACTTTTCACAATATCTTGAAAACTACATTCTCTAGAGAAATGCTTAAGATTTTTTTCGATAAGTTAACTCAAAACTTTTTGTTAAAGAAAGAGTGCCGTTTTTGATCAAAAATCGCACTTTTTCACTCAAACACTCGCTATTTACACAAAAATTAACAATTTTAAAAATCCCTACGTATTTCTTTGCATATAGGGATGTGGATTAAATGTTCTTTTTTTTTTTTTTTTTTGTTAATTTCAATTTGGACCAGTTATTCTGTGTGCCGCAGAATCCCTTAAGCGAAAAATGTCCCCAGAGAATAGCTGCGATGTTGCCATTATCTAATATTTTAACAATAAATTTTTATGTTTTGCTCTAACACGCCACGGCGCGATTAATAACCTTCTCAAATATTATTATTCTACTACCTTTTCTTTTATCCTAAAAAAATTGTCAAAGAACCTCTCTCTTTTAGGTTGTTACAGTGGTTTACCCCTTTTTAAACCAAACGCGCTTAATTCAGCTTATTCTATGACGAGAGAGAATTCCAACGGTAAGTAGAGAAAAGTGATTAATGAAAATTGAGTAACTTTTGGAGGTGAGCATTTCTTCTCTACATTGATCGTCAATTTCAGATTAGAATCAATTTTGTGCTCGATAAAAGCTAGAACCTTCTAATTATAAAATTTTTCCCGTCTAAACATAATTTACGAAATGTTAAGGTGTCTTAATGACCATTGAATACACTTTCAAAGTTAATATATCCTCTCTCTTCGTTTGATGACATGCAAGAAGGTCATATTAAAATATCTTATAGTTAAGTACATTGTACGAATTTAAACGCAATTTTGTTACATATACGTCTCAGCTATTATTACCTACTTAAAACTTTACCATTTCCTTTTTTTATATTTTCTTACCAGTTCACTTGTTATGAATTGTCTATGCAATTTTATCAATTCGCAAAACTAATTCGAATCAGTTACTTAGGCATTCGACGTAACCTGTTAAAGTCGGACAAATAATAAAGCTACATGAATAGTACGTGTATAGTTGTGGAATATTTCGAGCTTATTTACAACACGAGATAAACGCTTAACGTTGGTAGAAGCAAAAATATGGTTTTGAAATCTTGTGGTGTAATGTATTATTGACCTGTGTGCAATTAAAAAGACAGGTATGTGTTCATCCGTCTCGTTGATTGTCGTCGATCACTTCCCGAGGATGTTGTTGAAGCGTTCGATTCAACCTCTCGACCAATGCTTCAGACTAAGGATGCAATGGAGTCGTTCTGCTTTTATGAATATACTGAGCATTTGGCAAACCTCG
The DNA here is from genome assembly GCA_000688715.1 of Glossina pallidipes. Lineage (NCBI taxonomy): Eukaryota > Metazoa > Arthropoda > Insecta > Diptera > Glossinidae > Glossina > Glossina pallidipes. The sequence continues at coordinate 1,343,312 of KK499764.1, read as the reverse complement.
TGGAAGATTAACGATTCGAAGTTTCTCCATTGATCTCAAGGCAACTCGACGAGGGCCCGCAAACTGCTTTGCCTCTTGGTTGGCTACGGGATAGACTTCCGACCATTTACTGAAGTAATCAATGACTGCTTGTACATACTTCTTTCCCGCATTACTGGCTTGGAATGGTCCAGCAACGTCTATTTCGATTCTTTCGAAAGGTGCACTCACGTTGTATTGTTGCATGCGTCCTCGCAGCCTGTTTTTCGGAGCCTTCGATTTGCTACGCTGGTAGCTACGGATTCTTTGCCACTGACCCCAATATGTTTTCATAATAGGACTTTTTTTTGGCAATTTATTCCTAGTTGGGACTCTCCCCATTTTGGCTCTCTATGCACTGCGCATGTCTTCTTTTGAAAAGTTTCCGTCGGACTCCACATTAGTTCGGCAGACGCCGCCACCTTCCTCTCGCTTCTTCCGCAGTGTTTGCAGTGCAGGTCATGAGCGGCTAGATATGCCATCCGCAATGCCATAAGATTTTCACTGTTGCCTCCTCAATTTTTGATATCATTTCTTGCCGTTATTCTTGGATTTTCGCCTTTGTCTCATAAATTTGTAATGCTATTCTGTACTCTTGTCCATCACTTTTAGGCGCCATTTGTTGTTGTCCTGCTTGCATTTGCTGCATTGCTTGCATAATAGCTGCAAGCGATATATTTACATCGTCCTCACTTTTTGCTTCGCAATACTTTTCGTGCATTGCAGTCGTGTCCTCTACCTCTACGTCACAATTATATTTGAACTCATATAAGGAAACTTCCTTTCCCTCACATAACCTTTGTTTTAATTCAACTGGTATTACTTGAAAGTATATTCCCTTCTTTCAGCTCTTTTTTGAGCTGTTCTACTGTTAGCTCTGCCAATTTCACCATGGTTTCGCCTTGCCAATCACAATTCCACTTCCGACACCAGTGTAAGACTGTCTTTTGTGATTTTAGTTTGTTTATTCAATCCCTTTCGAAAATAAGTTCGTGCCACTGAATTGCCATTTTTAGGATAGTATAGGTTTTATTTATAATTCTTAGGGGGTTTATTTACAAATTATTTTCGCGAATTTAAATTTGAAATGATTCTGGTTGCGTCTGCTTTTGTATTACGATTCAACGCTCTTGACTCAATTCAATGTGCCTTCTGCAAATATTCTGCCTATAAACCCCCTTACAAGCAAGTTACCATTACCTAAATTCATCAAGACATTTTTGTGTTAATACCTTTTTCCGTTACATTTCTACTAATTGTTGTTAATGTTTTCACCAGTCGCCAGCTGCATGAAGCAAGCAAAGCGTCATGATCGTGTCTTCGGTTTTTCGTTTCTTTGGAATTTTGTTTCTGGGAAAATCGACTGACTAGTTTTCATGAAAACTCAAATCATAAAATATGTGATATTCGTAACATTATTTATTTTTTCTAAATAGTTGTTTCGTTAAGATTTCAAAAATTGGTAAACTCATAGTTCATGACTTAAATTAATGATTTTTCAGGGAGAAATTCAATTTCTAACTCACCATAAGAGGCTTCCAAAAGCTCCTGGTAAAAACTAGAAAAAGGTTTATCAGCTGTTGTTGCTGCGTTGGCAGTGCCACTGAAGCGTTGTTTTTCGGGTGTATTGGATTGTTTTGAGGTGCATGGCTGTTGCTGTTCAAAGTCCGGTGTTAAGGAACGTATGTCGTTTCTTAAAACGTCAATTTTAGGGCTCTTAGATGACGAGTTCACCTCGTCTTCACTGCTACAGGGAGATAAGAATGTTTTTATGGTTTAATAAACATAATTCTTCTTAATATCAAAACCGTCTAGCAATTAAATTGTCTAGTTTCAAAATACGTAACTCGGTAAACCGAAAAGGATTTAATATACGGTAGTCTAATATAGTCTCCATACATATAGTCATAAATTAAGGTTCCTCTTATTAAAAATTGCATTTATGGGTTGAGCGGATCAAAGAATATATTTGTAAGACACAAAAACTTATATTAAATAGCTCTTTAAAATTTTGTTTCGACTTAAGATAAAGTTATAAGAAAAAAGTATACTTTAAAACCATAAAAAGAAAAAGCAATTTCTCAAAAGATTACGAAGTGTAATTATAAAGTTAAGAAGAAATGAGAAAGAACCGCGAAAAATACCAAAGAAAATAAACACGGGTCACGCCAACTAAACAACCTTACAGAAAATGAAAATCGAAATATTATCCGAATTGTAACAAAAGAGCACAAAACTAGCACTGTTGACATTGAAAATGAACCAGAAAAATATAAACCAATTAGCATTCATCCCGAAACCGTTTAAAATGTTTTAGGAGCCAACGATTTTCGTAGCTGCATTGAAAAAAAAAAAAGAAACCACATTAAGCAAAGTTAATGTGGTAAAATGGCTCGACTTACAAAACTCTTAAAAAAAGATACATAAATTTTTGGAAAACCGTACGTTGTGATGACGAATCTAAGTCTGATATATTTGGATACGTTGGTAAACAAAATATGAGAAGGAAACCTAATACAGCGATGGTAATCCAAAATTTATTGCTAGTTGTAAAGCGCGGTGGAGGCTTCTGCAAGATTGTTCAGTTGATTTGATCGGTGTTTATTTTCTGTGGTATTTGTGTTATTGTAAGTTTTGATGGTAGTTTGGACTTGTAGCATGGTTCATTTCAATTGTTTTTGTTATTTTTCCTTGCGGTCTTTCCCTTTGTTCCTTTTGGGTTTTTATATATTTTGTGACATTCAGTTTAATTAATAAATTAATTATTTAAATGTACGAAAGCAAATACAAAAACTAAGTACCGTTAACTAGGGACGTTTTTTTTATGGATTTAAAGTATGTCAAAACAAAACCTTGAAGTATTACTTAACATAAGTTTTTGTGCCTTAGAAATATATTTTTTGACCTTCAACCCATAAAAGCAGTTTTTAATAAGACGGAAACCTAATTTTTCGTACTACTTGTAGACTTTATGGGGCTACTGTATGTTAAATTTCAATATATTCACTGACCCTTAGCCGATTATACTTAACATTTTTAGAAAGGTACAACAGTTTAAATTAATTTAGCAAAACCGATTCTCTCATTTACCGGGCTTGCAATTTGAAAGATGACAATGTCGTAAAATCAATTAAATGTTAAAAGTTCATTTACCTCTTGTTTGTTAATTCACGGCGTCGCTTTTTCGTACTTCTTAAATTTGTAGCAGTGTTAGTTGTAATGTTTCGCGTTTTGCTTTTTTTACCTCGTAAACTATTTGAGGGTGAAACGGTTCCTCCAGTAAGGGAACTAGTACTACTCATATCTGTATCATCACTTTCGAAACCACCGTTTACATCCTCTTTCTTCGAATGGCCTAAATTATTTACGTATTTAGGCGAAAGAGTGATAAATGTATTCAAAGAATTTGCTGATACATTAGTACAAGAGCCTGAGCCAGAGGCACTAGCAGGGGTAATAGACGCACCGGTGGTAATAGTACTGCATTCTTTATTATCTGTTTCATCTACTACATAAGAAGAATTATGTGCAGCGTATTTCGAGGGTGACGCGTTAGTATCGGACGCAGCTTCTCCCGAGGTAACAGTCGCCGATGTAGAAGGTGTGGTAGCAGTGGCATTTCGCGATTTTTGTAAGTTTTCACGACACCACTGTAAATAGGATTCGCGAGCAATTTGTTCTTCAATGGCTTCATTAGTAGCCTCCCAGTCTGTGGTTTTAAGTTTATCCTCAAACATTGTCTGCTCTATTTCAAGTTGCTCACTAAGCCGTACTGCATCTTTAGTTTGAAGCTCAGGTTTATAACCAGCTAAGCCCAAGCCTACACCAACTGTCGCATTGTATGGATCAATGATGGCATTATAATGAGAGCACCTTTGATAAGATAAGCGCAAGGGAGCATAACCGTTATTTAACTGTTCCGAATTGAAAATATTTATTGGAGCTAAAGCAAGGAAAAACAAATTTGCAAAACATTAAAAATAAATATTTTATAACTGACTTACTTGGTTTATAAGAGTAGACTTCAACTGGGCGACTATAAATTTCGGACATGGCTTGTATCTCAATATGATTGCCATGAGAATCTTGACGTCGTTTACGCTTAATGTAATTATTAATGTCTTCGGTAACAAACTGACTAAAGTATTCGCGATTTTTATACTGAAATAATGCATATGAGAAAATGTTTTCTGGCTTATTTAGATAATTTACAATATAATCCATAGTATGCTGCCGGATGACATCGTGCATTTCTTCATCACCGTATATTTGCAGAGAAATCGATCTAAAAAGACAAGCACCATCTTCTTCCACAGGCTTAAGTATATAACCACGATCCGCCATACATTTAGCGAATTGCTCATCACGTTTCTGCCATTCATCAGGTGTGATAAGACCTTCTTTTGGCTGTAAATGCTCATCGCCGGAATTATAGCCCGAATAGTTGTCTTCCGTGGCCTTTAATAAATTAGTGGCCGCCTGGGTTACAGCAGATGATTGATTTTGTGGACTTTGCGAACCTAACATAAGATGTTCCGGAGATTTGTTGCCAGTTGTTGACACATGGTTTACGGGACTATTGCAAGCAGTTACCGCTCCTGGAACAGCAGAAGTATTGCCTGCGCTAAGGGGGCTATTCGATTTTGTTACCCCTCCTACGGATACAACATTCGAAAGTTTATCTACGTGATTGCGTTCACGCTTATGATGATGATCGTTATGGTGATCACGGCGTTTTGAGCGTGATGTCTTGTGGGGACTGCGACGATGACGTGTTAATTCATCATACACATCTCCGCGTCGTTGAGGGCTCTAAAATCACTTCAAACCAATACAGCAAAAACTGTCTAAAATACTTGTATTTATTCTAACATACTTGCCCATGGTTATCAATTACCACGTTACGATGACTGTGACTGACATTTGTGCGTGACTGTTGACCGTGCCCAATAGTGGCTCCCGTCTCGTTCCCTACAACGGAATTCTGGTGCGATTCTTTTTTTTCGCCCTCTGTCGTCGCGCTGCCACTACCTACTCCACCACGTTTCTGTGAAGGTGCTATCACTGGTTTAATGGTCATTGCTTGTCGGACCTAAACACTAACACAAATGACGCAAATAGGAAAAAAATGTCTGTTGTAATATTAACGTTGTTGCTGGTACTACCGCTGCTGCTTCTTCCACTATTTCTACTGATTTTTCTTTTCTCTGTATAATTGTCTTTGTCTCTTTTTTTTTCTTTTTTTTTTTTTGTTATTTTTAACGTGATAATATTTTTTACTTTTTTCTATAAGGAATCATGAATATTCCCTAACGAATACGCAGTAGACAGATATGAAAAATGTTCTATATATTCCTGTTGATTAATAGAATAAAATTAATTGATAAAGTTGAATTTTTATTGTATTTAATTGCTTGAAGTAATTGTATTGAAATTCCACTCTTTCTGCCAAATTGTTATTTTTTCTTTGGATTGTTTTGTTGGCCGTATGGCAGGATTGCCAAGACGCTGAAAATTAATGATTTCTAAGAATTTAGGAATTCGATTATGCTTATAAAGCATTATATGTAACAAAGCGAGAATGTTCCAGATTCCTTAACTGCTACTGCAAAAAATCCATATACACACGACATATATTAATTTTAAGTATGCGCGGGCTTCATCTGCTCATATTAACGTTGCTTCTTAGGGTTGACCACGTCCCATCGCGAACGTAGGAATTTTTTACTATCGAATATTTGATTTTACATATACACCATTTTTCATGTTCAAAACGAATTTTTCTTTTTTATATTTGCTCGAAACATGAGAGCAGTTAAACACTTCACTTGCCTTTGGCCGACGAATATGTTGTTTGTTAAAAAATATAGCGTTCACAAAAATTGTATGAAGAGGTATTTGTTGTTTTCTTTATTTTTTATATATATATATTCATAAGATCAATATATGAATTATATACTATTTCCGAGTGTATTAAGCAATATCTGCCTGTTCACTTGTTCGTTTGCTTTAAATTTGAAACCCAATTAGAGAATAAAGTAATACTTGCTTTTAAACATGGTCACATATTTTCATTTGTATTTAAAAATACGATTTTATTTAGTAATTATTATTGTTATTTTTTATTTTTTGTTTATAAAAAATCTATTATTTACGAAACTATTTACAAGATTTGTTCGTCAAATTTTCATGCTCTTTTAGTATTTCTTCCTCCTCTTTGATAAAATTAGATTATGAAAATATATTTGGGTTTCTATTTTTTTTATATATCCATTATAATTTCCTAATTTTATCAGATTTCATACACGTTTTATAGATATACACAAATAAAAAAATGAAAATATGTATTTATACATTATATATACATTGATCAACAAATGCAACGCTGTGATCTGATCGAAAACAAATTTGCTTTCAGTTATTAACAAAATGACGGTATACGGAAATAAAGATTAATATTTCGGTAAAATTCAAACAGAGAAATGTATTACGATGCAAATAAAAAAAAGTGCTAAACAAATTATTACTACGTTTTTGATTAAATGTTGTTTATGTAAGCGTTTTCACAATATTTCAAAGATCAGTTATTTGCTTGTCTTGTAAAAACTAGTCAATTGCTTGCTGTTCAGAGGTTATTTTTGTAGTGTGGTTGTTCAAAATGAAAGGTTTACCCATCAACCAAATTCAGAATTTTTTCGTTTTTGTTTTTTTAAATTAAATACTTCTTTAACACTTAGTAAGTTATAGTGATGATGATGAGCTAAGTGATTTTGCAAAAGTCTTGGGTACCAGGAGGGGGCTAATTAAGCATTTGCGTGTGCTGAGGTTGCGGCTGTTGGGCAGTTTGCTGCTGTTGTTGTGTCACCACGACGTGATGATGTTGCTGTTGTTGAGGTAATTGTTGTTGAGTATGCATCTGAAGTTGTTGTTGCTGCTGGGTTTCAGTAGATTGTTGTACTCCAGCTTGTTGCAAATTCGCTTGCACCGCTGCAATGACACCCGTATCAGGTACCAATAAACGTTCACCTCCCCCTCCGCCTCCCCCACCCCCACCACCACCGCCACCACCACTTGTACTAGGGCCTGCTTCGTCGTCTTTTTGTAAGCATAATTCAGCCTTAACTCTTCTTGCTATATGCGAACGTGTATGCTTACGCAAATGATCTTTACGATAGAATCTTTTGCCGCAATCTTGACAAATATGCTTCTTTTCCCCAGAATGTATCACAAAATGTAAGCTGAGTTGTTCTTTGCGTTTAAAAGCTTTCATACATACTGTACATATAAAAGGTCTTTCAGGATTGTGTGACTGTTTATGCCTGGTTAGGTGATCTTTGCGTTTCAGAACCGCCTGGCAGATATCACATATAAAACGTCTTTCAGAATTATGGCCTATTAGGTGGATTTCTAATAATTCCAATTCCGGATAAGCTACTTGACATTCAGGACACATGTATAGGCAACTGCCATCTAAGGCGGTGGTTAAACGTATTTCGCCTGGCTTAGGCTTAGGCTTGTGTTGTTTGACGCGTCTTTTGCGCTTTTTACGCTTTGTCGTGCTTTCAGCGGTCGTAGTAGTTGTAGCAGTTGCTGGTTGTATACTGGCCAAAGCACTCGTAGAAGCACCTGGCTGTAATTGCGCAGCAGCAGTGGTTTGCTGAAGACCACTGCTCGTTTGTTGTTCCTGTAATTGATTAGTTATTTGTTGCAGTTGTTGTTGAGGTATTGTAATGGTTGTGGTTGTTCCTATTGTATTAATGCCAAGCTGTGGTCCCGTTTGTACCTGGGAATCAGTTTAATTTAAGAAATTTGCTCTTTTTTTTTCTACTTTGCATTCACTTACTACGTTAGGAGTTTCTTTTTTAATATTTTCTGCGGAATATTTAAGAAAATGATGCAATGAAAGCGGCAAAGTGTTTGCTGGAAGATGTGATAAATAATCAGCCACAGTAGTACCCGGTGTTAAAGATTGCCATGAAGTATTTTGTAGCACTAGAGATATAAGTGAATTGATTATAATTTTATTTCTACGTCTATTAAAAATAAGTCTCACCCTGTGTGACAAATAATCTAAAACGAATTTTTGGGCTCAATAAAATAAAAAACAAGGGATTTTTTATGTGATTAAAGTGTGTGTGTGCCCGCCCACTGTGCGTGTAACTCACCACGTTTTGAATCCACACCTTGTTGTTGCAGTATGGCATTGCAAAGATCCTGAGTTAACTCCTGAGGTGCTAGCTGCGTCTGCATTTGCTGAGCAGATGTACTAGGCTGGAGTTGGGCTTGTTGTAAACCTAAAACTGAGGCAGCTGCGGCTGCTGAGGTGGAGGCTGTTATACTGTTTTGAGGGTAAGCTATGGCTGCTTGTACTAAGCGTTTATCTTCGGTTTGCTGGTTGTACGAAGGCAGAGCAGCGTATTGCGCTTGCTGTTGCTGCTGAGGCGTTTGCTGGTTAGTCGTTTGGTCGGCCGTTTGCAAGGCAACCATATGACCATTGTACTTATCACCTTGAGGATCGTCGTTGTTTGAACGAAATTTGGCAGGAATTGTAGTAACAGTAGTGGCTGCAGCCACCGGCAGGTTAGGCTGATTGAAATGGGCCATACTAATAGTGGTGGCACCAGCTTGCTGCAACTGTTGCTGCTGATATCTGTTGCTAGGACCAGCTCCATCTTGCTGCTGCTGTTGTTGTTGCTGCTGCTGTTGTTGTTGTTGCTGCTGCTGCTGCTGCTGCTGTTGCTGTGTATTAGTGGATGTAGCCGTCGCTACGGCGGTCGCTGATGTTACAGTGGATACCAACTGCGCTGTACTTGTAGTAAACTGTGCTATACCTGGTATTGAGCCAGGAAATGGATTTCCAAATGGTGTAAAATTCATTTTTCTCTGCGATTGCTACTCTGATAGTTACAATACTGACGTGATAATTGTGTGCTTGAACTTGAACAGTTTTTATTTTTGATCACCAAATATCTGAATAAGCATAACTGAAAATGTAATTAAAAGGGCAATTAGTTATTGTGATGAACTAATTAATAATTTATTACGGTTAAAAGCCGGAATTTAAATTACTCGTAGCTAGAGAGAATCCTACGTTGCGGATTTATTGATGACAAAAGGTAAACAGAGAGCCTCAACAGTGTAAATATGAAAAGGACAATAAAACCCATTGAAGTTAAATTGCTATGCAATCAAACAAATTAAAAGTGAAATTCCGTTATCAAGAGAACTTACTACACGTTTGTTTACTACCATAATTTATACCATACATATATGTAACACATATAAGTAATGTACACAAATTTCGTGCACGTATACTCACACCATTGCGAGAGAGTCTAAGAGAGTTGCAGAAAGAGTGAAATATCACAAAAAAGAGAGCAAGAGAGAGAGAGAGAGAAAGAGCATCATAAGTAAGTAAATGAGTGAGAACAATAAAAACAATGGCCAAATACATGAAAATAAGGTGGAAAATAAGCTAAGAACAAATGCACTAATTGTTCGTTGAAAAAAGTATAGCAGGCGACAACTACATACCCTAACTCCTTGTTGAAAAAGCGGTAAAAGTTAAGGGAAATTAAAAAAATTGATTTGAATAGGGAAAAATACAAACAAAAAAAAACAAGAAAACAACAAAAATCGCTGAATAATGCTGATGATTGTTAGAAAATTAGAATTAATACGAATTGAGAAATTCGTTTCAATATTTGTTAAAAGATGGTTTTACTATTTACATGAGCAAATAATGAATGAAAGCAGCTGTCGGAATTAATTTATCGATTTCTAACCAGCGTATAAACTAAATTTTTCATTTATACGGTACGCACACACTCACTAACACACCTTAAATCCTTTATTATTCCAAGCCATATTGAAAAAATATTGCAGTCTTTTCGTTTTCTGGATATTTTTACTTTTGTTTGTTTTATCTTTTGTTTTGCAAAATATAAAATAGCTCTTAAAAATTGCAATGCGTCTCCTTCCTTTTTTCTCAATGTGACCAATATATTTTCTTTGCTTTGCTTTGCTTTTGCAACCTTTAGACACAGTTTTCACTTTAAAACGGAGTCAATGAAATTTCTTTTTTCTTGTTTCTATTTGCCGTTTTGCATCTCATTGCATTTTTTCCCCGAAAAAATAAACACCGATGAAAAAAAGAATTTGCAACGATAGGACACACGCACTCATACCATATGCACGATGGTACAAATATACGAAATTCAATTGCACTTGGATGCAGTTAGTACGTGTGTGTATGTAGGAGTGCAACCGAAACCGGGAAAATGCTTTCAAAAAAGTTTTTTGTTTTTTTTTTTTTTTTTTTTTTTTTTTTTTTTTTTTATTACTTCATTCACCCAGCCAACCAAAGTAACTGCTTCTTGAAGTTTGGTTAGGGCATACGTTACGTTTTAACGCAACACCACAAACTCATACAATGTCACTCACAATGCGCCGCTGTTTTCAACCACACGAGAGCATTCACTTGTACGATACTTTTTCAGCGTCCGAAAAAAAAAAAAAATATATATATATATATATATGTTTATGTGGACGTACATAACCCACACATTATAAAGAGGGTTGCTGCAGCCTTTGAGGCAGATTTTTGCCTTAATATTTCTGCGATGAACATCCAAAAAGAAAAAAAAAAAAAGGAAGAAAAACGCAACAACAACAAGGAATAACAGAAGAGCGAAGAAGTGAAGCACCAAAAACGTACTACTCCTATTCTACGAGAACACCAAAGCACACCGTTATACACCACCTAACGATGTGTGGCGTAAGTTTAGTACTGGGCGCCGCTGCCAGACAATTTATTCAACAATCCTTCGTCGTCTTTTAGGTTGGTCGTCGTCGTTTCTAGTGTATTACAATATACTCGTTTTCGTACACAAGCCCATCCATGCATGTATAGGTATGTATTGGTGGTAAGCAAGTCCTAGTGAGAGTAAGTGGTCGTGTGCTTGCTCTCCATTCTCCTTTTGTGAGAGTGAGAGTTATAGTAAATTTTCGTCGTGTGTGCGTGCATGCGTGCGTGCGTGCGTGCATATATGCAACTATGCTGTGCATGTATAGGTTGGTCTAAAGAGGCCCTTGAATTTTCATTTTTTAAAGCGCTTAAATTGAATAACATGTTACCATTGATTTTTCCATGGACTTGGCAATCCTGATGCAGCCGAAAAGCTAAAGCATAGAAAAACATTCCATCTAACTGACTATGAGAAACTTTACGGAACTATATTGATGTAGTCATCGTTCGTATGCCTTAATGGAAGTGGAAACTTTGATGTTTTGGCAAACAACGACAGACAAGTATAAGAGAAGGTTGTTTGGCTTACGCGGAAGTATAGTCTAAATGATAGTTGCCTTCATTTTGTCTAGATTTGTTAGTATTGGTGTTTGTGTTGCTGTGTGCGTTGCGTGTTCGTTTTATTAATCAACATTACAAAGTGATGCATCGTTTCGTGAAACTTGAACATTTTTTACGCGAATTCATTGATCAGTATGATCCTAGAAAGCAATAATGAGTAAAATGAAGAACTAATTCACTTAATATACGTAAGCAAGCACCACGAACGTATAGAGGGTATGGAATCAAATCGTATAATATTTAGGATAATTCTAATCAGTCAGTCAATCACACAATGGATATTTATCTCTGAAAAGCCACCAAGTCAATATCGCTTGATTTCCTGCCAATCATATTTAAATCATATTCAAATCGGCCTTTGTCCCAAGGGGAGTTTGTTTTGTTAAATTTACAATCGCTCTCTCTCTCTCTCTCTCTCTCTTTCTCTCTGTTGTTAGCCTCGACTTCTTTCTTCCGATTGTTTTTATGTCAAATTTTTGAATATTTTTCTTTCAAATTGGTTTCGATTAAACGCATTCTATGGGTAATTTTTGCTTAGTATCACGAGTATTAGCAGTAGCCTAGAGATGCATTTAAAGCGGATGATTTTTGTAAAAGGATAATTCAACTTTCAATTTTTGTTTATACGTATACTTCAAGACCTACATTAACATCTACTTGTTGTACTTGACACACTTATACATGTACAGAAAATCCCATAAATTCCTCGACACAACGTAAATTCACTTTCAGCGCGAACATACGCGACACATAAACAGAATATAAAAGTTGGAAAAAAAAAACGCAATATACACAGAAATGGCAAATAAACCAAAACTCGCAATCATGCACATCTACATATCCACATCTATACATACGTAGACACCATACAGAACCCACATACATACAATCGTCTACAAAAGTAGTACAACTCAAGCACCCACAAAAGGTCTTTAACTTTCTATACCAACCAAAGAAAATTGTGTAATGGTTTGCCATCATCAAACACAACACCAGCAATACTGTCAGTAAAACGTAACACCATCAGCAAACTCCATCGTCACCATCGGATTGCAAGCATTACAAAATATGCAATCAACCAGCCAACCTACCAATCAGCTAGTCAGACAGACATTCAGGCTGCCAGCCAGCATTACTACAGCCGACTTGCATAAAACTGACGACACTCAGTCACAGTAAAGCATATTGTATATGCATGACCGAAAGCCATGGTGGTATTGCATTGAATTGGCCTACCCAGAGATTTTCAACTGTTTACTGCAGACGTATATACACAAACACAAGCACAAACGCACGTACACACACATACACACACACACGAACACACACACACACACACACACACACACGCAATCCTATAGACATACATATATACGTACATAATATTGTTGCATAATTTGCATCGACGTTGTATGCTATCTTTCTATCTATCTCACTCGCTCTTAGTTTGTCTATCTGTAGCTATATAAACGATAAAAGCCGGCCGTCTATATAGATGGACGAAATATTCAACCGTTTGGTTGGCAGGCAGATAAACCACCCGACACTTACATACATAGTTATGCATACATGGAGACATACCTGTAGGTAAATACATGTACGAAATACGTTCGTGTCAAGGCTAAAAGCACAAATTTCATTGCCAATGCATTCTGGATAGAAGTGCATACCAAATATATATATATGTATATACGTATATATATGCTTTTTTATATAACTATTGTACATATAAACCATGTATATAATGGGACCCTTATATATATATATATATATATATATATATATATATGTATATATAATTACAAACATTTATAGAGATATCTCACATATCATATATCAGACAGTAGACAATTTCAATATCACCATAGGCGTAACACTAGGACGTTCCTATGCAAATCAACTGTTGAATTGAGTTAACTACGCTTATGCACTTTTCTCTTCTACGTTTTCCCATTCCCATTACAGTTTGCATATGCCGACTATTTGCAGTATGAGTATATAGTGTAAATTGCATCCTTTTGAGAGTCACAACTTATGTTTGCACTCTGTGCACAAGTGGTGGAATAGATGGATGATACTGCTGGAGTAGTGCATTCACTTTTTAGTTGTCGATGCATTGCAAAAGAGTAGAAATTCACCCAACCACACATGCATGTATTCATAGTTTGTAGTGTACATGAAACTTGATGACGACAGAGCGACCACCTTAACTCATTGTGTCGCTTGTATGTAAAAGTGCATCCTTGTACGTCCGCCGACTCGGCATGTCCTTGCTATTAACTATATACGCAAATGCATACATGGGAGTGTATCTCTTGTCGGCATCTCGGTTTCAATGCTTTGCAAATATGTTTATGCAATAACTAGGTTGCTTGGTTCGTTGGTTGGAAAATTGGCGTTCTCTTTGGCTCGCCAATATAACATAAGTGACCTCCAAAATTTGTGCTGGGGCCCACTCATTCATTGTTTGCTCGCTGCTCGGCTGCCTGGTTGGCCTTCTTTCCTTTGCTACATATCCACACACACACATATATATATATATATATATATACATATATATATATACATATGTATACATCCTCTCATGTTTTGTCTGACTTTAGCGTGGTTTTACTTACTCTACATATACATACGTAAATACCTTAATGCGTGGCCATGAATGTAGGTGGATAGTAAAGTATATTTTGAGTTTATATGTTTATGCAGACATAATTATAATGCATTTGCTTCTTTGCTGATACTACTGGTCTAAATTCTTACTATTTGTAAGGTTAATGACCTGATTATACGTACATTTGATAATGAGCTTGATAATGAACTTTCGATGACCGGGAAAATACATGTGCACACTTACCAGCCGAGAGAGGTCAAAATATAAATTAATGTATATTTATGAGTCTTAGATTAGAAACTTGGATTTAGCGAGCGATTGTTGAATTATTGACTTCATCAATATTCGACATTTTGCGCAATACAAAATAAAACATTTTGAACCAAAGTGGGAAAGTTTTCTCCCTCGTATGAAAAGCAAATATCTTTACAGATGGTTTGTCTTTCTTTTTTTTTTTTTTTTCTAATGTTTTTTATGCTTGCTACTCAGTTGTTGTTAATCTTAACAGTTAGTGTTCGTAATTTTTTTGTCAATTCACTCGAAGTATGGCTTCCATTAGACAAAGTAAATTATAATCATAATAAGATATTTTGAATCAATTATCTTGAATAACGATTTCTATTCCACGTGATAAAATAACATACAAACGAACAGCAAAAGCAATCAACAGAAACGAATAAACGAAAAGTGTATTGCACCTTCTGTTTGGTAGAAAACTAAATACCAATTACGTGTATATCATGGCGTATGAATGACGCACAAATTAAATAATAATTATAAGGTCGCCAGAATTTTTTGATGCAAAATATGCATAATATGTGGAAACTCATACTTTTTTATTACATCATTCGATACGGAAGGATGGGGATTTGTATTGAGTTTGTCAAAACGTTTGTAACACTCGACAGAAAATTTCAGGAACATGGTAAGCGCTGAGTATATCCTTGGACCGTATCAAATTCGCAATTCATCTAGGCATGTCTGTTTGTCCATCTGTCCGGTATGTGGTAAAAATTCTCGCATTCGCAAACATTAAGATGTTGGCAATAAATTTGACAACGACACTAAAAGTTGCTGTACGTAGCATGGTCTTGAAAGTGGACCAAATCGGTTAAAAGACCCGGCTTAAGTGCAATATGAATTTGAAACTTTCCTCTTCTTGCGTTTTTCGCTCATTATGCATAAGCTAAAATAGGTGCACGATAAAAATTTCAATACGTGTCCTACAAAAATGAAAAAACTAGTCGCCCCCACTCAATACTATATATGTATGAAAATTAAATTTTCTACTTTTTGTTAAGTCTTTTTTTAAAACAATGGTGATGGATACAAATCATTCGTCTGCATTAATTTCTCTTCCCTTGCGCTTATTTACTTTAGTATTTCATTCAATTTTATAAACGAATTTTATGAAAGAATGCATTTAAATTCAGTAAGAATTGAGTTAGACTTGAGAAGGAGCCTTTATTGAAAACGTACAACTGCAACATACATCTATACTTTTATATGTTTCCTTTCTTTAATTTTGTAATTCCTTTGTATAATATTTTAGTCTCATCTAATACACATTGATATCATCCTTTCCTATGCATTGTTTCGCTTAACTAATTGAAGAACCAACCTTTCACCGGCCCATACGAAACGTACACAGTTAAATTTTTTTGATTTCTAAAACTAAATTTCATGTGCCCGTTAGCTGTAACTCAGATTGATCATTACGCATAATTGACAAAAGTGTGTTGAAATTTGCAATTTATTCTCGAGCATGTTTTTGCCTTTTCGGTTAAAATGCGCAAACGACACTTTCTTTATGATAACCAATCGAGAATGTATGTAATACATGAGCGAAATTTGCTCTTGCAATAAATAAAATATCGTCAAACTCAAAGCAATATTAACGGTAAACTCTCCCTAAAGCTTCCGCTACATTAGTAAGGAGTCCCTTCCATTTGAATTTGCCGAATTTACTTGGTATGTCAAAACACTGACTTTTCACTGATTTTTGTGAAGAAATTGTGAAGAAATGGGGAAAAGTTTTCTCATATCACAACTTTTTCATAATGGGATAAGTGAAAGAGGGTTCGTTCTTGAGATATAATACGTTGAAAATTTGCGGCTTTTACATTAAACACAAAAATATAATATTGAGATGATGATGATGGACTGACCGACATGCCTAAATTAAGTCAGAAAATGATTCTTAGTCAATTGTCTTAGTCCTTCAGGATATCGGCTATATTTCTACAAACACTTCATATACATTGCTGACTCTTTCGGAAACGTAGAAAAAAGTTCAATACATAAAAGAAATGGTTTCGTTAATAATATCTCGGGCTTCTCTCCAAGTACTCTGAAAAGACTGCATGTGGCAAATGATCAATACGGAGAATCTATGAACGTCTTGTTTGTATAATCTAATGGGACCCCACTAAAGTATCTACCCATAGCGAACTTGCTTGCAACGAACAATGGATTTTAGATTAGGATCGAAGAACGAGAGTGTTGATCACTTCTGCTTAAAACATGCTTTCCAAATTTCTTCTCTCTTCTTTCCCCAACTGCCAACTCGCCGGATACATACGTGGAAATTCCTGCAGGAAACCAGTCAAACTTCCATCCGAAATCAAAAAGACTACATTCCGGTAAATCAAAGATTTGAAACATCTGCATAAGAAGCCACTAGATATACCGTTAGATCATTATCTCATAGCGGCAGGAATTAAATTAGAACTGGTGCCCAGTTAAAAAGCCCACTCGAACATCTAAAAGACTATGAAATCGAAAGCAGTCTATGCAGCAGTATGTGACAAAAAGAATAGGCAACATTCAAGCAATTGCAATGAAGCCGCATACAGCGGATGGAAAAGTTGGAACCCATTAGTTTTAAGGGAAAAAAGCCGAAAAGCCAATGGATAACTGATGATGAAATATTGGAACTTATAAAAAGAAAAAAGAAAATACCGTGATGCGAGAAGAAATGCATGTATGGATAGAAAACCAGTGTTTGGAAATACCAATGCTTCACTCATTGCGGTCTGTGATCTGCGGAAAAATGACGGGTAACTGTTTTGATGAATAACCGCAACGGAATAGTCACGAGTCTGAGATATACGTCAATTATGCGTCAAAGATGTTACTAGATCCGTAGACTCTGAAGATGACGATTAACAATTTACTGGGCCATCCACAACATCCATTACAAAAGACGATAAAAGAAAAATTATGAAAAATTGCAAATAATTGCGCATAAGTAGCCGAATAGGCAAACGATCGTGACTCACATTTTAATGGTCGCGGGTTCAAATCTCAAGTGCGGCAGAGTTTGTAATATAGGCGAGCATATGACCCAGATTATCCGTCATTCTTTAAGTCCATACTTTGTAAGTTAGTTAGAAAATGTATACAAAATAAATAAATGAATAAAGAAATAAATAAATTTGAAAAACAACGAGGCCGTGGATAACGATGAAGTACCGGTACAGATTATGAAACTAATAAATGATGTTAATCTATATATCCTGCATAAACTATTTAATGAGATCTACGATACAGGCATTTATCCTGACGACCGGTTGATCACAATTCCAAAGAAAAACAACGCCAAGACTAAGACGTCGAGATTATAGAATGACATCTGTATTGAGTCATGTTTTGAAAATAGGCAAAGGCTTTATGGTATCTACGTATCATCACTTGGCCGTACTCAGTTTGGTTTACGGAAAAGCATGTGCACCAGAGAAGCTTTATTTTGCAATCAAGTTTTAGTCCACAACAGAAATGTACAAAAGGATGTCCTTCTTTGTTTCATAGATGATGAAAGAGCGCTTGGCAGAATACGGAACATGATTAATTAACAGATATCCCGGAGCGTCTTAACGTTGACGGAAAAGATGGATCAGCTGCATCAAAAATTTGTATTGGAGACAAGCAGCAGAAATCCGTGCTGATGATGTCAGAGCAAATTATATTCGTAGAATTCCTAGAAGAGTTTCGCCAAGGGTGCATTTTGTTTCCGCTTCTTTTTAACATCTACTCTGAGGCAATCTTCCAAGAAGCCATTCAAATAATGGAAGCAGTCACTAAGGACAATGGGAAAATCATCAATAACATCCGATGTGCGAACGATCTAATCATCCTGGCATGATCAAAGCAACAACTTTGGATATGCAAATGCAACTCTATCATCATTAATATCCAAAATGTAGAAATGCTTGCCAAGTTTGTTTGCCATGGATCCATATTACACGAAGACTGGGACAGCACGTAGGACGTAGAAATAAAAAGAAGCGTAGAAATGACTAGAACATTGTATGATGAAACATTAGAAAATTCGTCGGTCGGTGCCCTTTTTTGGGGACATTAAAATCATTAAAAATCAATGCCAATGAACAAACTGGAAGCCTTTGAGATGTGGTGTTAACGTGGAATTCTAAATATATAGCGTAGGCAGATCGCATGTTGAGAAGAACGTGGGGAAAAATATTAACTCCTACACTTAGTGGTGGAAGGACGCATGTAAGGGCGTAGGACTCATGGCGGTTGTGTAAAACTCCAATCTCGGTAAGACTGAGCACCATCGGTAAACACATACGGACAACGAGGACCCGAGAAGATTTTTTGGATTTAGTTAATAGCACAGCTTAGTACACAAAAAATATCATGAATTGAATAACATCATGCATGTGATCACTTATGTCCATCCATTAATGCATTAGTAATAAAAGAGAAGGAAGAAAAAATCCACCAACGGATGTGTTTAGAAGGTGTTCATGTTCATTGACGCTAAATGGATATGAGGCTAAGAGCGATTCCAAAGGTATCAGTGCTTTCGCCAAGACATAAAAAGTCAAAGATGTAAAAGAACTATAGAATTATAAATTTTCTTGCTCTCTTCTCTGTCATTTCGGAATACGTAACGTAGGAAAGGTGCGATTCTGCGTTTGACAGACGCGATAAAAAAGTTATTTATAGGGCAGACAGAATGTTTGAATGTGGAGGTGCATTGTTAATGGCTTGCCGGGCAGGGGGTAATGGAGGAATGAGAGACCAAGAAATAGAAACAATTTAGTAATAAAAAAAAACCTTGAAGCAGGTTTTTCTTGAGAACGGCAGCCATCATAACTCCAACAATGTTGATGGCAATTTGATGGAAAAATCCACTTCAGCATCGAATTAAAAAGTGTTACGACAACTTCCTTGCGCCGGAAACAAAGGAATTTCGATGGTTTCCTAAATTCAAACTGGGCCTGGTAGGCAACAGTGATGATGAACGCAATATACGCCCAAAGGCGATTGCACCGAAAAGCCAAAAAATTGAAATGCTCAAATACATGCATGGTACTTGAAAAATGAAGTTGCAAGAGATAATTGGCATATTGAAGTCATCAAGAGCAGTATACTCGCCATGAACACGCTGTTTCCCAAATGGAGTTTCCGAGTTTGCTCACAATAGAACAAAAACATTAACATTTGATTATCCTAATAGGATTTGGATGAGGTGATGAGATGAATGGGAAAATTGTTGCATACTTTGAGGATCTCGGCAAAGTGTTATATAGAAAACATCGAAATGTTAAAGAAACGTTGGATTGATGGTATCACTCTTGAACAAGATTGTGTTGGTTGGTAAGGAAAACAAATAAGAAAATTTATATGCGGCTGCTGAATACCGATTAATAATATGTAAACTCTATATTGTCTCTGGAACTTTAAATGTTTTTATAAAAGAATGCAATTTTAACATTCTTTAATCTTGAGAAGCCGTGGCCGCTTTTGTGAAGCTGCTACAGCAACGCCAATTTCAGAAGTAACGACCTGCACGCAAGAACTTCCAATCCTTGTGCTAAATTTGAAGCGCGATTGCTACATTTTTGCGACCGGGAGAATGCATAGCACAGACACATAGACGGAAGAATAGACACGTTCAAATCGGTTTAGAATGTTATGCTGATCAAGAAGTAGTAGTAAAAGTAGTTTATGGAGTATCTGAGGTTTGCTTCTGGATGTTGCAAACGTTTTGACAAAATGAATTCACCCCCCCATCCCCCATGATGCGTATGAAGAAACGGTGACAGAGTCCCAAGATTTGTTAACCAATGTATTAGTTTAGTTAAATTCCTAAGTGTAATGAAGTGAGTGCAAATGAGAATACTGTAGAAATTCGGCCAGTGAGAATGCGTTGACAAGCCCAGCAGTCTATAGTTCACGCGGTTCTAAGATTTATATTTTTCGCAATGTTTCAATGAGAACTTACAACCGAATATTTGGTCAGACTTGGTTTGTATTGCAGTAGGCATTACCTTTGACCGGAAAAGAGCATTGTCCAATGTCCACTCGTTTCGCACGTTCAAAAGAGCATTCATTTACATGATTAGTTACGGACAAGACAATGATCTATGAATCTGATCAGACCTTATAACAAAGTCAGAGCAACGTCATAAAAAAAAAGGTTTGCTGTACGGCAAAATTACGTATTCTTGGAGAAAAACCCATTTAGTTGCGGCGGACGTAGTCCCTCTATTTAGGGGAATCTTCGTTTTTCGCGTGACTATCAAATCTATAATTCGAACTATTTCTATGAAATTGTTATTCAATGCTTTAAAGCATTAAAACTAATAAATATTAATTATTTTGTTGAATAAATATTTTTATATATAAATTCTACTAAATGAATAATAAAATTGCAACTAAAATTTAAAACATGTGCGCATTATTGTTCATATTCCTGCGCAAAGCCGCCAACTAGAAGAGCTTTACGAAAAAAGCGCAAGATTGAAAATATTTTGATCATTAATATAAAATCTGCTAATGTCAGAATGTCATTCTGAACTTTGGCGAAATATGTGCAATAAGCTTATTTTTTATTATACTCATTACTTACACATGTCTACAACTTTGCCTAATATTTTCGCTCCTCAATCGTACATGCTTAATAATGTTTAATAGCAAACCTAACTAAGTACAAATAAAAAAATTCTTGAAGTTTTAGGCTTTACGAGGATTATGCGATCAATACTTTTCTTCGACATTTGCCTTTTCCATGGCAAATTTAATGAAAATGCTTTGCCTTGCGAAAGCTTACCAATTTGATCTAAGCGAGTAAGAAGAAAAGTTTGCTGCCCTCAAAATAAGTCAAGAACGTGTAAACATACATTTTCGACGAAAATTAACTCAAGAAAAAAAAAGGGTACCCCTTTCAACTTTCTTCGGTCTTACTTGAACGCGGTATAGAATTCTAAAGTCAGTTTAATGAATTCTATCACGACTTTCACGACTTTAAGGCAAGCCATCCAAGAACGTTTATCACACGATTAAACAGCAGTTAGTGCGACTACCATACATTTAATAGATTGCGTAAGCTGTTACCCATAAACAAGTTATGATGTTAAGCGAGCATAACTCGACGATGGGCCAAAGAAAAACGCGAACAGTTTTGCTCCATAAATGTAGCATTCATTCAATTTCGTTCAAACATCGGTTTTAAACGGTAAATATTCAAATTTTCGATAAACAAGGAAAGCTCATCAGCGGTATATGCCAAATATAAGAAAACGAAACGATTAGCGTCTTTTGCATTCTGACTCTGAAAAATTTTCCAAACCGGCGGAAATAATTATTAACATTGTGACTGACGCTGAAAACGTCTATAGGGTGCTAATTATTACTTTTTTGTTTTGTTTACTCTCAGCTCGGCTTTCGACACCGAAAGACGTTGCGTTTTTTCATTCAAATTCTAATGATATCTGAGATAAATTCACGGCAAACATTTGGAAAAAACAATGAAAAGAAACATTGATTTTTGTAAGCTATTCGCAGCAATTATCGAACAACGTAGACTTATTTCGATTTACTATTGTTATTATCATTATTATCATTATTATTATTACTATTATTATTAAGAAGAAAGTCTCTTACAGCAAAAAAGAATAGCGTGCTGCAAGTTAGCTTGTCCTTCTTGTTTTGTATGAGATGTTGTGTTTCTTTTTTTTTTTTTTTTGCTTTCTTAATTAATATACATATCTATATATATAAAATATAAAGTAAGAAGAAGTATTTTTTTGTGTTTTCACATTTCTTACTCTAGACAGATGCAGCAAAATTTCATAATATATTTAATTTATAAAATTTTATTCATCACTGACGTTCACTTTATTTCATTTCATTAACGAGAGATGAAAATGTAAACCTTTATGGTAAAGTCACGATTTCATTCATCTGTTTCTAATGCAGTATTAGTTCATACACCTCTTTATTGTATTGTAAACACTATGACTCAATTTGTCGGAAGTGAGCCGGCTTTTAGCCGACTAAGGTTACACTTCTAACGAGTTGTAAGCTTAATGTTCTCAATGGCGCCAAAAAAAAAAACAAAAATACAAAAAAATACAAAAGGAAAAAAACGTAAACGCATTCACTAAATATCCTTTATCTGGAGTATTATATTGAAAGGAAAAACAAGTTGTTCGGCACATTGGTTCTGTTGATTCTCTTTATATTCACAAAACAAATGCAAAAATATATGTATATATATACATATATATATGTGTGTATACATATATATATATATTAATGTATATACACACACACACACACATAGAAGTAAGAACAAAAAAAAAAAAAACAAAAACGAACAACAAACTCAAAATGAACACTTTCGACAGAAAACACACTTTACGTTATTTTTAAGCGAAACTTGTGCCCCTATATAGGTACATGTGTTTGGATAGAACGAAATGTGCAAGGACAACATATATATGGATACAAGTGTTCTGGTTTTTGTTTTCCGTTCTTTTTTTTTTTTTTGTTCCTTTTTTGAACGCGCTGGGTATAGTAGAAGATGACTACTTACTACCTACGACGAAAGCAGCGATAATAGTTGTAGCAGCAAGTAGTAGGTAACGGTATAAACTTGATGAATCAAAAGTTTTAGTATAATATTGAGAAGAACGGGTGTATTTTGCAAGTGCGAGTAAATTTCACAAAGTTCCCTAGCGTCAACTTTGACGACTATACAACAACTATACCAAGTTAGACAACGATAACAACTCCAATGCATGCATGCATGCATATGTATATATGCTACACTATTCATATGTACGTGTTGTATGAGTGGGTGTGTGCGTGTGCGTGTTTATGTGCGTATCTGTAAGTGATGTGCGATAGTATTGCATATATGTATGTATGTGTTTATATGTATTTAAAAATGTGCATACATGCATGCATGCATGCATGCATGGTCATAGTGTATAAATATTCTCATAGAATATTTGTAGTATGAGATCATTCTATGGTAGTGAAATTATCGATGATGACGATGATGATGATAATGATGATGATGATGACGATGATGATGATGATGATGATGATGGTGACGACGATGATGATGATGATGGTGATGGTTCTTGTATATGGAAAGAGATTGCGAGAGACAAAGAGACCTAGAGACAGAGAGAGAGGGAGTGTGTCTGTGTTTGTGAGTTTGTGTGTGCGTGTTAGAGTGAATCAAATTGTAATAGAGAGAACATTCTGTGCGTACTTGATATTACATGGAAAAACTGTCCAATATACTCATTCCTGTTTTCAAATTGTAAAACCAACCGACCAGCATCCTAATTGTGTATAAATAAC
This sequence comes from Glossina pallidipes, assembly GCA_000688715.1. NCBI lineage: Eukaryota > Metazoa > Arthropoda > Insecta > Diptera > Glossinidae > Glossina > Glossina pallidipes. The sequence goes on along the minus strand of KK499764.1, from coordinate 1,319,688 downwards.
AACAAAAAGAATAATAACAAATACATCAGTAAATATAATTTTCAGATTTTCTATAGAAAGAAAATGAGAACGAAAGCCTGGGAATACATACTAAACTATTATGAAATTTTTATTTAGCTAAGGTATGGTATTCTCAATTCGTAATATTAGATCACCTTTCTGAAAATATTCAATTTTCGATCCATCTATCATTTTCCAATTAGAGCCACAGTACAGTTGCGATGCCATCAAGCGGATACGCATATCAGATCTGTTAAATGCTTATAACACTTACATATGCATATGTTCGGGGACGATCCTATAAAGTATATTCTTTCCAGATTATGACGAATGGAGAGAAGCCTATGTATAGAACGTCTATATCTGTCGTTATTAATAAATGTCGTTAAGATCACGATTACGCGAGAAAACTGGTCTCCGTTTTTTTTTTTATTTATCGCTCTCGTTCAGTTAAGTTTGAAAATTGGATGAGTCAGGTATGTTGTGCGCTTACGCTTTAGTAAAAAGCCTTACATAAGATGCTACACATATGCTCGCAATTGATGTTATTAGCTGTCTGTGCTTCATACATAATACCTTAGGGATGACGCACAATTTTTAGTGAGGTAAAAACGATCTTCACTTTTAGACGCAGTAAGAGAAATCGTAAAATTTTTCCTTTGCCATAAGATCGAAAGTAATTCGTTATGTCTTTTTTAGTAAGCACACTTCCCTGATTTGCATGTAAAATTGTTTTATATTCATATTGATACTTGCGTTTTATTGTTATTGCTGTTGTTGTTATTATTTTATGTCAGTCAGTCTAGCTCAGTTCTTTTTTGTCCAGCCTTATTTATTTGCATTGATTCTACTACTTCTCATTTTCATTTTATTTTGTTGTTATTGTTGTTGCTGTTATTGCTTTTCTGTTTTTTGTCTATACGTTTACCATGAATTTGAGTTTGTATGTTCAATTTAGTGTCTGTCCGTTGTCTCGTCGTTGTATTAAAGAGAGATTTTTGTTTATCTATATGTGGTAATGTGTGTGCGTTTACATATATATATATATATATATACATATATATATATATATATATATATACATATATATATATAAATATATATATACATATATATATAAATATATGAATATATGAATGTATATATATGTATATATATCTATGAGATCATATGTAGATGTGAGACAGTTTGTTAAAATCAAAAGTTGATTTATTTTTAGTGCCTACTTCTATGCGTTAGAGTTGAATTTTTCTACAAACACATGCGTATTGTAATTGCATGTGAGTTTGAAATTTTTAATATGGATTTCATCATTAACACAAACAGTGGGCTAAGAATTATAAATTTTCAATTCATTATTTTGATAATTTTTGAAAGAACATTTTTTATATTTATAAAATAATTATGCTTCTCGTTAATGCAAATGCGCGTACCCAGCGTCGTTCCGTTTACAATACTTACAAAGTATACAGAAAGTATCTCGTATTCCCGATATGGAGCGTAAGATATTGACGAACAGGCGGAGAGACGAACAGACAGGCTTAAATCGATGCAGAAAATGATTCTGAATCATTCATAATAATGAATGGTGAGCTTTTCCTCAATTCGCCTAAGTGTTGCTTATGTCGGCACAAATTTCATACACTCTATACCACTCTGCTATACGATTAGCGTAGTAAAGTCCACAGATATTATGAGCGAAAGAGCGAAAGGGTGAAAGTACATTACACCATAATACAATCGCTTTCGAAATGAACGATATTCAGGATAAAAGCTTGCATGTTTAAGAAAACTCCATATATATATGCTTTGCCCGGCAAAGGCAATTCCGAATCCTAGATCTCAATCGAGCAAAGTAATTGAGTAATTGTTCTTGTTTCACAATTTTACCAAAAATGTTTTTAAAAAAATGGCGAAGATAGAGAAAATAAATCTTTTATCTGTTCCTTATTTTCGAATTGGACTCGTATGAAGCAACTGGAAACTGGCTTGAAAGGCACAATAAATTGTTCTCTTTACTTCTTGCATATGTTATAAAATTTTCAATTTTTAATTTTTATGCTATTCTTGTTTTATTTTTTATTTTGAAATGCACTGTGAATTCAACTTCTTTTTTTTTTCTTTATTTGAGATTGTTGTTGCTGCTGCAACTAACTAAAATTGTGAGCGTAAAGTACTAAATGATTGTTGCTTGTTTATTTTGTTCGAATGCATATATAGATGCGCATATATATGTGATATGCATATATATGTATATATATATATATATATATATATATATAAATAATATTAAGAAAAAAGCGTTAAATTTTTATTAACAGAAAAAGTTTCTATCTATATTTTAACCAATTTAAGCGCATGCACTAAAAAACATGCAAAGCTAACTGTAACTAAGAAATGTATAATGTTATGTAAAAGCTTATATACTTGTTAATATATGTATATAGTGTTCACGAATATATATATGTACACACAAACGTAATATAATATATATATATATATATATATATATATATATATATATATATACATGCATATACGTGACCATATATGTACATTGCATATACGTTTATTTGCTCAAAGAAAAAAAATAAAATCATACTTTTTACAGAAGATATTGCACATAATGACTTGGAAAAGGAGCTCTTAAAACAAAAATATTTTCATTACGTTTTGGAAAATTTCTCCTGAAAATCTAGCCACTTTCCTTCTCCTTCTTCAAAAAAAAATATTTTCATTAAGTTGTCGCTAAATCTCTCATGAAAATCTGGCCATTTTCCTCAAGTCGATGAAAAATATTTTTTGAAAGTAAAGAAAATCTATTTTAAATAGAAATCTTTTAAGGAATTTGACACGAAAATTTGATATCCCCTTACTTTAAATAGATTTAAAATTTTTGATTTATTTAATTCTTTCAAGTACGAAGTCAAATATTTCGTGTATAAATATTATATAGAAATATACGAGGAGTAGTATTAAGTGAAACATTTTTAAGGGATCGTCCTAAATATATTCACAATCTGTATAGTTGTGAGTGCAAGAATTATTAAAAACATTACAGACATTATAAGGTTCAATGTTTGAAGTGAAAATAAAACAAAATAAATATTTTTCTACATTCATTAGTTATTATGCTTTTCGATCGAAGCAATAGATCAAATCCGAAAAAAGAGAAAGATCCATTTGCTTACTATTCTAGCTTTGAAAACAATGAAATAATCTTGCCGGCAACACCTAAAACGTTCTTCTTCTTCTTCTGAGTAGCCGAGTAGGTAGGAACATGTTCCTACCAAGTCTCAGTGCTCGCGATCGTAACTATAATGAATATACGCGATCATTAAAGACACTAACAGACAGTAATAACACTTATCGATTGCACATGCACTCTAGCGACTGCGGTCACCGTCTCGCTATTTCTTTCTTTTTCCATTCCTCTCTCTGACAGAGACCGTCTTACACGAACAGGGGAGAGTAACTGTCGGAAAAAAAGCCTTAAATAGTAGTATAACTTTCACAGGTTATACATATAACGACTTCTGCTATACGCTTCCGAGCAAGATGCAAGATGCAAGATGCAAGATGCTTAGGATGTGTGTGTTATATCCTTCATTTCTCATTTCTCATGTTTTTTTATGGCCAATTAGTTGTAGGACCAAGTTGTTCTTCGATGAATAAAAGCAGAAACGGTTTACTGAGAAAAACAATCGGTTATGGATAAATATGGACTTGAATGTGACGATTTCTTTGAAAAATCTGTCTGAACTACTCAAATTCACCTTTACGATTACATCTTCCGGGCCACTTAGCGCTGAAAATGGAACGTATCGTCAAAATAACGTAAGAAATTCCGTTTTCCAATGTAACGGTAAAAAAGGCGGCAGTTATTATACCCTATCCGCCTGAATGGCCGCATAGGCAATAGTCTCGACTAGCAAATCAATGGTCGTGGCTTCAAATCTCAAGTGCGGTAGAGCTTTTAATAAAGCCGAAAGCCTAAGATGCTAATGCTTTAAGACTTTAGTCTTAGAATTTATTCTCTGGCTAAATTTACATTAATAATAATATTATACCCTACACCACTTGTGGTACATGGTATATTAAGTTAGTGCGGACGTATGTAACATGCAGAAGGGCCTAAAGTAGACCCACCTTTTATTATATCGATTCAGAATCATAATCGGAATTCATCGAAACTTGTCTCTTCGTCTAATGTGCGTCTATGTAAATTTGTGTTCAAGCTACATGTCGCAAAATTTTGAGATATTTTGATGAAATTTGGTACAGTGAAATGCGCTATTGAAAATAGTTCGGATCAGACCATATTTTCGACCACTCCCCATATGATGCCCTAGTTTGAAAAGTCGTTATATGGAAAAAAATAGTACTTTGAAAAATTTCTCGACAAAATTGGCTAAGTAGTAGTATTTCGGCATTCTAAATAGGAAATGAAGACTTTGGACTGGCTGGAGCAATTTTTGAACCCCCTCTCCTATAATGAAAAGTGAAATTCATTCGAGAAAAAAGTATAATTTTCAATGTTTGATGATGAAAATTGTATCATAATAATAATTTAACATAAAAAAATTAACTGTACCAAATTTGGACCATCTCGGTCTATACATATTGTGGATCCCACCGTAAAAAGGATTTTCACTAAAATTGATCCTTTGTGAAGCACAAAACTGTAAGTTTTAATATATAATTTCATACATAGTAATTTCATACAAAAATAATAATTGTGTTAGACGACGTGGTGTAGGGTATTTAACCGTCAACCTTGCCCGACTAAAATGCTCTTACTTGTTTTTCCATCAAAAAGATTAGAAAATGTCCAACTGTTTCATCTCTGCATATGCATTTTTCATTCAACCTCTATCTGTACATATATATAAAATTTTCGCTTTTTATTATTATTATTACTATTATTACTATAATTACAATTAACTTAGTCAGAGAAACAAATTCTAAGTAATAACCTCGTAGCACATCTAAGTCTATCCGGTTTTATTGGAAACTCTGCCGCACTTCAAGTTTGAACCCACGAGCATCGAGTTCTTAAGTCGAGTGCCTCTGCCTACTCGGCCGCTAATATACATAAATGTATATATATATATATCTCAAGAAAATGGTTAACTAGATGATTAGCTATTTACAAAATGCTATTAAATGAGGTTATGTATGGAATTGCAATTCAATTTCCGATTTTTGTAGCACACAGTAACAGTCTCCAAAAATCGGCCGTATTTTTATATATATATATATATTTTTATTGGATGGCAGAAAAGTTAAACAAACATATATTTAAGTGTAAAAAAAGAAGAAATTAGTTTTGAAAAATATTAAAAAAGTAGCAACTTAGGAGCTAGTCTCGCGAGTTAGCTTCAACTGAATGGGGTATGCGACACGCATCGTAGCAGTTCTAAATTTGAAAGTAAAAAAAACAAAAAAACTTCAATTCAATTCAAAGTAGGCAGGGCATTTGTAACGCACATCACTTGTGGTACTGTGGGTATATTACGTATGTGCGGACGTATGTAACACACACAAGGACTTGAGATAGGCTCATCGTTTATTACATCGATCGATGATTCAGAAAGTGATTTTGAAGTATTTATTTGGCTGTCTGTCCGTCTTGTTTTCTTATGTTCAATCTACAGGCCGCCATTTTTGATGAAATCCGTTTTGACTCAGGAACGAAAGCTAGTGAAAATGGTTCATATCGAAATATTTTTTTAACCGTTTCTCATATAACATCGCATGTTGAAAAGTCGATGTATGGGTAACTCCAGGATGATACAGGGTATTTTATAGTAAATCAGACCTACTGTAATGGTTTTTTTTTTCTTTATTGATACAAAGCTTGCTGGCGTTAGCCAAAAATAGGCGACGAAAATCGTCATCTATCTTCAAGTTATTTGAGGAAATAAACCGCCAACTCTTTCTAGTGATATTTAGCTAATAAGAACAGTAAGTATTTTTTGCTTTTCCATTGGCATCTTATCAGAGCTAGTGAATTTATATGCTGAAGTGAACTTTTTTACTAAACGTTTTTTTTCTCGGGGCGTTTACAATTACACTATCATATCCTGAATTTGTTGCAATCGCAAAGAGAACTTTCAGCACAAATTTGAATAATCTGCAAAGGGGTTTTGAATCGTTCACTCTTCCATGGTTGAACGGCAGGTTTTCGAAAGCTAAGTCGACAAAGCTATCGGGAATGTACTTCTACTTGCTCCTCACTTTCGTAGCAACAACAAGCCGAACAGTGGGCAGAAATGGTTTCCCCCTTCTAGTCTTACGAAATGAATCTAATAACTTGTAGTAAACCCATGCCTTTAAAAACTAATTGGCATACGTCGTGCTCGTCATTTCGATTATCTCATGAAACAAATTCTTTTATTTGGTTGATGGGAGGAAACACAATATTCAGATGAAATAAAACGTTCAACAAAATTCTATATCTCGTGCGTTAAATTTTTGAAACGAGCAGAGGTACGCAATTGTGCAGATGTATATGTAAGAAAGAATGCTTAAAGTTGGAAAAGGAGCGACCATTATATAAATGTAGGAAGAGGAAGAGATTGCGAGAGAGAGAGAGAGAGAGAGAGAGAGAGAGAGAGACCCGTCAGATCTTCCGTCAATTTGGTTACTTCAACGTTGATGGTCATTCTAATGCTATTGATTATTGATTTCGATGATGATTGATATCGGGTTTTCCTCACCGCATTCTTTTCTGTTAACATCTGTTCGGCAACCATACAAGTGGCTTGTCAAGGCACAGGTCTTGATAACGCTCATCACTGGTTTCGACCAATCGACGATTGGCTTACTAAAGCTGAACAGGTGCGTGCTATTAAATTGAAAAGATAAAAAATTACCGGAACCATGAGATTTTTTTGTACAATGTTGGATAAATTTTAACAAATCGTATTTTCACGGGCCTCAAGTGCTTTCTGATACTTTGGAAACAATAATCGGGAAATTGTTAATAATTCAGAGGTTGCTTCCAAGCACTATTGGCTGAGCACCACGTAATACAAAAGTTATATTCGACGTAGCCGAATAAATCATTAGGGCGTATGGCACGTACCAATTTGTTCGTGGCCAAGGCCATTATCGGAAAAGCGCCATCATTGACGTTATCGGGTAGTCAAGCATGTGTGGAATTTTTATTAAATGTGATTGGCTTCTTCAACGTTTTAAATTTATGTACTAAGAACAAGCAGCAGCAACAGTTATGCTCCGTTACAAGTAACCAAATATTTGGGTCCCAACTTTTCGAGCTCCAAAATTCCTCAATGTTTGTTAATATCAATATTTTTGGATCTCTTCATCTGTGTTTGTTGATACAACTCACGGTGTTGGCAGCGAAAAATACCCTTTGACCGTCTGCTTTGGCGGCTATATTATCGTCAGTAGCTTTTATCGGTAGTTATTGGTTATTGGTTTTCCTTATCCCCCATTGGTTATTGATGTTCCTTTTGACCCAATTTGACCTGTGGTTAACGCTGACATTACATCATTTTTATTAGAATTGTATGTACCGTCCTACTTGGAGTTGGCCATATATGTGGAAAAATGAAAAGTGATGGTCAGCGTTATTCGACCAGCTTGGCAGTAGAAGGCGGCAGACAAGGAGCTATAATATTATGCATCTTTATGGGTATTTTTCAGATCGCTGCGAGTCCAGAGCACATCGTCATTTCGTTTTCAAGTGTTAATTAAATTCAATAAAGGACGATTAACGGACCCTTAGGCGATTTATAATAACTCTGATGTCTTGATATAATTTTAAACCATCTCTTTATAATATGGAATCATACGTAATTATGTATATATAATGTTTATGGTTTTCCAATTTATATAAAAAAAAATTTGATTAATTGGAAAATAAGAGCGTGTTAGCCGGGTTTATATATGAAAGAAAACTGTTATGAAATCGGACACTCTGTGATCTAACTTACTTACGACAAGTTTTTCACAGCATGTTGATATAATTGCCGGCAATGTTGCATCCCTATCCCCCAAGGTCGAACAAAGTATATATATATACAACTATGCCTACTGGGCAAGCAATTTGTAACGCGTAGCTGCAAGACATGGAAATTAAGTTTTTCCCGCAATGATTGCATGACATGCAAGACATGGAGGAGCTAGGCGGCCCTTGTATAAAACGAAGGTGTTCTGTATATCTGTAAGAAAAATTGAAAGTAACTCTCCTTTTTGAGACATTTGAAGGGAATAAAACAAAGCAAAGTTTACATTAAATACGAACTTTTTAATCCCCGTACTTGATATACAAAAAGCATGAAAAGGAAGAGAAAAGATAATATTATATAGAGAAAGATTTAATTTGCGTCATTTTAAAATATTGAGAGTACGTTGATGTCCATAGCAATAGATTTATTTTCTAATCTCTGATTGCGGTCTGTTCATGCCACGAAAATAACATATCATTATAATAAAAAGACAGCCCTATTACCGGAGATAAATAAATCAATTTAAAATCGTATCTTAATTAAGAATATCCCCCACATCTGATCTAGGTAGTAGTAGTAGCAGTCTACGTCCTTCGGTGGCGGGCATGCGTGCCGATATAAAGAAATCATTCAGTTGGTCCTTGCAAAGACTTTCACATCTATATGTTAGATACAGTAAATAAAATCATCGTATCGTTTAGCTAACCCGTCAATTCTAGCGTTAATTAGTTAGCGTTCCCATTAAAGACGTATATTATCTGGCTTCCCTTCCCCCTTAAGGATTTCCACTTCCGTTTGGGGTAACGATCTCAAATTGCAATCAAATGTGATAGTTAACGTACTTGCGTGTATGAGAAAAGGTTAAATATAAAAAACAACCACGAATACACACAAAAACACAATCACACACACACACACACACATGTGCAAGTATTTGCATAGTATACATGTATTAATTTTCATGTTATGTGCGGCTTTTGGTATTTTGTGTGCAACGAATGCGATGCTTGGTAAGTTTGCCTGGCACTGTTCTACACGAAACTTTTTAATACTTTGCATGCATGCGAAATTGTGTCTCGGTTTCTATGTGTCGTGTATAAGTATTGTGTATACATGCGATGCTACAATTCTATGCAAGCGATTTTTGAAGTTTTTTTTTTCTTCTTTTTGTTGTGTGGAGTATGTTGTGTGTTACTTTCCTGCACTATGCATGCACTTCATGTGTGCATTCGTTTCAATTTGTGGCTGCCGAAAATGTTCATGTGTTTAGAACTTTAGCGTATTTTAGAATTTTATGAATGAATTTGTAGTTATAAGTTTGCAATAGGATGCTTTAGATGGTCGTTGAGAGAATTAGTATTAGAATGAGAGGAGGTTTTTGAATGTTTGGAAAGCTTATTGTCATCACTGTGGTAGACATGGTTTAAATTTTCAACGGCAACGGAGCTTGCTTTTTTGAGGCGGCTTTTATATATTTTAAAATTTTTAGTTCATCTACCCGGAACACCCGCTCCGCTCCTGCTCTTTACTTTTTTGATATCAAATTTTGTTTTTTTTTTTCTCTCCCAATAGTTGACCTTGTCCGCTATATATTTCTTTTGGGTTTTGATGATGATGATGCAAATGGTGGTACGAACAAATATTCTAGTTTTTGTTTAGACATACAAGATTAACACACAAATGGATATGTCGTATATGAAAACGTGTATGCGTATCTATCTATACCTATACCTATGTATATGCTCGTATTGCTCCAGTGTGAAGAGTATCTATTCTCTAATATTTTCGTATTGCTATTGCAGTGTACTTAATAGAGTTTCACTACTTTTCCATTTTCATGCAACGCAAAATGACTGTCGGTAGATTCTAAAATGTTGCTCGTGTCTTTTTTTTTCTTTTTTTTTTTTTACGACTATTTTAGTGGCTGACACATTATTTTCTAGTAACATAGTTTTCGCAGTAGACTGGTCTTCTCTTTGTTTTTTAGAATGAGAAAGTATGTACGTACGTACGTACGTACGTATATACATGTATGTGTTTATTGATTGTTTAGAAAGTGAAAATTTTATTTCGTGACAGTTCAGTTAAGTAATTGAAATTTTCAACTGAAAATTCATCTTTTTCCGAATTAAGAAAAATTTTGAAATTATTTCAATTCTTTGTCCAAAAATCTTAGGAAGGACATATTTCGGACAGTAAAACCGATCATCGTGTCTTCAGTAATAACCGTTTGTTGAAGCATTTGCTGCGCGAAAGCAGTGTTACTTGATGATTCTCACAAAATCACTTGTTCATAATCACTAGCAAATAAACGGTTTTTGAATTCATGTCATTTAAAAATACGCGCCAACAATCGCACAAAATGTGCATACCTTAAGTAAAATAGAATTTAGAGCCAACTAAGATATGTGCGCAAATATCATAAGCTGTTGGCTTGCCATCTGATGTTGGTGTACTCAGAGTTGCCAAAGTTGAGATAGAAAACAAAACCTTCCGAGTGTATTCGCAGTTAATAAAGGACGTGGATGTGAAAAAGAAATATGCCATCCGCCTACACTCGGCTTCAAGGCTTTAAATTCTTAGCAGATATAAAAAATATTTCGCAAACCATTTTATAGGTAGTTGTGAACATGCTCTCTTACACCTAACTGGCACGCCTGCTATTGCCAAAATAACTTTTAATTTTTATTTACTACTTCGACTACGACTCACATCAAGGAGCTTTTAATATATTCCAATACATTCCAACTTATTAAAGAGATTTTATATATATAATATATTCCAATACATTCCAACTTGTTAAAGAGATTTTTAAGCTAATTTAGATTCGTGCAGATAACCAAATTTCTCCCCTTCCACATGAACTTTTGTTCATGCTTAAAATAAGATAGTATTTAAAAAAATGCTAAGAAGCATTTATTAGTACGATAATTATTTTTATGAAGGGCCAACACTTCCGATTTAATTCGATATATTTCAGAAAGATGTGTTATTGCTTTGAGCATAGCTTTACGCTTTAAGAAAGGACAACGAAGGTGTCTTTAAATGCATAGAGTTAATAGTTAAATGATCGCACCAGAAGAAGTTATGAGTCTAAACGATCATGTAAGTTTCAATGAAATTAGTTAAAGGCGAAGTCGCAAAAAAAAAATAGATTAACTTTGCACACAACGTCAATCGACTTTGCCATAAAAATAAAGAGTTTGTCGTCCGTAAATTATGACATGTGAAAACTCCTCACTTTCGATCATTATCTTTGTAAAAAAGATGGTTGGGGTTATGGTACAAAAAAAAAAAAAAGAAAAAAGGAAACGATACGGGGACTCGGGAATAAGCAAAATGGCAGGAAAGCAACTAGAAACCAATACTTTACTTCAAAACTTCACCTTATAGCAGAATTCGAAACTTCAAAGAAATTTCTGAGAAAAAATGACACAACACTTTTTGATATGGATGGCCGGGTCGAAGGGTCCATCCATTAAAGCGTCTCGTATTACGAATAATGAAAGGGGGGAAGAAGGTGAGGAAACACCTACATACTACTGTTTCGTGGTGGCTGTGGTTGCTCCCAAAATCGCGGGAACGTTAAATATTTGAGGTGTTAGATAGGCCTCGCCCCCGTCAGGGGGAAGGGCATGCCATACACATGTCCTTGATCTGGAACTGCTTGGGAGCCTCCCTGCTCCCAGCGGGGCGCGAGTGACGCTTTCACTCCGTGTGCCGTCGGGTACCGTAGGGTTAAGCCTCCACGGCAAGAACCTACGTTAACCCCCTGTCACATCTGTTTCTACTTAGTATTGAAATCGTTTCAACTAAAATTGGAAACCGATTTATATTTCAAAAGCAAAAAATTTATTTAAAATCGTTTATTTTAAATGCGTGCGCCGGGAAGTATGTTTTGGAAATTTTTCCAAAAATGCATCGCATAGCGCGAATGTCGGCAATTCGTTTCAATAAAAATTGAAAAAAGCTTTGCTAGATGAGCACACGAGGGGTGAATTTAGATGAATGTTTAAATTCTAGCACGAATATTAAAGAGAAGCAGAGCAATTTCAGTGAATGCATTTGTATTTAGTAAATAAATAAATGATTTTAATACATTTTTTAAAACTGAATAAAGAATTTGTTTTATTCATTTTGGTTTTTTTTTTTCTGATGTTTTTAGTCAAAGTGTATGTTTTGCCGAGACTGTACCGAAACTATGTTTTTATAGGATGTGCTTATTTAGTAAATACATATAAATGTAGCCGTGTTTATATAACGCATATACACGCCTATGTATATAATGCGATTTTTTATTTTTATTAACCCATAATCAATTTCAAATCAACTATAGAAGTCGTCTTTTTTTACTTTTTTTTTTTTATTTTTAAATATATAAAAGTGCTTATGTAGTCTATTCTATGTATTTATAAAAAATTCAAATGCACTTTTTTTCTATACGCTTTTAAATTAATGCATAAAAAAGCTACTGAATACGCACACGTATATTATTAAGGCATTGGTTTTTGTGAATATTTACCTATACAGAGAAAACACTTCAAATGTATATATAGGCGTCTATGTGCACACACACGCATAGATACTCATATATACGTTGACTCTTGGACAGACGAAAGAGTTTATATATTTATATATTTATTATATATTTATTTATTTATATATATTTATATATATGTATATATACGTTTTAAATAAATTTCGTTTTACATTTTTCAAACTTGATTTTTTTCAAGTTTTTTTTTCATAATTTTATTATAATTTTATAAAGTTTTATGTCTGTCTGAGCATAAGCATACTCTTATGCATATGTACGTAGCCACTTATGTACATACGTAAATGCCTATGAACTTGTGTCATTTCAAATTCGCTTACTATTAATTAAAAAGTATTTCACATCCATCTATGTACAGAGGCATTGAAAAGTCTTGGGACTGGTCTTATCGATAAGACGTGCATTCAGTTTTCGAGGGGACGAACAAGTGCTTGTTAGATGTGTTCATATAGTTCTATATTCATTTATCCCAATTGACCAAGAAAACCCCGCTAAGTATTATTATTCTTATTATGATTGTTTTTTTTTTTTTTCAGAACAACTACTTACTGAATTGAAAAAGGACTTGGGAAGCATTCCTTCGAAAATAAATGTTCGGCAACTGAGAGAGAGAATGCAAGTGGGACTGTATCGATACCTTCACAATGTTACGCCACTGATTCTAGGAAATCTAAAAAAAAAATCCAACCTATTGTGGTGATAGACGACACACACAAGATAAGCACAAAAATAGGATAAATGTAAAAAAGGAAAAAAATAATCAATATTTTAAGGTTAGGCTGCAAAGGCAATCGCTTACAAGGCTCGTTGATATTACAAAAAAGTGTCGAAATCGTGCGAAAACTAAAAGCGAAGAACGATCAATTGAAAGGTGCACGACCGAAACTGTACTTTAGTGTTGTACGCCAATTTTTATCCTGCCATATAGACTTTTGGTATTCAGCCTCTTTGGAGACAGACCATTGAGAGCATTGAGAAATACGTTTTTTTTTTTTATATAAAATTAGTTCCGACACTTTTCACTACGTGGAGCTCATAGATTTGCATCTATGTATACATATATATATATATGCGTAAAGTATGTAAGCATAAATAAATAATACATAAGCACCTATAAATACAAGTGTGAGTACTTTTTTTATTTATACGCTTTTTTTTTTTTGTAACAGTAAAGTCTATCTATCTATTTTTCAGCCATTAAAGGGTTCTATGATATAATCCCACAAAAACGCATACATCTCTAAATGCAGGCGTAAGCACATTTTGCCACAAAACAACTGCAAGTTTTCTTTGACGCGAAACTCCTCATCTTTGATGCGAAATGTGCTCTGAATTGTAAGGATTGGGGATTATTTTATTTTAATAGACTTATTATGATAGGCGCACCGTAAACAATTCACAATCAGTCACCTAGATTGTCATTATATCGTACACCATTTACGATAGAGAAGGACTTGAGCAAGAACCGCCTTTTAATACAGCGATTGATACCGGAGAACGACTTTCCGAATCTTAGAATTGGAATTGTTCTCTATGTGTCTGCCCGCCTACAATCTGACAATGTACTTTTACGCTCGACCTAAAAATCGCAATTCGCAAATGTTTTGACGCAATTTATAAATAAATAATAAAAATATTGACATATTTTGGCCAAAGACGAACACTTTTGCCAAAAGGTCGGCCAACTTTTACGAGCATTCCTCATATAATGACTTATGTTGGGAAAGTATGGGCTAATTTTTTGGACTCCTCCGAAGAGTAAACTTTCTTATGACAAAGCGGCGCGCAGTTTTCTACCCAACACTAAAAAAATGCTGAGAGAGTATATTAGAAACTCAGAATCAACTCTGAAAATCGATCTAGGCATGTCCGTCCGTCCAAATGAGCAACTTCTATAATAAACATTTTGCTCCTAATTTTGCAAAATGCATAAGAAATTCTTGCAAGCAAGTTGTTAATGAAACTGTGTTAAATCAGTTAAAAGTCGCAGAGACGGAGAGAACAGCATAAACTTGAAAGCAAAAAGTGAAAGTTAGGTTTCTTTACTTATAAACTATAAACTATAGTGGACACTCGCACCAAAATACTCAGTGTCGTAATTTAATTTGTTGGTTTTTTTTTTTTGCGCACAGTTTTCTTATTTGTTAACATTTTATGATGAGAACCTAACGAAATTTGGACCAGAAAGTTTTACTATTTCAAATTACTCTTTACCTGATCGCTTTCATGAAAATTAAACCCCTAATATGTATGCCGACAACGTGTCACTTGTAGTAAAAGATGCGTACAGATAAATTCCGATTGTCTTTTGATAAAACTCAGCTTAGTCATCGCATCACTTTTGCACATCTTGAACTTTGCAAATCTGTGCTAATTAAAAGGAAACAAGTCTCGGAGAATGTAGCGGGTGCGATATAAAACTTCCTAAAACTTTTACTAAAAGACGGACGGACATATGCAAGTTATCATCATGATTACTTACTTATGCTTACTGCATTTTCGTAGCTTTAGCTGCATTGTTTTTCAAGATTACTCAGATAAGTCTCCAAACTTTGCTATACACTGAACGGTAGTCAGTTGTAAACAACTGAACCTTACACCGTACAAACACTAATATCTAAGTTCTCTATTATTGAAACGTCGGGAAAATTAAACGTATTAGGTACGTTTTATGAAACAACAATTTAGATGGAAGGAATTTATTTGTACACCTAACATATTAAAAATAAAAATTTTATGAAAAATAATAATAATTCTCCGACATTACATTGGGTTATCAGATGGCAATAATCGTTCGACCAAGTTTCATCATAAAATACTAAAAATTACACTTTGCTGTCGCATGAAGGCTTCGTTTTCGCAGGAATTTTAATATGAAAGAATCTTGGGATCCATTCTTTCCAAATTTTCTATTTTTACATTTGTTTGGTATGTCGAAATGTTTCTTTTTTAAGATATTAAAAATTGCACTTCTTTTTCCATCAACTACATGGGTCGTTATATGATCTATATATAGTCGCTCGTTAAATCTGCTTAATATTATTGTACAAAATATCTCGAAAATTGCCATGCAAGATAAATGGACTTTAGACAGACAGACAGATAAACGGACAGATAGACAGATAAATTTTGGATTAGATTAGTTAATTCGTCGTCACTTCATTACATTCGTTACATGCTTTATAGTTTTACATATGCCAGTCCTAACGGGAATGATTGCAGAATGACTTGATAACTTGCATTTATTTCGTGAGAAACTGTGTACATAAGCCTATGCACAAGTGTGTCTATATAATAATGAACAGACAAAAATTTACATTATTGTATGTGCATACAATTACATTCATATATATATATATATATATATATATATATATATCTATATATATATTCATTTTTAGTATACATACAAAAACTGCATAAAACTGCACCCTAGTCATCTATGTTTTTAAACAAAATGTATTTGATTGACCACACATGAATATTTATATATATATATATACTTATATACTTATACATATCTATCTACATATATATAAATGTACACGTATATGCGAACATAAGTACACACAAGAATAGCTTATGTCTCTCTCTGTGTGTGTGTGTGTGTGTGTGTGTGTGTGTGTGTGTGTGTGTGTGTATGTGTATATGCAGAAATGAATATTTTTAGCATTTTACTTTGCACAATACGTGTATATGCACAAACGCATACATACGCGAGCGCGTATGGATGAATTTATATGCATAAACTTAGAGATTTTTGTGCAAGTACAGTTGAAAAGTGCATTTTGCTGCAACTAACTTTAGAGTGCAGTCAACTTCGAAATAAAATATCAACAACAACAGTAATTATGGTTAGCTAGGCTTACATAAATAGATACACACACATATATATATATATATATATATATATATATATACATAAGTATACATACGCATAAGAATATATTTGTTACATCTCAAATCCATTTAAAGAATTTTTGAATTTTATTGTTGTGTTGTGCAGCTTTTAAATTTGTTTTGCGTATTTTTGCCGCATTCGCCCTTCCCTGACAACCAGACGATGAAAAAATGAAATTTATTATACATGTAAAGAAATATACATATACATACATACCTATATATACGCATATGCATACGTACATACACAGTTATATAGATACCTATATAAACCTACGTACATACATAGTTACACATACCTATATAGGCATACATACATACATACATACATACATACATACATGCGTGCATGTGTATACCTATGTATAAATATATATATATATATATATATATATATATATATATATATATGTCTTTAATGACTGCCTTAAATTTTAAGTGAATACACAAAAGCATACACATATACCAACGCATTGTCCTATTAAGTTGCTTTTAAAATAACCAACGCCCTTCTTTAGCTGCAAATGCGAAATCTTAATTTATATAAGAGCGGGAAGACGATTTGCGATTATTTTCCTTTGCCTTTATAAAATTTTTAAAATTTCATTTATTTTGCAAAATAAATTTTAAATAATTTCTTATAAAAGTTACTTTTTTTCCTGCACATTGCTTGCTTGACGCAAATGTATGTATAGGAATTTTATCAGATCTCCACATTCAAAGTCTATTTTAATAGAATTTGTTCGATTGTCTATTTACCGTTGTAATATTAACATTTCGAAATATCATAAAAGAAAGTTGAATGCAGCAGAATGCGCTTATAACTCGTTGATTCATTGATAGAATATAAAAAGAATTTTCGTTCGGCGTTCGGATAATGGGAGATAATAGCTTCACATAACAACGCCTTGCGGATGAAAATAATAATAATAATATTAACTTTAAAAAATTTTTGAAATCGTATTTGACAAAAGGATTTTTTCCTTTTTCGTATTATTTAACGGTTCTGTATTTATCTTGTCCTAACCTAATTTGGAAAATGATAAGCGCGAAGCAGACATTGAAAGCTACTCAGAATATACAGTACCCTTAAGAGCATTAAAATCAGTATTAAACTCTTCGCGTAAGTCGTGTAAGTCGCTATAGTTTTCCCCAATTCATTGGTATGCGTGGCGTACGAGCATATGATGAAAACCGGCGAGAATGTCACATGCAACATGTCACATTTATTATTTGTATTATAAATTATTTATTATATATATATATATATGTATGTATGTATCACGAACGCAAAAAAGCCGAAATCGAAAATTTTATACAAAAAATCAATCAAATTTCAGATAGATGCGCTTATATGATTTTGTTCAAATACATTAACATATAAAAAATGTTACATTTCTTGTTTATGTCACTTGTGAAAGGGAGGAGGGAAGAGACTTAAAACGTCCAGAATATGCTTACAGCAAGCTATAAAAGATGTAGTAAAAGAAAAATAAGAAACCCAGATATCGTTCTAGAATACCACCAAAGACTTTGTTGCATTTTGCGGTTTGATCAAATTATTCGAAGACATATTAAGGAACGAGCTTCAGAGAGAGAGAGAGAGAGAGAGAGAGAGATAGGCATTAGATAGAGTAGTTTCACCAAACAAAAAACAACAAGATGTACCGAGCTATTAATAGTTTGGCGGGAGAGTGTCACTATAATATTCTTATTTATAGGTTAAGGGAAGCAGGTTAAATGCGTCCCATGACTCCTTATTATTTAGCGTATCCCTTATGGCAGAGAAGAAGAGTACTCACTTTCTATACACCTTCTCGTTGGTTAGCTGCAAAGTGCACAGTGAGTAAAGCAAAGTGCAATGCATTTCAAGAAAGATGCGGCATTTCTTATGGGTTTCAGAAGGAAAGGAACGCTTCTGTTACTTGTAAAAACTTTTGTAAGAAATTGTAAATGCCGAGAGGTGCCAAAGAGAGGTTTGCCAAATTTCGTTCTGAAGATGGTTGATGGAGATGGAGAGTAATTCACATCCAATCACTTTACAATTGGCAAGGAACTTCTTATTCGCCGTTAGCGAGTATTGAGGAACACATCGAACACTTTCAGATTCTCGTTTTATTTAACTTTTCCGCCCAACCGCATATATAATTTTTGATGATTTTTTGAGTGAGTTGTTAACTGGCTGTAAAGAGACGAGGTTACGTAAATGAAAATCGTTTGGTTATCGCAGAAATTTATTTTGCACGCCATTGAAATGCATGAGGTGTTTGTCACGTTCAAATAGAAAAGATACTCATCTCAAGATGTTTTAAAATTTATTCCAATTCACGTTACTCGTTACATTTTCGTACTTAATCGAGTATCTTGCAGTTGTTTGCCTATTATTTACTAATTCAAAAAAGATGTTTTTTCTAGTAAATTTAAGGACTTCTTCCGTACCACCTAGTGATTGTAGGAAAGTTCCTTTAAATATTTGGCAAAAAATTGTAAATAGTCCATACAGTTGACTTTCCGAACCTAGTCTTACAATCGTGTCATTAGATCCTTCAAACCTTTGAATTTGCCTGAAATTTGTGCTACGGTTTCAAGATGAGATCTTTTAATAAGCGTCGTAAGCATTAGCATTTTTTAATGAACTAAAGTATGTTATGTATGGCCGTTGGCCAACCTTCTAACGTTTTAGATGACATTAATGTTATTCTTTGAAATTGTTTTTTTTTTTTTTTAAATTCTACCCCCCTTCAAGGATAGAGTGGATTTCAGGTAACTTTGCATTTATTATTCTAAATGCAAAACAGTAGCCTGTAAAAAAAGCATAATTTTTCCAAAAACAATTTTCGATTTATTATACATCAAGACTTGTGCCGTGCAATAAAAGCGTTCCCTTTTCTTTTATACAAATTTTGAAAAATAACATTGTTTCGCATGCACACAAACTATACACATGTATAATATTACCCTGTGCCTGGATATTTTCAGCAGAATATTGACTCGTAGTTTTTACTATTCATCAACGCAACTTATTCGAAATTTGTGGTTCTCTAATCTCGTTACAACCCCCCCCCCCCCCCCCCCCCCCCCCACCTTCCGCGGGCCCCAACACAATTTCTGGGCTGGAATAACAGATCGTGAAGCATTTGAGGACTAAACTGCACTTAAACTTAAACTAAGCATAACTCAATAATCAGCGAAAGCATCGAATTACTAACTAACTAAAATAATGCCAAATACATTTTTTAGTTTAGCTATTAACGATAACTTGATTGGAGAAGTCAAACTAAGATATATTTGATTATAGTATATGTTTAATGATTCGCTCAATATATTGTAAAATTTCGGCGAAAAAAATTCCTTTGCAAATTTGTGTCCGTTTATTTAGTTAAGGAGGCGGGAGATAAAGAGAAAATCAATATTTTTATAATACGACCTTTCTGTTAATAGCTAACATATTTATCTCATTAATTCGCATGCACTGCATGTGAATTTGCATATGTGTGCACCGGAGACAAATAATCTTAATGATACACACAATCAATGCATTATTGTTAATGGTTTCAAGGTGGCTTATACGATGCTTGCAATGCTTACAACGCTTACAATGCGTATGCATAAGTACACAAAAGGAACATGCAGACACAATATAAAACCTTTCATGGATATATATATATATATATGTATATATGCTGATATATGCGTGCTTTTAATGCATACATAAGTATAAGTAAATAGGTATATGCATCATTGGTACATAAGTATGTATATATGTATGTTGTATTTGTAACGGTGGCTAAAATTAAATACGTCCTCGACCTAGTTCGATGTCAATGTTATTGTGCCACAAACAAGTAACAGCTAGCAAGCAAGTAATGCAACATTCAACCAAAAGGCTGAAACAGAAACTCAGTAAATGATAGCTAGCGTAGCAGAAAATGGGAAAAAGCACGAGTTATCCCAAACAACACTCACACGCATCTCTAACGTAATACAAAACCTGCAACGGTAACTGCACAGACACAAATCTCGATGAACCTTAAATATACGACGATATTATATGCTGCTTATATAAGTGAATGTGTTACAATTGGTCTGAGTGTGAAGCGTTGTACTCCTTTCACTACAATAACCACGAGAATGTTCTATATTGACGACGACGACGACGACAACAACGACGACAACGACAATAACAACGACGACGATGATGATGATGATGATGATGGTAATGATGATGATAATGGCGACGATGATGATAATGATGATGACGATGATGCTGCTGCTTTATGCTTTTGCTGTATGCTTGTTTATAAAATTGTAGTCTGATGGCGGCGAATATTATTATGTATGTTAGCGATGACGATCATATGCGACAGAATTATTAACGGCGTTGGCTACAAGTGCATGTCCTTGCACTTGCAGGCCTTTCGATGACAGCTTCTATGCCGCTACTATTTAACTCACACACACAGTTTACTTACTATTTCATAATAGCAAACCACAACCAAAAATCATTTCAACGATAACGACATCAACAATTAGCTGCCGCAGTTTACTCACATTCACAACACCTAATTCACCTAATCACGATATATATATATATATATATATGTGTTTATATTCAGTAGAGTCGTCACACTAACACAATGAATATGCCGGCCCTAACTCAATCTAATGCATTACGATTTGGAATGCAATCGCTTCCCTGCTTTATAAGTACACATATAATTTGTTTAAACAAAAATAACCGCAATAGGTATAGCAATAGCAAACTCCCACACTAAGCACTCATATGCACAAAACTTGTAAAATTTAACAGCCCTCTAGAAAATAGTTTTTGTACCTATATCTTCCTATAGTACGCCTCTCTCTTTCTTTCTCAACTTACACTTATGCATACGTATGTTACTTATCTATGACTTCACTGCTTTCTATTTGCGTTAGGGTAATACATCTGTGTGTGTTTTCTCTTTCTCATTCTCTTTAAATTTATTTCCATTATCGACATCATACCATGTAGAGTGTGTTAAGACTTTCATATGTTTTGCATGCGAATAAATTATAAGGATCTCCAAAATATTTTCTAATACTCTTTCCCGCGGTAAACGGTACACACGGCGAAGAAGGCCCAATGTTTAAAAGGTTTGAAAGTTTCATTTTTAGAAAATGCTTTTAAAAAGTATCTTAAAATTGAGATATATTTGGTGGGACGATTTTCACATAAACGAAATATGTTTAAATGTTTTCTTTCTCTCTCTCTCTCTCTCTCTCTCTCTCTCTCTCTCTCTCTCTCTCTCTCTCTCTTCGTAACACCTATTCTCTTAAATAAATATTAGAGATTAGCGATATAAATATTCTCCCCAATAGCTTTATGACTCATTCAGTTACTCCCTCAATTTATATCTCCATATACATACATATATATACATATACATATATATAATGTATGTAATGTTTGAAAATAATTTATTATTCAT
Organism: Glossina pallidipes; assembly: GCA_000688715.1. Lineage (NCBI taxonomy): Eukaryota > Metazoa > Arthropoda > Insecta > Diptera > Glossinidae > Glossina > Glossina pallidipes. The sequence goes on along the minus strand of KK499764.1, from coordinate 1,297,786 downwards.
AAAAGGTTATGAAGAACTTACAACAAAACATCATTCACACTTGTACACACATCGCATTGCATTTTTTTCACAGCATGCACTGCGACTAGTGAGTGGCAGAAAAAAGCGTGACAGAGAAAAACAATTAAAAAAAAAAAAAGTAAGAGGAAAATAGAAGCTATCGAGAAATTTGTAAAATATCTTGCAATGAATATGTTTGTCATACGGTCACTCATCTCGGACATTAGACATCTCTATGATTGACTGAATTATAAAATGAAGTTTAAAAATGTTATAGCCCTGAAGCTCATCGCTTTCTCCACTATAATAATAAGCGCACAGCAAAAAGCTTGAAAGAAGGTAAAGCTGGGTTTAAAAAGAGGGGCAAGAAATGAATTCTTTTTTTTTTTTCTAAGCGTCTTTAATTTGCATTGACCAGCATTCTATTCCTTTCTCTCTCCTTATATTAAAATGTATACACATGTTGAGGAATACACACATGTACAGGAGTTTTCTCTGACGCACCAAGGATCATATCAGAACACGGATTTCGTAATAGATGCAGGAAAAAGCAAGCAGCAAGCCATGAAAAGCACAGTACAGGACGAGGGCCAGCAAAAAGATTTATAAGATCACTTAATATAGCAAACACTAACAATATTAAGTTGTACACGGGACACTGCTCTCTCAGATATCATCTGAAAAATATTCTGTATCTTAACGATAACGAAACGACTGAAACGTCCTACCACATTTTGGATGAATGTCCGTCTAATCAAATGACAGATGTTGGCCAACAAATTTCAACTTCAATGTTCCGAGCCAAAAGAGATAATGGGTTTCGTACGAATCCTTAAGCTAGACTCGTATTACGAAAATGATTGACGGATAGGAAATGACAGGTCAGCAAGTTTATTTCCTCAAACTGTGGCGAATCACTTTAAGCCAAACAGTCCTGAAAATAATTCCCTACGCTCTCTCTCTCCCCCCCCCCCCCCCCCCCATATCTTCAAATATGAAATGTCTTTAGAGAATTTTACGTCATCTTTAAAGTGATGCAGGCCATCGATAGCGAAATCATTGACATTGATATGAAAGTGGTAGAGAAACTATATAGCGATCAAAACAAACCAATGCCAAGTATACACTTTCGCTTTTATAGCTTTCATATTAGATGACCTACACGAATGAATTAAGCCTCACTTCACTTTCGACCGTAATCGGTGCTACTACTATACTACTCGTGAGACGCTTCTTTTTCTCTGTTGTTTTTGATTATTTTAAAAACCACATTTTTAAATTTATACAACGTGTAAAACAGAACCAAACAAAAAAAAAAAAGCAAATAAATAACTAAAATAAACGTAAATACATAATATATAGGGCGACTGGGCTGATTTAAGAGATCATTAAAGGACCCGTATATATATATATATGTATATGTATAGATTATGTAGTGGCAGTATATATATATATAAGTAACAAATACATATGTAAACAAAATGCCATTGCAATCGATACGATTCATTTAATGATCTCATAAATCTGATCATTCCAATCGCGCTTTATGTATATTTTGAGAATCTTGCAAACTGCTCTTTGAAGCGGTTTCGATTTCAGTGTTGAAAGGTAAGCGCAAGCTGTTGTCATAAATTATCGGCAATAGTGTTTTTTGTGTTAAGAGACTAACTAACTAAAAGAAGCAACATTTTTTTTTTTCTTCATCAAAACAATATTTATTGAGTCTGGGCTTTTAAACGTACTACCGATAAAATAAGTAATAGGTCTGCCAACATATATACGTGTAAGTACAGATTTTTAGCTAAATAATGAACACCAACACCAGTGGACTGTATAGGATCATCTGGTAAGTGATAATTACTAGTAGGCATTGGTAGACCTTGATGAGTATAAGAATCCGCTGGCAAAAGCCTTTCTTGGCTAGAATTTCAAAAATTAATGAATCTTCACCTCCTCCCCCAAAAGTTGTTTTCAACTCGGTATAGCTCATAGGTGCATTAAATCCAAGCTCCAGGTTTCAGGTCACTATCTGAAATTACCCAACGTTGCCATAGTGTCATTAATAGATGGATGTAAGTCTAAATTAAGTTGAAATCGCGCGAGGTTCTCTAGGGGATGAATGAATTAAATAAAATATCGTTTCGTATAACGATAGATAGTAAATCAAATAGACCAGCGATAAATTACGCGTAGTTGACGAAGTACATGCAAGGAAAGACAGGACAAGAATCGTAAAGCAACGAATAGAGAGAGTAAAGAGTGAGCAGCACGATAATAAAAGATCCGTCAGAGTGAATAATCGCATCGCAGCGCCATTCCTTTCTTATTCCCTAAATCCCTTTCAATTAACCCAAATCTCTAAAAAATTTCCCATTATATTGTGTCCGATTTTCTTTAAAATAGATATATAATGCGTATGTGTATTTCAAATAAAAAAAGCTGTCACTTTTTTATTTAAAATACTTTCGTACGGTTTTCCCAAAGAGGATGGGTGTCGTTTCCATTTGCTTTTTGTTGAGGTTATGTTTTCTAATTTATTGCAAATTTTTTTTAACTTCTTAGCATTTACGATTTAATCAACGCATCTTGGACAACAACATTCTCAAAATTTATCTCCGCTTGTAGTGATTTAGTTTGCAGCAACCTTATAGCTTATAATTGACATGACAAGGGAACAATTGAATATCAAAGGAGAAAATCCAAATCGATTTATTTCACATCATGATCTGCCTTTGTCTACAGCACACAAGAAGAAATACAAAAAAATAATATAGAATATTGGTAATCATAGCTCTCTTGAACTGGATAGCTCTCTGCGAACGATGTAAATGAAGAAAAGTTAAGTTATGTCTTCGTTTCAAGCAGACGACGCAAAATGCTATTGAATACGAGATGCGAACGAGAGCGGTTTAGCCAAAAACTTTAAATCAATAAAAACTATTGCTCGCGCACCATTATATACTCCCTTTTTTCTTAGCTTTTACGCTGACTCAAAGAATGCGTATTCAAGTTGATTATACGTGCAAGTCTGTGTTTGCGGGTTCAAATTTCAATGCGGTAGAGCTTAGTCGTAGTTGTAGTAATAGTGAGTACTCTGTCGATAAAGGCGTAACATTTACCGATTCGGCGACGTCATATTATCCATAGATCGAAAGCGGAAAATGTTTTAGCCGGGAATTTTCCTTAAGCCTCATGGCAATTTCAAGTCGAAATAAAGCAATTTATTGAAAACAGTACAACCGTGCTTGATTTATAGAGAGGGAGAGGACGGACGTCGTAACATTACGCACACAAAAATTGCTCTTTGCAATATAAGTCGTCAAGGCGTCCGAAATAATGGCACGTTACAATGGTAAGGAAGAAGAATATTCAGAGAAAGTAAGAAGAAGGACTGCATCTAATACTTGCCTGGAAGTCCCAATGTGAATGTGGTGTCAACCAATTAGCGAATGCATATTAGAAGGCAGTGGTCGGCCGACTTGAGCCCAAGGAGAAACACAATTTCCTACATATCACTTGGATTTTGATGGTATTGTGTTGGAATAAATCATTCCATAAAAGCGAGCTATCGCCAATTAAAATAGTTTCCATTTTCACCGCGTCCGAGTGTATACATACATCTACTAGATGTATCTTTTGTGGCAAAATTTCAATTTCTATATTTGTCACTGCTATAAAATCACTTAGCCTCACATTATATATTTTTCTTCATTATATGATGATCTTTCCCCGATACATGATAAATGATTATCGTGGTTGTGCTCTCACCGAGCAGCGCCTAATGCATTCTTTTTAGTAATAATCACGGCTTTACATCTCATAGCTGTAATAGTCAGGTGTCGGTTTTCGACAAGGAAAGCATTATGCATAAAATTCGTACCTTGGGTCGTACGTTTATGCGATTCATTGTAATGAGTATGAGCACACGCTGATAACTAGAAACCAAGAGTTCGCCATACTTGAATGAACGGATAAGTATAGTGCTGTGCGAACACTTTTTGTTTTAAAGATAATTTCTGCTGACGACAATCAAGTTTTGGACGAATTCTTCGAGGGCGCTTTACTTTCTTTAAAAGCAACAAAGCAGTAATGGCTTGGCATAAGCCATATATACTTATTAGAGCTCCATTTATAGAGTTGTTTCTTAAGCTCAAGCTCTCAAGTAACGGTACCATTTTTTTTGTTTTTTGATTGAAACGCTTTAAAAAGAATTTTTCCATAGAGGAATTTTTAATTTCGTGTCTGTTTTAGTATAATATTTTAGTGAATAATAAATATATTTTTACTTTATCTGTGCAACTCAAGTATGATCAAGAATGAATAACTAGGACTAATATATGTTTTATTTATGCGTTGCACATATACACTTAGCAATATATATAAGAATAGAGTGTGTAGAAGTATACACACATTTCACTTTTTCCATTTGCCCTTGCAAAGAAATATATTCTGTCTTTCCGGTGAAACATACATAACATATATATGAACATTTCTAATAAAAATTTGCTTGTGTTAGTGACAGTTATTGCTTTCCATGCTTCCCTTGCTTTCTTTGCTTTCCTATTATTGAATGAATGACCTGGACAACTAGCTATTGTGTCCTAATTACGGTAACACTGGCCGTTATACCCAAAACTATTCTTAACCAGCACAAGATCCTAAAGGTATGTCGACTTTTTCGTCAGTTTCGGAAAACCGAAGATAGAATCCTTTATAAATCCACCTTTTTTTTTGACGGTTCTCTACAAATCATAGCAAACAGAATCATGTAAAAAAATACATGCATTTGTTACATATGTTCCCCTATTTTGGAAAACCGCGTTGAATGGAAAAACTCTAAATATCTCTCTAACTCTCAAAAAACGTGCAAAAAAAGCAATAATCACATCCACATTTTAGAAATGTATAAAACAAACATCATTCTTTTTTATTAAAAAAAAAAAAAAATTTGAAATCAATGTATCAGCGAAAAACCAGTCAGTCCATAAGTACCATAATAATAATCTAAAAATTTAAATTGAAATTAAGAATAAAAATCAATTTTACAATCATTAACACAAATTGTACTGGAAATTTCATTATGGACTTCAAACAAAACTCTCTTTCATCTTTTAGAAATGTATTGAAATTACTTATCGCTCCCTACGAACTGAAGTACTGTGTCCAAGGCGTATTATAACGAAAGAGAGAAAGAGAGAGAGACAGAGAGAAAAAGTGATCATGAAATTCGAGTGTTCCCCAAAATCAAGTCCTTAAGTAGCTCAAGTCACTTACAATGTCTGACCGCCCTTCTGTTCACGGTGGTCCCCCCAATGGTATTTTGCTGCCGTTGCACAGAAATTCCTGTAACACACTGTCAAAATTAGAATTAAAAACAATATTTTTTTTCGAGATTTATTCTAAAGCAAAAACTTTATGTAAAAAAAGTATATTTGTTCATATTGGTGAAGCGTGTTATTTCAACATCGGATAAGAAAAAATGGATTAAAAAAAAAACAAAGTTATATATGGAAAAGTTGTAATAGATCACGATTGCGATCTGTCCATATAGACCAATTTTTTTCATATTTATGTATTAGTGTATTAGTTGCTTTTGATTGAACTTTGGGACAAATATTTAGCCAAGGCTAAGGGCGTAACTGTGGACCTAACCCTGACGAATACCAAGTAATAAAGAATAAACAACAGAGTATTTAAATAAAAATATTTAACTAAAGTACAAATTACTTGATTGCAACTTAGTGGAAAAATAATCAGTGGACGACTCATAGATGGTTAAAACTAAATAAAACATTGATAACGTTGAACAAAGAGAACAATGAATAGATGGATCATCGCATACGTTGACCAACAAAATTGTGCTGAAAGAAGAAAGCGATAACTGTTAGTCGTTATAGAATTCATACTATAGACGTTTACTTAATTACGTTTTTTGCTTTATGTGAATCCTTTAATTCATTTGTATATTTATTTATTTTACAATCCAAAGTCGAGTTCGTTTGGTCAGTTCATGAAAATTTCAAATCGATAGTATTATGCACGGTCGTACCTTTCTTCTTCTTCTTGTTCCTCTTGTTGAAATGAAAATTTTCAAATTGATACCTGCAGACAGTTGCAGATACTCGCGTACAGTCGCATGTAAAGTATATACACTTGAGAATTGTTGGCCGAAAACTTACATAAATATTCTTAAATAAGTCTTCTTCCCCGGAGATCGTATGGAACACATCTGTTCTAAGACGAAGGTGACTTGCTTACTTGTTATCACCAATTATTTTGCTACAATTTTATGGACTAATCGTAGACCGATGCAAATCCTCAACCAATTAGCCCCCAACGAAAGTGAAAATAATTTACGAAAATTCCAAAATATTAACAATAGCTTTCAACATCTTGAATCGAATATTTCGTCGTAGGAACGTCCCAAAATTTGATCTATAAAGCCCTTAATTAATAAGCCAACGTACCCTTTGACGTTTGTCAGATTCTTCGCAGATGAAAAGCGGATACCAGTTATAAAGGACTCATTATGCAAAGATAGGATGTTATCCATATTCATCATCCATATATATATATATATATATATATATATATATGCATATGTGTTTGTTACAATAATAGCGTTTTTATTAACGAATTTAAAATTTCAAAAACGAAGTACAGCTTCAAAATACGTTACAGAATACAAAATAATAAAAAAGATATTTATTTATTCGGCATATTCTTAGGCCTTTTAAAGGTAAGAAACTTATGTTTAAGAAAAAAAAAAACGTTAATAATATCAAGTCTTTTTTCGTTTCTATTTACATTTTATTTGTGTGTTGTCTTAATTTTTTTTTGTTTTTTACTAAGATTTATATATTGATTGCAGAATAACGACTTGCCTGCAAAATTTGTATCGGGCAATAACTTGTTGTTATTTTTACTTCTTCAACATTCTGGGACGCAAAAAGTTTGCTCGTGAACAAAAACTACCACACAGATCGTCTGATATCTAAAAGGATCTTAATTTGCGTTCGTGAAATGTGATTGCGTCAAAATATGATGTAATTATGTTCAATGCGAATAATCGAAGAAGAGAAAACAATTAAGGAAAAATCGAACGTCAGACACTTTGTAAGCATCTGATGACAGATGATTTACGTAAATTTGATTGATAACTTGTGCCGGTGTTTGATATTCAAAAAACTAATCAAAACTCATGATCGACTAATTACAAAATGTACGCGACGATTAGTAAGTTAGTAAATCTTATAAAGTAAAATTTTTCTGTAATTTCTTGTCGAGGTAAGATTAGTATTTTGGCAAAAGTCCAATGTTATCCATCTAACCACCGCATATACTGGAAATTTTTTAAAAGAATAATAATTGTAGCCCGCATATTTTTGCTGCAAGCAGCAAGGCGATGGATTAGCTACGATCACAGTTGCTATTACCAGACAACCTTTATCGAAGAACGCACAAGCACGCAAACAAACCTATAGAAAATGCCATAGCGTGATTACGACGTGAGCACTAGCCTTAAAAAAGATATTGGAAGTACTCGTCAAAGTACTCTTTGAATGGATGATCGGTTTCGGCTTCTGGAAGACGGCGGTTTGATGCGATTTTATGCGCATTTCCATAGAGGTCATTAATGTCGTCAGTGTCATCTGCTACGGAAAAATGGAAAATTATTATTGTTGTGAATTGTGCGTGTACTCGCAAGTGTTTCTAATGCGTTTCACCTTTATATTTTTGCTTTCTTGATACAAGTGATTTCGATGGAAGAACGGCCTCGTCAACTAAGTCTAATTGACTTTTTTTACTGCGTTGCGAATAGCGTACTGGCGGCGCGAAAAACCAATAATTTTTCAATAGAAGTTTAAAGCCGGGCATTTGTTTTAATTCTTTTAGAGCTTTCGTTTGCTTGGACAAGGCGCGAAAAGCTCTGAGTTGTAAGCAGTCTACTTCGGATGAGGCGTTAATCAAGCGTATAACGGACTTCGCTGTTGTAGACGAAACCATTGGATACAATTTAATATTTGGATCCAACGGAATGTTTTTGTAGGCTACACCAAGTGAACGACGATTAAGGAAAAATTCCAGATAGCCACAACTACGATCTAAGTAAATCCCCACTATACAGCCTTGCGAAAACTTTTGACCATATGGCAGTTGGACGGCGTCGTGTTGAATTTTACCTTCATATGAAAAACCCCAAGAGAACGCATTGGCACCCAAAGCCGAGACAAAATGAAATGGAAATTGAGTCAAATCCACGCACTCGGTACCAATGCCAAACATCTAAAAAGAAACGAACCATATTATATTTATATAATTTTACATCCATAACATTAAGTGGTTAAGTTGTTGAAGGTGAAATCAAGCGCACATGTTAGCAACAAAATTCTTAGCTTTAGCCTTTTCTTTTTAGCTTTCAAATATAATATATTCGTTCATCTACATATGGGCTGCAAAAAAACATTCACCTTTAAAGGTAGCTAGAGCATCAAGTTTGCAATTCTATCACTTTTCAACATATAGCGTCTCCTTTAAAGCAGTGTTAATTTTAACAAAAAGTTTATTTCTTTATTAAAGAAAGCCAACATATTTTAGGTGCGATAATGATAAGGTGTCTCTCGTTCCGATTGCATATATATATATGCAAATTTTATGCTCTCTTATGTCGATTAACTTCGCGGCTATGATTAAAGAGAAGTTTATCTATTAAACTCGAAGATTACAAAAACTTATTGTGATACTAAAGCAAACGCATAACATATATACTTGTACACATAACAAAAGTCAGTCAAACCAAGTGATATAATGTGCGTGTATATGGGCGCATGTATACAAAGCTTATCTTTCCCGTGTTTACAAAAGTTTATTACAATTTTTACCATTGTCATCATAAATACAGAGACCTTTTGAGATGGTTTGTTGAAGTCTCGAAATTTTTAATATATAAATTTTGTCTAAAAGCAGAAACTCAAAATAGTTCTTATTCTACACCTAATATCTATACATATATATATATCTATATATCTATATATTTTTATATCTGTACGCATATGTCTATATATACAAGTATGCTAGGAAATATGGATGGGTCTACTACCTATAAGTTTCAAAAAAGTAATGATTCATTCTTTCCATGCGGCTAGTGTTAAGATTTTGAACGCAAAATTGGCAATTCTTCCTCCCTTAACAAAATCTTAGTTTCTATTTCACAAATCTTCTATCTAACCAATCAGCCTTTGCCTAAATTATGTTCAGGACTCCTAGGTGTGTCAATATTAAGCATGTAGCATATAGCAAGTAGCATGTGTTGCTCCTTTCCGATTTAATTGCCTTCTCCCTTGTAAAAGTTTGAAAGAGTGATAGAGACGGAAGCAGGGAGGGAGCGATGTAATTAAATGAAATCATTTAATGTTATCATTTATTGTGGGTGATTTATTGAGAGTAATGTTTATTGTCTACATAGTGCTATTAAACTTATCGATAGAACAGCGATTTTACGGGTAAGTAATTCTTTTTCCTATATACCCATAGCCATAACGCTTCGCTCTGCGTTACAGGTTGTATACTAACACTGCGGATTTGATGTTTCTTAGGAAATAATGTTCAATATACTTCAAATGGCTAATTGCGGAAAATGACAAAAGCAATTCAAATCACTTATGTGATATAATCTTTGTAATCGTTTCAGGTAAAAAATGCTTTAAAGGCAACCGGGGCACGCTACAATTTCTTTAGTCAGAAGGGTAAAGCAAAGATTTTAATAAAGAATAGAACCAAACAAATAAGAATTTACGCTTTAAAGCGAATCTTACCTATTCATCCATCTAAATATAAACATTTTTTTCTATTATTTACCCAAGGGGGGCCAGCGTCGCCTATTAGATTTTAATTTACGCCAAATTATTGGAAGTGCAGATGTCGCTGATTCGACGCTGAATTTCATTGTGATCAAAAATAATAATATATATATATATATATATATATATATATATTTATATTTCATGAACGCGGTCTAACTTAGTGTAATGAAATCTAAATTCAGCGGTGATAAGAGCGGAGTTTAACGCTGCCGAATGTAATCAATGTGTGTCAACAAAAATGAATGAGTCAATAAATCTATCAAAAATTATTATACAAAAAATGTCTACAATTTGCTGCAATTGCACTTTTCTGAATAAAGGAAATTTTTTTTTTTTTTTTTGAAATTCTATATTAATCTTATTTTGCTCTTTCGGTCGATATTGCCGATATTGTTTACTTGTTTATGAAGTATTATGATTACAATTATCAATATAATAACCTTTTTATAGATAATTAATTGTCTCGTGGTATTAATTTTCAGATTCAATGAAAAAAAGTCCTTTCTCTCTTCTGAGATCTTTTTAAACATTCGAAAGAAAAAAAAATTCCTAAGAGAAAAATTTCCATTACAAATATATTCAAAAAAAATTTTCAAAAACGTAATTTTCTTTTTTTTTTTAAGAGTAACTTTTTCTCTCTTTTTTTCTTCTTAAAAAACTACAAAGTCAGATTCATAGTCAATTAAGAACGATATAGAGTTGAGCAATGACTTTTATTAAAGAATTTTCGAAAACTGTCAATTTTGAACAATTCTGTAATCGAAATTCAGACGACATAATAATTTTACTTCTTAGAATGTCCTTGAAAGTTGGAACACCGTCTGTTTAGACGGTCAGCTTGTGAAACTACATTAATATGAAGAAAGAATTCTAGCCTCATCATAACATCAAAACATATTCGGCAACGTTTGTGGACAGAAATGTTGTCTCATCCACATCCACATCCTGCACTTGACTTTATGCTTTATTCATCTCTATTTTAACGTTTTGGAAACAGTCATGATGATAGCGAGACTTAACACCGCATACGTTCAGCTTTTCGCAGTCACGAATCACAAATTTTATGACAGTGAAAATTATTATTAAAAGTTCATTTCTCCGCATAAAAGCTATTTAGGATTAGCAATTAAAAAATGTCTACTTTCTTGTTCCTATTTTTTTCCATACACTTTCTGGCAATGCAACGGATTGGATGTGATAAAATTAAATTTAAAAGGCGACAACTTTTTTTGTATCTTGAAATATCCTATCATTCTATTTGTCAATTTTGACAGATTGCTTTTGAAAAATTAAAAAAACGAAAAAAAATTAAAAGGATTTGCACGCATGCTCATATAATCTATTTGTGAGGGAGGAAAACAGTACTTGTGTCCTATGGTATTTGTGTACATTTATGTCTTTTTGATGGTTACTTATTTCGTTATTTCCTCGACTTGTATCTAAGCAGGTAGGTATAAATTTAAATTTGAGTGCATAATTTAATACTAGAAAAAGGAGAACACTTTAATTTTAACAAAATGCAATCGGGGACTGCAATTCTCACGATTGACTGACTGACTGAAAATTGCTGCATAAAAATTTCTAATAGCAAACATTACTTACCACATCTGTTCCTGCTAGAACAGTCAATATTCGGATTTCCCAAAAGTGAACCATGTCAACTTCTAATGGCTTGTTGCCTTTAACTATAGCAGTACCTTGAGAGTAAGCGGGATGGAATATTACGGTAGGTCCAACAATCCGAACGTCTGATTCAGGGTGGTCATACCATTGCCATTGCAATTCAGGAGCTTCGACATCATTTTCGCCACAACGACACATGAACAGCTCAGATAGATCTCCTTTGTACGCCGTAACTTTCATAGTTGAGGGAAACACACAATCGCAATAGGGCGGACAACATTTACGCCAATCGCGACCACCACCAAATCGTGAATGACCAATTAGAAGCTTTTCACTATGCGGCATATTTCTTAAGTTGTTAATGCGTGACGTGATGCGGAATGGACAATGGCGAAGTCGTTTAAGTACCATCGACGCTGGTAATGATAATGGTGACCGACGAGGCACAATCGGCGAGGTAGTTAATGCGTAATTTTTTCTACCTGTTGGAAATATGTCTCCTTTTATTCCAGGTCGTTTTTTTAAAGACGAATTTCGATTTGAATAACATAAAATTTCCTATATTTTCAATTTCTCTATTCGTTGATCGGCAGTCAATACGTACTTGAATAAACTCATCGATTGACTATTCAAAATATTTTCATTGCCGTTTCTTTTATTTATTATCAACAAAACTCTCTCCTGACTAGATTTGATGGCGTTTGTATACATACATAGTATGTTCTCTGCAGTATCGCACGAAGTATGAATAGAAACCAAAACAAAAATGATACTAAATATGTAAATCATTCAGCTTTGGTTGCAAAGTTGATGTATACTTTATAGAACGTGTTATCTGTAATCCACCAGAATAAATTTCACTCTTACTGTCACTTATGTAAACAAAATGCATTCGCTACACCTTAATTAATCATGGTATACTCAAAATTTACTTTATTCAGGGTATCGCCGTTACATTAATGCAATTGTTTTTATTCTGCTGAACAATGTTTTTTCTATTCCCCCATTTCCTTTTTTTCTGCAACTTTATGCGAAATTGTAAAAATAAGCTTTCAAATGAGAAATTTTGCACACTGGGTTGCCAACGTTTCGATATTTCCTTTTTTGTGAGAATAAAATCAATCAGAAATGAGATTGCAAAGCTGGGGACTTGTGCACGAAATTCTGGTAATCTTGTATTCGTCAAATATGAAAATAACTAATATGAAAAATAAAAAAAAAGAGATAAAAAGTGAAAATAAAAAAATTTAATAAATAGTAATAATATAATGAAATTAAATTGCAATAAATTGTCCCTTATTTTCCTTTTTTGCCGTTTTTATTCTCTTGTTCACGTAGAGAATTATACTATTTGCCAAGACAATGCTGTATGTTGGTTCTGAAAACGCAACTCAACATTAATTGTCGTTAACAGCCCGAATCCTTCTAACTAAGCAAACCGAAGAAATAAATGTCACAATAATAATAATAATAAATTTTAAAATGAGTTCTTTATCTTTCCAAGAAATCTTCTAAGAGATTCCGGAACTTGAACAACCTTAAAGGGCTGACACAATCAGGCGTCATATTCGTTTTCAGATTAAAAACTTCCAAATAGTGAACGTACTGGAAAGTGTAAAGCAAAACGTATGGTCGTAAAAAAACACAAATAAAGAAATCAACATAAACATGAAAAACAAATTTATAATTTTTCGAATTTTGTTCATTAGCCTGAATATTTGCAATTCGAGATATTATTTTGCTAATGTTCACAATTCGCTTAAGTTTTATGCCCCGGTTAAGAGCCCTCTTGTGTATTAATTGCTTCATAACTTGCAAATTACCGTTTATCTAAAAAAACAATTTAATGAATATATATCAACTGTAAGACAAGTGATTTTTGGTGCTTGTTTTTCATTTCTTACAAAATAATGCGTGCTATAAACTAAAATTGCAAGCTACATAATGTAAAAAAATGTACATTAGTGTAAGATAAACATAAATTAGATAAATAATTTCTAAATTTCAAGTAACTTGTGTCTATTTTTTTCTAGTACCTTACTTGTGTGTATATATCTACGACAATATGATTTGTCAATTCCCATAAACTTCTGTAAAGAGTCGACAAAATTGAAGTCTCTTAACCCGGAAATAAATATAATGGCTTGTAAGGAAATTGCAAAGTTTTCTGAAATGAAAATATAATATTTTGTTTATATTTAGGTTCCGCACAAAATGACTATTCTTACGCTTGGAATGAAAACAACACTTAACGTTCCGTACATCACGTGTGTCACAAATTGAAATGATAAAACTCGAATCTTGCTCTATGAAAGGGTTGAGGAAATGGTTAAATGCTTTAGCTCTGATTGCACTGAGTAGCAAAACGACGGGGAGACGAAACGTCAAACAATAATTTGGCTAGTTCTACAAAAATTTTATCGCAATTATGATTGGCAATAAGTTCGAGAAAGCAAACAAAGCGTCATTGCCCTTAGAAGTTAAATTCACTTTTAATCACAAGAACTGCAGGAAGCCTTGGCCAAATCGAATCTACAGATGATGACGACTTGGATATTTATACTTGTGATTGTCGTAGATTTTCATCTGAGCAATACTTCATGCCCAGAAAGCTATAGAAGAAAATTTAGTGTTGGTTCGGTTGAATTCCGCCAGCCGTAACATGACAACGATAAACCCGTGTTATTACAGGTAGTTGTGCTAGTAATTTGCGGATAAAAACCCAATGCGCTAAATACTAATAACAAGAAAGAAGAATCCAAACGAATCAATATTCAGCTGCATAAGAATGTTTGTTTTTAATTGTCGATTAAACAATTCTGTCTGTTGTAAATCATCTAATACGAGCATGTATTCTGTGTAATAAAAAAAAAATTAGCTCTGCAATTACATTGCGAGCAAAGTTAACAAGAGGTGATTTTAAGGTTACTTGTTGCTACATGTTGCGTTTTACATATTCACAGAGTCCTTCGTATAGGTTTAGTTAATTTCTTGGTAATTAACATCTTTGGATATATCCAACGTCCATCCCACGGTTTTCTGTTGTTAAGCAAAACAGCTGCGATAAAAGCTCGTTAATGTTCTTAACTCCACATTGCATGTTAGGATTGAAAGTGGGCTTGAAGAACTGCTACGATTGCTAAAAAAGTAAGAAAATATGAAGGGATGTTGCAATGCGATGGGGACCAATCTGTAAAAATGTATTTAAATTTTGCATAAATTCCTCCGTCAGCGCCATCTTAAACTACGATGAACGATGTCGCTTATTGTCACGATGCGGTCGCAACGTATTTCCATGGGCAATTTCCTCTTTAAAATATCCCCAAAGAAAAAGCGGATTGACAACACGTTCCCTACAGTTATCCTCAAGACAATGACAACGTTCTGGAGCAACGAAATGTTTCGATTCTAAGTTTGCAACTTTATTGTACTCACATGGTGATCTATCTACTACTGTGATTGTGTAGATAAGAAAAAAACGAAAAGCATTTTTTTCTAGACAGTCCACACAACGGGAATGGAGGGAAACTTGAAAAAAAATATCGATATATATTGCGGAGAAATCCATAACGTCAACTTTGTTCTACTTATAACGCAAAGTTCAAAGACAATTGAAGTACAACTCATGGCCAATTATTTGCATGTCGCTGACAAGAATTATAAAAAGTATTGAAAATGAAGTACTAAGACGGAACACACCGAATTTATGAGAGGAGTTGGCTGCAAATCTAAACAATATGGCTGCATTTACTAGAAGTGAGCAGACATGGAAAGAAGTAAATATAAGTGACAATGAAAAAGAATTTATTTAAAATTATGTAAATTTTATTGTCACCCCTCAAATCACTGGAAAAATCAATGGAAATGTCAGGCTCACAAGAGTAAAGTAGCATTAAATGGTTTCGAAGAAATAGTTGCAGCGATATTTGGGACAATTGCTGTTTATGAGCTACCAAGTCTCTATACATCTATACACGTCTCAAACGATCCATGACCCAAAAAGCATAATGATAATAATAAAATAAACTTTTTTGCAAAGATTCTGCCAAATGCTTCATGACGTTCTATAGCAGTGTGTTGGGAAATTTAAAAGAAATTGGATGAAGGTTGAATCTTCGAGTAGGAGAATGTCATTCTTCTTCCTCAAAGGTTTTAGCAATCTATTTAAATTGATTAATAAACAAATTATTGAAGAAAAATAAAGATTTTTATACACCTACTTTTACTTATTTTCCGCAAAAATCAGAAAAATAATTTTCATTTCTAAACACTTTCCTTTTAATTTTCAAAAAATGTTCTCTTTTATTATTATAAAAATTGTCGGGGGACTGCTGATCAGGAGTAGATCAAAAATCATGTCGTCTTTTTTTAAGTCTATATATATTGAATGCCACGAAGCACAAAAATGTAATAAAACAAATTTTACAATGATTGTGCGGAAAATAAAGTGTCGATAGGGTGGAAACACAACTGGATCACACTTTCTTTTAGGCTCGGGAAGAAAACTTGAACACAGTTTAAGCAAAGCCGTGATTTCGTAGTGTTTGTCTGCATATATGTTCAACTTTTATTTCTAAACCTCAGAAAGAAAGAGAACTGAGAGCTTTGTGTCTCTCTGGATGGCTTAATTTTTCATAATTAAATTTTTATCGGGTAAACTTTGTGAATAGTATAAGATAATTCCTTGAAGGACTTAGCTTAAAATTAATCGACTAAAGTTAAATAGCGCAGACAGGCTTGTTAAATATGTTATCTAATTAGAGTTTGCGAAATATTAATTTCGTACATAAGAGGAAGAGTTGTTTTGATAGGGTTTTCGAAATATTAATTTCGTATTTAAGAACAAGAGTTGTTACATAGGCGATAATTTAATATGAATTTTTTTTGTAATATGATAATTTTTGTTTGCAATGAATCCATAGGCGTTTCTTTTTTTGTTTTGTGCGACATCTTAGAAGAAAACTCTCTGCAGAGGTATATAAGATAATATAATCGATTGAAAAATGAGTTTACGTAGGAGACTTTGCTCTACAGACCTCAAATTTATTTATGCGCGGTTTCTTTGATTGATTGCGGAGGATGAACTTTTTATCCCAAGTAATTAAAGTAATCTGAAATTGCAATTTCATGAACTTGAATTGTCAAACCGTCAGATGAATGCGGAAAGCAAGGATTCGTTTTTCGAGTGAAACAGTTGACTTGCGTCTTGCCTGTATTTAACATAATTTTCCATTTATTTAGATACGCTAACTGCAATTTGCAATGCCACAACCAATAAGGTCATGCGGTGGGTAAATACCGATATTATTCCGCGTATAAAGTAACATGATGATCATTCAGTTTTAAAGATCCGCCTACTCAAAATTAACGAAGGACTCAATTTAAGCAAAACTGATTAACACTACAATATTTACTGCAACTAAAACACGTGTGTGCAGAAAAGTTGTAACCAAGTGAAAATCTAATTGTTACGGATTTCTCTGACACGGTTCAAAATTTATAAACCGCGCAATAATAAATAAGCAAAACAGTTTCTTTTTTATATTCTTCATTCTTTTCTGTAAGAAAAAGGTTCGACATGATGAGTTGTCTCCCTTCCGTTAAGGTAAGTAAATATGCGCACGAAAGGATATTATTATAGATATATTTTTTTTTATTTTTGAATTGAAGGCAAAGGTTTATATAATTTTCGTGTACTTGGCAGTTGCGATCTTATCAGTGGAAAGTGCGAAGAAAAGAAAACGTCCTGATATGTATCATGCGGTGGGTAGGAATTCTAAAAATCAACATCGCCAACGATAATCAATTAAGCAATCGTTTTTCATTTGCAGTTCGGTTTCTTTCACTGACTCTGTTATTTATTGGAAAATGTAAAGATTGCAAAGGAAATACATTATATTTGTATCACGGGAATTCCCGTTATGTTTATCTTTTTTTAATTAAGAAATGGCAGCACAGAGGAAATGCATTTGTTAGCAATATTTATTTCGCCTCAGTGACATAAGCCTTGTACATGATACACTCGTAAGTTATAAGTTTACTAGCAAAACAAGCAGGTTAGGTTGAACAGTATGGATGGCATATTCTCGGTATGAGAAGTATAAATAATTTCATGAAATCCTTTTTAATACTTTAAACTTTATCGAAGGGGACAGACGCATGTAAATTTTGCTTGAGTAGCCAAGTAGGTAAGAGCCCCGACTACCAAGTTAATGTTCATGGGTTCAAGGGCTTCAAGTGACATAGAGTTTACTTCGTCGGTAAAGGCAACAACAGTTATCGTTTGGGCATACACCCCACCCACTAGGTTACGGCTGCTAACTTAATGTTTCTTTCCCTTTCGTTTCTTTTTGCTGGCACAATAAGAATATAAACGTCGTGCTTAAAATGAATTTACGCTTCTCCAGCGAATAGTAAAGCTATTAGCAGTTTTTATATGGTCGTAATGAAGCTTGACAGTGCCATGGTAAATTCCTTAATGCAAAAAGTATGAATTGTTTTTAAACTGACTTAATAGCGTCTATGACATGTACAATCTTTTTGGGATGTAGGGATCCTGAAATTGTTTGAATCAGCCTTTTACAAAGCCAGCCACCGATCTAGCTTTCTTAATAGCAAGTTCAATGAGAGAGCAATGAGAATGAGAAAGCTGTTCATGGTTATTGCTGTTTGTGTGAATAGATGAAGTATTTCGTGGTATGAAATCTCTATAATTTTTTGCATTTATTTAAATTTAATTTGTTAACATAAATTAAGGGCCATGCAGCCATGTCATTTAAGTCCGAATACAGACCAAAAAAACAGGAAAATGTTCAGCATCAAAGGAAAAGATCACTTTTACATCAAGTCATATGTGGTAATGATATAAAAACTTGACACAGCAACTTTAGAAGTATAAAAGCGTTGGCCCAACGTGATCCGATAGTTCAGGTCGAATAGAAACGGGACGAATATAACACTCCGCTTGATGTATAAATTGGACAAAGACTAGAAAATCGCAATCGTAATAAAATTTGCTTAATCCATAATTATGTGCAGTTAATTTTGCCATTAAGAGAAACTTTGGACTCTGACCTTCTCAATGCAAGGTTCAACTTGAAACCGTTGGGAGAAATAGTAAATATAAATGAAGAAATCTCGAACTATTGGGCAACTGCCCCAATCAATGGGGCAATAGTAGCACGTAATTTAGATATACGTCGACAGGATTAGAATTTCTCAGTGGCAAGATAGTGGAAAAATTTATAGTAACATTTGAAGTGCTGGTGGCAAAAATATTTGTGAAATCATAGATTGTTATTAGTCTCAACTTGATAGGAAATCAATTTACGTCGAGGCATATGAAGTTTATAAAAGGGCTTTAATGAATTCGAAAAAACTTGATGGATAATCTCAACGAAATTCAGTTCGGCGCTGCATATTTCGTTAAGAGCATTTTCGGAAATGAAATTTTCGACTTTGAAAAGGCATCCCATAACTTCCCCTTTGCTTATATAATATTCAAACAAATTTGCATAAATTGTATTTCATCATTTCAAACATTAACGAATGAGTGATTGAATGAATGCAAAATAGATGATTAGATCGGTTCGTTGATGAAGAAGCCTGGATGTCAAATATGCTAAAAGATCAACTTGTATGAAGGAATCGAATAAATCAAAATATGGAAGAAAAGAAAATGTCAGAAAGACTACATATGAAAAAGATATGCGAAACCATGTCAAATATATCCGGAAGCGATCGCTGGTCATAAGAAGACGTGCTCGTACAAAGGCACAAAACCTTAGGAAAAAACTGATTAATTATGTCCTGCGTTGATTTATAAATGACATTAACACACAATATATTAAATAAAAGTGCCTCGTGACAGTTATGTATTCGCGGATGATAACTGGCTTGGACGCTAAAGTAATAATTAAAAAAAGAGTAAGCCTGACACAAATATTGCGCATGTACGAGCTTGCACACAAAATAGAACGTAATTATAACATCATTTATGGTTGTTTTCTTTCGGTAACAGCGATAATACGAAATCCTCCACTATAATAGGATTTATTACGAAAAACTCAACTTTGGAGGCTGATTGGGTTTAAAAAAAAATATTATGCTATCTGCGAAGAACAGGCAAATAGATGTATCCGAGATTAAGAGGATTTAGAAGGAAGGAAGGGCGGTGGAGCTCTAAAGAAATATAATCGTAGGAAGAGCTGAAAATAAACTAAGTCGAGTCAAGTCGAATGGACGAAAAGGAAAACGTTGAAAAAAACGCCAAAAGTCACATCATGCGTCTCATTTAGAAACCTCTACGAAAACGCAGATCGGTAAAACCAATTCATATTCAAATGACGATTTTCTACAATAACAATAAATTTAGTGCTTTCAGTTCCGATTAACTTGCTCACATGTCGAGAAATCTATTTATGTGACTTATGTCTCGAGCATAACTAATTGTTTGCTCTCCTCCTTAAGGCAAACGTTTTTCGATTGCGGCATTGCATCACAGCAATGCTATATTATCATAGTATTATATTGTCGCGCTGTTGGTATTGCGATGCTTTCGTTTATAATCAGAGTATGCATTCTGCTAACCGGATTCCTTTTTGATTTACTTGAGGAGGATAACTTTGATCCCTTTGCGTAACATTTCGACAACTGATTTTAAGGGTACCTTCGATATCCATCTATATTGGTAAATATATTGTTGACTGGAATTGAGAATATCGATCGGAAATTTTGAAACAAATTACGCCTATGAAAGCGTTCCCCGTCTCCTCCTCTTTAGTTCGAAATGCAAAATAGATGCTAGCATATCTCAAGTTAATGATACTAATATTTACTAAGCAGGCTATGCAAAAGAAAGCTGGTCCTCGCCATTCTCGGAATCGTTCTGACGCTGATGCCTTTTCGTATATTGCGATCTACTTTTTCCTTCAACGATTGGTTCGACTGTCTTAGTCGCTATTGGTGAATCTCCGCTTGAGCGATTGGAACCCTTTTATCATAAACTGCACCCATGCGATCTACCCAAAGTAGATTACATGAATGTTGGGCTTTGCCGTCATGCCAATGGTTTGTCCGAATAGTATCATGGTGTTTCTTGCTGTTTCGTGTTTGCGTTTTAACGTCTCCTAGGTTTGAACAGCATGGTCCTCAGTTTTCTCACTTCTGAAACATATCAGTCATCTTTAAACGTCCAACAATAGTTGACTGGAGAACATTTAATGCTTTTGTAAATTCGTCTTGTGTTTAATACTGTGTTTCGTTAAGTAATGTCTTAAATTCTTTCTTCTGAAACTGTTGTAGTTTTTAGTTCTCCGTGTCAAAATCACATAGTAACTTCAGTGCCCGCGTGCTTTTCTAAATACACTTTTCTGCAAAGCGCACATTACATTGACATAGATTGATTTACAAAGTTTACGTCCTTTCTACGTTGACGGGAAGATTGTTTAAGATCGTCAGTCTTGTTGAAGAAGTTCTCGACTACAATAATAGCTTCACGGTTAATTGTAATTTAGGACTTTTAATTTCTGCGTATGCATGCAACTAAAAGCAAGACTGTAGTTGGGCAAAGCCGATCCCTAAATACCCAGTAGCACTTCACCTAATACGACTGCTCATTAATTTTCATAATACTCTACCAAAAATTATAGATTCACGTAATTTTCATAAAAGCTTTCATATTGAACGTCACCCATACCGTCAGCCGGAATATAAGACCTATCTATATGAGTCAAATTTCCAGCGGTTAAGTTTTATATCAAATATGGAATATTGAAAATGAAAAATTAAATATTGAATTCTTCCTTCTTCCTTCTATGCGATATAATCGATAAACTAGATACATAGGAACCAAAAACGGTAAGGTACTTTGGGCCAACTTTCATAGCGAGCTATATCGAAACTTCGATCTCTTTACCACATGAGAAAGTTGCTCTGTCGGGCTCAAATTCCTTACATCAATTTACCTTACACTTTTTCCCATATGACAACTTTTTCCAAATAAAGCATTATATGGGGGGAGATCGAGAAAGTGGTCCGATCGAATCCATTTTCAGTAGGTTTTGTTCTCCGGGTAAAGCACGTCAGTGTACCAAATTTCATTGAAGACAAAAATATTAGGCGAACAAAAGGACTGATGGAAAGACAAGCTTAGATAAAAGCTACCTTAAACCATTCTAGGTGTTGCATACATCGGCACAAATTTAATGTACTACAAATTTACGCTACAAGTGGTGTAGAGTATAAAAATTGAAGTAATTATAACATGTAAGTGATCGCAACGTTATTCGTTATATGGTATGTGTGTAATTTAAATAAAAACGAAATTGGCTCAAAGATATGTCGGTGCCTAGCTTGTGCTACCTAACTGACTGAGTTGCGGGATAGCAAGACAACGATTTACAGTAAAGTGAATTGGACTTGCAAAAAAATGATAATTTTCATCCTCTTTGCCACACAACACTTCACAAACTTTCCCACGATCTTGCGAGAAGGCACCTGTATGCACAGAATTTAGGACAAACCCTTAATGCAAGTATGCATACTCACCATCTTGCATGCACAATGTAAGCAGATCTTGTAAATTGGCATAGGAAAAGAGCGAGTACGAAGGAAAGCATTGCACTGAATGGCAAATAAGTGTCCAAAATGCGCATACTAACACAGATATGTATATATATATATATACAGTAGTTTACATTTAAGGACATTACGTTGTCCTTTCTTGTTTAGCTGAACGAAAATGGCCAGCTAGCTATGCACATGAAACAGGATCAACTTTTCACACTATACGGAATCATTCCAGCAAAGTGCCAATCTGTCAGAAAGATTATTCAAATCTTTGACGATTTATAAAGTTCTTATTTCTTCAACTGACCAATCGGGTCAAGACAGATCAACCGCTACGACCGGAGAAACATCAGTCTAAGTGAGTTTCTTTTGAAATTACACTTGAAGAACTTGATAAGTTTTTCCGCTACCATCAGGCTCAATCGCTGAATCGAAAGGGGTTTCAATAGGTTATACCTGGTATATGTATATATATATGAGTCTGTTAAATGAAAAGTAGTTGCACAAGAATTAAATACCTTTGCATATCATATATGTATGCACATATTGGTATCGTCTTTAGTTATAGTAGTTACGGTTGTTACGGTGCCGAGAAGCCTGTAATCTTGTTCTCACGGTTCACAGTTTGCTAGCACATGTTTAACAAAAATTGGTTTAATGAAAAGGTTGATTTTTACACAGATTCCTGTTTGTCTGCTCGTCCGTCCACCCATCTGCAACACCTTTATATGAGAGTGAGTCACTCGAAGACGTGCAGTTTATTTCATGGTGGTGAGCTCGTGTGTTGCGCATGCTTAGAGTGTGTACAACGCTGCGTCCATCTATTACATACGTACATACATACAGGTATACATCTATACACATAAGCATATGCAGACAGGTATAAATATCCTTATTTCTTTCATTCGAAGTTGGCCTGCGTGTTGTTCGCAGGGTATAGCTCCCCTCGCATTTCTCGTTTTTGTTTATTTATTTATTCATTTTTTTGTTTCTCAAAAATCGGTTTCGATTTAAAGATTTGTGTGTTAATCTATGCATTTTAAGAAAATATTTTCCCAGGATCGTTTGTAATGTAGCTCTTAAATAGTGCAGCAAATGTGAAAACTATTCTCTCAATGCCAGCATTGATTGCTGATAGTATTTTATGTTCGGATTGGAAAATGAAAGGGAGGGGGGATCGCGCAACACCTGCTTTTCTAAATAGCGTGTGAATTATTTCCGTTATGTACGTTAGAAATAGAAAATATTTATTTATTCTTATTCATCGTTTTTGTTTCTTTTGATTGCATCTATTATTGAGACGAAGGAAGGGTGAATTTTTCCGAGTTTTCATCAACACAATGAAATTGTGTGCATTAAAACATTTTAATGCCAGTCGTAGTGACGAAGAGAAGCAAAATTCTGAACATTTGATAAAATATTACACTAACTGCGCATCAATCACTTCTCTAAACTTCACTTTGAAAACGAGCAAAATCGGTCTATGCGTTTGCTCGTAGTTGTGAAAAACCAGATAATTTTTATTGACGCTTCTCCAATTGGCGTAAGGGGTATTTGAAAAGCTCTACTGGTGTATATAATACCCAGAATGACTTCAGATAGATAGATAGATGGATATACTTTTTAATGTTCGAGAATCGATTTACGATCTCAAGCTTATCGGTCCATCTGCTCACACTTCGTTTCATTTCGTTTGCATTGGATGGATCAATTTTGCGAACACCTTAACATATGACTGTTTTTGGGAACACTTGGACGGCAAAAAGGTGTAATTATTAATATTCTACAGTGAAAGTCGATCGAACATAGCGTTCATATATATATGGATAATGCGCTCAATTTTGAACTATAACAGATAAATTTTCTATATCCCTTTACCTCATAAGCGTTCTCATACTACTCAGCCCTTATGTGCAACAAGGTCAAAGTTCTTTGCGGAAATAGCCGAAGAATAACAAGATCTTTGGCAAGGTCATTAGTTTAGCTAAATGCCAGTAAGTGTTGTGAATTTCGTCCTTCCGTCCGATATAAGGATTTGAAGGCATGAAAAGTATGCCTTTAGGTGGGAAGGTAGCTAGTTACACTTACTTAGATAGATAGATATTTTGTCACAAAAACAAATAAAGGACTACATTCGATGATTCGTGGTGTAGGGCATTAACGGATCGCTCTGCACTTATATGAGAAAGCCTTGCTCTAAACTATTTCTATTTTATAGAAAGATGACGAAATGCCGATAGTCTTGGCGTGAAATTCCTCTCCTCCTAGCGAACAATTAATTTCTTATGAAAAAATAAAGAAAACTTAAAGGTTATCTTAGGCGCTCAATCCTTGACTTGATTTAAGTCCTCAAAAATGTTGTTTTATAATTTTTAGAAAATTGTTAACATTTATTTTTTTTTGATAAATTATCTCTTTAAACATTGCAGTAATGGATTTTTTTTCTCAGTTACCTGGTATAGGCTGAGAAAATCGTGTAGAAAAAAACTAAAAATTGTTAATGATATAATCTGCTTTTTTCTTATTCTTCCCTTGAATCAAGTTGCCAGACAGGTTTCGCCGCACACACATTTAAATACACAGTACCGACGCAACGAATTGCTGCACTCTGTGCTTACGTACGTTCGGGTTAAATATCTGAAACAAATCAATGTTTGGCAGGGTTCAAGATCTTTAAAAAAATGAACGCTTTTATTAAACACACATTAAAAGACATGCGTAAGTATGTACGTACGTAAGTACGATCATGCGCGAGGACGAAAACGAAAACGTAAACTTCCACTATCGACGGCAACTAGAATTCTCACCTTGACATGCCGTTCGTAACATCAAGAAAATAGTTTCTGAAGTGTAAGGGTCGGTGTGGTCTCAAAGGCCAAAAATATAAATTTGCCTGCGAGACAGTACTTTTGCTGTTGCTTAATGCTCTTTAATGAAACGATCTCAATTCACTGAGCCGATCGCGACTAGAATAAAACCTAGTAACTTATATATATATATATATATATATATATATTTATTGAAGACATCAGGCTTCTAAGATTCAGCTAGAGTGAATGAAAGGCCCTTTTCTCGCTATTGTTAAATCTGAAAATTTTATGATCATATTTCTGGTGAAATTCTTTTCTTTATCTGTTTTTTTTTCTTTTTATGCTTATATACCAGTTTATAAGCGTAGAGTACAAATTGATAAACTCGAAAAAAAAAAAACGTTGGAGTACATGTGTTTACGTGTGCTACGCTTGAGGTCGTCGAACGTAAGAAACTTAAAATAAATAAAATTACAACAACAGCGACAAAAGTGATATGAAGAATATACACGACAGCCAACCAGCCAACCAACCAGCCAACCAGTTAAATCCAATTTTCCATCACATATAATGTTGTATTTTTAAAAAAGAATCTACGTACGAACCAAGGATATGCTTAACACGTGAGGTACGGATTTTAGGTATATACGTGTGCGCACACAGGGGCACACACGCGCAGTTACACGCTGATGCTGAATTCTTTTAAGTTTTATAAACGAGTTTTAAGATATAACGATGTGTAGTGTTTGCGGGAGGGTCTCTTCACTAAAAAGAAAAAAAAAAAGGAGAAAAAAAGATAAGAATAATAGCAAAGAAAGAAAAGAAATCGTATTCGGCTTAGATTGAATATTTTTTAATACCTACTACTCACTTGGTTTTCTTGTTTTCTTATCTTGTTTTATACCTTATAACATTTGTGGTGCCGGACATATTAAGTTTGTGCGGACGAATGTAACACCCGGAAAGATTCAAGGTAGACTCGCCTTTTATTAGCCAGCCTATAAGCCTGTATGTCCGTCTGTCCGTTTAATATCTGTTCATGTATTTGATGGAATTTTTCAAACCCCCTCTTATATAACTGTGAAGATTGGTTTAAAATAGCAAATTGACAAAGAAAACATCGTTACCGAATTTGGACCACGTAGATACATTTTTTGGATATCATCGCCTTAACACATACCCAAGGAAATGTAAACTCTTATATGGCAAAAAAATTCTCTGGATCAAATTTGAAATCGATGGATCCCATTTCTTGGACCCCACTCCATACAAAATTTTTTCATGAATAGGAAGCCTTCCAGAAAAAGGTTTTATTTGTAATATTTTATGATGAAAATTGGTCCATAGTAAACAGCATAGCAATTGCAGCGCATAAGGGATGGGTAAGCTTAGGAAGCCATAACTGCAATATAACATAGCATAACGTAATATATCATGTCCGGCATGCCCGGTTGTGTCCAATTTGCAGATTGCGAGACAACCCTATGAATCGATTTAGTTAATTTTAAAGCTTAACTGAACAACTGTAATCGTAGGGACTATGGAAA
Source organism: Glossina pallidipes (assembly GCA_000688715.1). Lineage (NCBI taxonomy): Eukaryota > Metazoa > Arthropoda > Insecta > Diptera > Glossinidae > Glossina > Glossina pallidipes. Next base: position 1,271,374 of record KK499764.1, on the reverse strand, counting down.
TGTAACACTTGGTGTGTCATTCCAAAATGAATCTTTCGACTTCGATGAGCGCGAAATAAGCAGGCAGCCTAAGATGGATGCGCACGATTAAATTGATTCACTCTGAGTGATCATGATCTTGAACTTTACATAATTTATGTCCTTTACATGTACATCACAATATGTATTTGTTTGCGTTGCAAACATTCGACAAACCAAATACACCGTTTGCTTGTGATGTTTGTTTGTGATGGATATTAAAAAAATTATTTTATCTTATAGACTACGGATCAATACACTTTCGAACTACTCTTGTGTACGAAAGTATGTAAACAAAGATAAGTAAACGAAATCTTCATTCATTTCATATATGTAAATATATATATAGTTTGTGCTATGCATAGATGTAATTTTGTAACACACTCATACATAGACATACATATATATGTACATGTTTTTTTATATACATAATTGCAAGTAATGACAAATGATTAATAGAGAATTCTTTCTCTAGAAGCTATTTAAGCGAAAACAGTGATCAAAATGGGAAAGAAATAATTATACGAAAATGATTAAATAGCGATAAAAGCAAGAAAAAGGAAACTTTCCTTTTGTCGCATTTTTAATAGAAAAATCTCATATGCCATGTTTCGGAAAAGTGTGGTCGTGAAGTGAACTTTTATGAATAGCAAATTTTGATGCAGAAGTAATGGAATTTTTCCAAAACAAAACATTCTATCTATGATGGTAACCAAATTAATAACATTTTAAACGGTTCCTACTGTGTGAGGAACTGCTAGTTCCGTTCCTAATAGAATAGAAATGAGCAAGAGATTGTCCCACGAAGTGTACACGTTTTTGATTAGATTGAGATATTGAGTCAACTTAATTTTCCCATCTAACTTTTCATGTGCCTATGTGCGGGGATGCCTATCAAAGCCTGCCAAAGACCTATATGATTCGTTATAGGTGAAAAAGTGGAGCTTACAAAGCACCAATTGGAGTCGTGTCGATCAGCTTAAAACGCTCGTATATCAATTTTTATTCAAAGCTTTTCGCTACTGCTCTGCGATTGCTTATAGATGCTACCTACCAGCTTGCACTTACTAGTTGTTCCTTGCTAACTGCCGCTTCCCAATTTCTATTTGCTATTTGCTAACTTAGAGTCCTCGCACTCCGCAATCTGTACCTGCCTGTGCTATTCCTCGTTAGCCATTACTTTCCGCTTACTTGCTATTAGTTGATGGCTAATGGCTAGTTTCTTGCTACTTCCTAGCAGTTAACTGCCACTATTTGTTAATTGTTTCATTTATGCTAACTATTATTTGCCAACTGTTGCTTATTGGCTGGGGAGCGAAACTATGGGGTCCCTTGGTTTACCCATGAGATGTGCCGAAACTTCATTTCTTCGTGGTGTTCCCTATAAAACATTTTTTGCTGCATTATGGCTCTGTATTTCCTTTGGTTTTAAGAGTCGCACAGTCAATAGCAAAGAAAGGTTTAAGGCTTACTATCTATAACCTAGCAAAAGGTTTTTCTCATTGGAAGCGGAAGAGGTCTAGTCGGAAGGGGCTTCTTTTCTAAATTGAAAAGGAGCGTTTCTTTCCCTATTTGGTTCTCTTGGTGTAGGTCATCTAATGTTGATGGCCAGCGATATCAAGTAGGCTGGGGCACAGCTGGGTGTGTGTGCTGTGCGACGACAACCTTGGAACCATTATTTCCCTTGAGAAAGGATAGTTAGGCTTGGCCGTCCGGGACATGTGAATAGTCCAAAGGCAAGAGCTAAAAGCGTACAGTGTGAGATCACCCAAAGCTGTATAGCTTCGTGTAAGTTCTGGTTTGAACGATAAGCCAAGAAGTTAAAGATTGTCCACGGGGGTCAGGTTGCCCAAAGTAGGATTGCTCCGGCAGGAAGCTGCACACAACCCATTGGAATGTCGGACGAATGCCTTCTTGCCTGACTGCTGGGTACGGCCCTTCGGGGAGTATTCGTGGTGGCTGTGGTTACCCCAAAGTCTCGCGGGGAGCTATTTAAGAGGTGCTTAGATAGGCCTCGACGTAGACCACTAAACGAGAATTTGGCCCACACCCATTTTCTATTGCGGTACTTCAGGGTAGAGAAGCCCCTTCCTTGGGGACTGTCTCTCTCCCTGAGGGGTCGTCAATCAACTTACCTCGCGATTGCCAATGGTTGTAGGCAACTCGTCTGATTAAGGCTCCACGCTAGGTGCAGACGTAAAACACACAGACACAGATCTGTTGCTTATTGGCTATGGCTTGTTAGTTGTTAGCCTCTACTTGTTAGCTGCTAATCGGCAGCTGTTACATTCTATCTATTACCTATTAGTTGCTGTTTTTCGCTGTTAGTTTCCTACTAACGATTTGCTATTTCTTACCACATATTAGTTATTAGCAGTTATTCGCGGTCGGCGGCATACAATCGAAAGCCACCAATTTCTAAATTTTGTATCTTATCAAAGAGATTGATTGATAAAGATAAGCGTACTCAAAACATACACATTTACATACATATTTTATGAGGTTAAGCTTAAAGGGAAAGGGATGAAACGGTTGAAATTTAATATTAAGAATATAAAATGGGGAGAGGAAAGAGTGGAAGGAGTTATATTTATTCAAATCGAATTGTTTGATGAGACAGTGCGTCCATAGGGACGGTATGGGTTCAAGAAAAGAATGCGATTAAGTTGAGAATATTTTCAAGGTTGCTGGCGTTCATTGTTGCTGGCAAAGTCTAAAGTGGGCTAAACAATATTTGCCTGCCCATGTAGCTTAGTTAGTTTGTATACGAAGTGTTTTTATGAGTTTTAAACGATTTTAACGGAATGGAAGAAATGTTCTATCATTTATTCGTTACGTTCAATTCAGCCAAACTCTTTTCGATCACTTGTCCGCTCAGTATAGACGTGGCCGCATGAATGATGAATTTGCTATTTGCTCTGACAAATCCTGCAATCCGCTATTATATTATAATGTGCATAACAATTCGAGCAGTTCGAATGGTAGCTTTGTATAAGTTGGAGAAAATCATCAATGGCATCATAACAAGAAGAACAAGACTAATCAAGATGGCCAATTTAAGTGCATTAGAGATTTCATTTACGCGTAGTACGGGACTAAGGATAGTCGAATGGACGAATGGTCGAACGTAGAAAGAATTTTAATTACGATTTATTTAATGATTTGATGATGATATGATTCGATTTGATTATTTGACAGTGTCCCACAGTTTGACTGATATCGCAATGACAAATCTTTGTCTAATAGTGAAACGTTTGTGAAGAATCTTTTGCTTCCCTTTTTTCTTGATTCAATTGTTTGATTATATTTTTATCTTTTTTTCCACAGTTGAGTCCAAAGTGCATTAATTCACCAATGATAACGATGTCGATGGAATATTCTATTGATGTTTACAATCTTTTTATAATATTTAAAATTTGTATTTGTACCCACTGTAAGTGTGACGTGTTCCTTACTTGAAAACGATCATAGCAACGACATTGGTTAGCATTGCTTGGGAAATCTTATGAGTTTATGACTTACATAGTCCCTTTACAGCAGTAATAATAATAATAATAATAATAATAATAATAATAACAACAACAAGAACAACAATGATAATAATAAGCAAACAGAGAAGAAAACATCTTTGGATAATGTTTAATAAATGCGATAATAATTCGTCTGCGCTTGTGTCTGTTTGTCTGCTGATGCCTACGCGTTGTAATGTAATGTTTTTCGTATTAAGTATTGTCATTTATATATGGATGTGTGCGTGCATGGAAACCGCGTGAGAGATGAAAAAGCGCATAAAATAACGCGATCTTTAAAGCAAGAAGTCAGTTCTAAGACAACGTTCAATCAGTTAACAGCTTGAAGCTGCAGTTTTAATATTGGAAATGTTTGTCACAAAATAATCCATGCAGTAAAAGTGGATTTTTTTTTATAATGATGTGGCGGCTCATATCTAGACAACAGCTTTAATTTTTTAAAGAACAATTTAATTGTTTTTTAATGTTATTACGGAAAGCTTTAAAGCTCTCAGAGCTTGTATGAGAAGCGTCTGCGAAGCTTCTCTCTTAAGCATTAATTAGCGTTTATATCAGGACCGGGCGTATTATTAAGTGCAATGTCAGGATCATATTGAACGAGAGAGAGAGAGAGAGAGAGAGAGAGAGAATCATCTCTTACTCAACGATCGGATGACTAAATTCGGCAACATATCCATATATATATATAGATTGGCAAAGGTGCAATATTCATTTGTAAGAACTATTCAATGTGCAATATATTCAAGGAATCGCGATGTTGTGACCTCGACGTACAACATCTCTCTATCGTCTAGACTATAGTCTTGGCCAGCTTGCTTTAATTAGTTATTAGCTTATTATCGCCAGTGTTTATGAAAATATATTATATATATATATATATATAGAAAAAGTATTTCTCGTTAAGTTACGTATAACGGCGAGAAGCTGTCTTTCGTTACAATTCTATGCAATCGCTTTAAGCTAATTTATCATAATTTATGTTTAATTGAGAAAAATTGTTTTCAAACATAATACAAAAACAACAAAATCTTTCATGTCTTCCGAAAGTATGTATATTACGTATATAATTTTCATAATTTGCTTTGCAGTTTGAAAATATTCCTCTAAAAATTGTATTAAAAAAAAAAAAAGAAAAAATTTGTAAATATTTGTTAAGAATCGCTGATAGAAATAAAGCGTAGAAAACGATGAAATCAAAAGTCTTTTTATTTTACAAAAGAAAGTTTTTCTTTTTAGTGAAAGTTTCTCGATTGTGTGCACGTACACCCCATAACTTTCCAATTAATTGCTTCAAGGCTCTTTCTCGTTGTTCATGCCGCTGCTATGGAATTATTTTACTCAATATTTGTGGGTGTGCTTGTGTGTGTGTGTGCGTTATTTTTAATTAACAACTTAACACATTCAAAAATATTTTGCGGTTCTCTTATTATTCTGACGAAGATTCCACTATTCGGCATCGGGCTGGGCTGCTCGAGCGAATTGGTAATTTCCTATCAATCTTGAGAAGAGAATGCATTAGCGATTGGCGCGGTTGGTAATCTATTTCTATTACTCGAACTTCTCCTTTTCAAAATGGACTGAACATATACAAGGACAGCTTTCATTGATTTGTTTTCTTCTTTTCACACTCGCAAGTTTTCAATGGTAATAGATGAGGGTTCAACTCTGTAGCCAAAAAGGAAGCATTTTTAACAAATGTCCAACCTTTTTAAGCTAAAACAACAAAGTTGGCACAAACACCGGACTCAAAACATCGGTTGAACAAAAATTTGTTTTGCCTAAGCTAAAGTGTAATTCATTTCACGGCCACACCATTGAAAGTATTTGCTTTTAAATTTTAAGCAATAAATAAGTCTTTGGGGTTTTTATGTACCTCAGAATGTCCTCCGAGTATAGAAATTGAAAATACTTTGACGCATTGACTTCAATAGGAAGGACAAGCTTGGAGCATTAATCCGCACAGAAAAGGGAATAGAATTAGTCGAACTGACCACTTTTAGATACTTTTCTGGCTCGTCATAGTCAGTCATAAGAAATAATTGTTACATTGTTTATTACGCAGAGACAAAATTTGCTTTCAAGCAGCCGTTGTACACAAAGTTCAGACAACGTATATGTTTTTTATAGTAAGTATTTTCTTCGGTTAAATGATTGCTTTGAAGATCCATTATTTTTTTGCCGCCATTTTTGCTAAAATTCATGTATCGTTGATATCCTTTAAGTAAGCAGCTCCGCAACTTAATTAGCTGATCACTATTTATGCACAAAATGTGAATCAAAGAAATAATTATTGGAAAATCAAATCTATATTTCAAACAAAATACGGATCAATCTTGATTATTAACACTAGAACTACCGAATACGTCGTTTTGATCCATTTTCATTTTCGATCTTCAAAAAAAAAAAAAATCGGTTGTAAGGGCACGTAATGTTCCAACATTTTTTTCATTGGTCACTTTTATTTATATGAAAATACATTGAAATATCTATAAAAAATTTCGTTTATTCATACATGGTCTAGTTTCCGAGATGTTCCATGACACATACCTGTTTTTCAAAAACAATCATTTTCATTTCCATATATTTTTCCTGCCTTGCAAACAGTCGTCCAAAAAAAAATACTGAAATTTCACATAGACATTTCTTTAACAATCAAATACGTGAGATTAAAAATTGCTCACGATCTGTGAATGTTCTTTAAAACTGCAAAGAAAATGAATGAAGGGGTTTGAAGGGGTTTTCTACGCTTAAGATTCAGAATCATTCCTAACTCATCCTAATATTAGAAGACAAGCCATCGGTCATAGCCGCTGATAGCGGGATCGTCAAGTGAAAATTAACTTTTATATGTAGACGATCGTATTCACTATATTCGTATTCTGAGGCAAGATATCAACAAAAGATTTAAAAATTTACTTATGAAATTCTAGGGATGCTACAGTAACAGACATTAAACCAGCTTATCTGCAACAAAGAGTTAGATGCTATTCGAGACAATTAAACGAAAGACGGTATATTCAGACATACTACAGATATTTAAAAAAAATTACGTTAGTCAGTTAGCGTTAACAATAACTTGATAAACGTATTGTAAGAGATCGCGCTATTTCGAGTATCATTATTTAGGTCCCCGTAAATTTATTTAACAAGCATTTTCTAAAGTTTTCCATAAATTGTTCTTGTATATTATTTGAAGGGCGGAGTTCCTCTTCGGCGTTCTTCTTCGGCTTATAGTGTTCGAAATTTTAATTGTGTTGTGAACGTCTTACCGCAAGACCAATGATTTGTTTGTAAAGTGCGATTGTTTGTGCGGTCATTAGCAACGAGCAGTGGTTGATTGTTCGCATTTTCATACTCTACACTGTGTGTACACTTGTGGTACAAAGTTACATTATTATTATACAAGTTTGTGCGGATGTATGCAACATTCAAAAGAATTTGAGATAGATTCAAGATCAATTTGTAAATTGATCTATGCTTGTCTGTCCGTCCTGTCTTCTTGTGCTCCACCTAGTTAGGTCGCAAACTTTTGAGATGCTTTGACGTTTTACCTTAAAGACGAACCACGAGATGTAAGAAGACAATCTATACAAAAAATGTCGCTTCAAAAAATACTACTTGTGGCGGGATAAACAATTATTCGTGCATGCTACACTGTGTGCTTATAGTTTAGTTCAAACTTTTTAAAAGAATCTCATTAATCTAGAGCCGGATATTATGATTTCGAATATCGTATAAACTCAACAATAACTTTCCATTATCGACGAGAGTTTCCAGCCGGTAGAATATACATTTCATTTACTATCGAGTGAAAAATGTTTCGATCGTAAAGTTTCTGCATATTTAGCATAATTGCTGCTAAGGTACGGAACCGCAAATCGCCTGTAAAAGAATTAGTTTTGAATGAGCAAAAGCTTTGCGTTTTCTAGGGTTGTGCTTATCGTAAGCTTTATTATTACATATATTTATAGTAAATTAAAAATTATTTAAAAAATATTTACATTAATTAACCAAAAGTAACAAACAAACCGGAAGACAATGATTTCGATGCACTTAAGTTATAAGTAAAATTAAATAAAAATTTACTTAATACTAATGTGGAAGACATGGATTACTTGCATTATGACTATTTAAAGCAGATTGTAACACAGCTGGGATTTTTTTTATTTATTTAATTATTATTAATAGCTTTTTTTTTTTTTTTGTTTGTAAATAAATATTGCACTCACAAAACGAAATCAAAAATGAAGTATAAAATTGCCAGAGAGAACGCGTGAGTAGATTGATTCTGGAACGAGCTCTGTCTGGTTAAGGCACTGCGCGGTGATAAACCAATTTTTAATTTCTCTTAGAAAATGGAAGAAGAAGAACACGAGCTGAATAGCTGAGACCTTCGGTTAGTAAGGAGTCTCCCCCTCTTCCGCTCCTTTATCCTTACATGGTAAGTTTGGTTAGAGTGACTTTGAGTCCATAATGTTAACCACACGATCTTGCTTGAGTTGTGAACACGCCAAAAGCGTGTCTTAAACTGATTTAAGAACTCGATAAGTGCACGAATTTATACAAGGAATTTTTGAACTGAGACAACGAAAGACAAATAAATAAATAAAAAGAAAAAAAAACACACACACACACCAACCAACTCGATATTGATGGCTAAATATTATTATTTTAAAATTAAGGGTGGTTTGTGTTAAACGAATACACACCAGAAAGCAACGGACAACGAGAATTCCGTCTTTGTTTAATCAAATCCAAAGCGAATCGAACTAAACCGTTTTAAACGAGCACAGGTAGTTTTAGTTTAGCTATTGTTACAACTTGTAGTTTATGATTTCTAGTATAATTTCAAGTGTCCAATTCTAACATTATTGAAGGTCAGTTTTTATACCCACCACCACCACAAGACGAGGAGGGTATACAATAACTTTGCCATTCTTTTTGCAGTAAATGCTGCACATCTTTTCAGAGATTCAGCATTAAATGTACTGAGTATTTTCAAAAAGTTCGAGACTTTTTTATATTCTACACTATTTGCGGTACTTGCGGTATGCTAAGTTCATGGGGACGTTCAGAAAACGAGCTTGTCTGTCCGTGAATCTTTCAAAATTCGCTGGATAATAGTATTATATTTCGTCATTTTATATAGGAATGAACAATAAATTCGGTTAGGTTCGGGAATTTTTCGTAAACCCCTTCCAACAAACACTGAACCTTTCTATAGAGTGTCTACCTATCTTTTGTGTCATGATGAAAACTAATTAATAATAATAAATAGTAAATTGATAAAGAAATCAACCTGAACCATATAGACCTATTTTTTGAATAGACTGCACATAAGGATTCTCAGAATATGAAAACACTCTTATATGCCAAAAATGCCTAATTGTTAACATTTTATGATGAAAATTTGTTCGTAGCAGTAATTTGGCATAAAAGTTAATTGGACCCAATTTGATTATAATGGGTCTATTTCTTGGACTGTGCTACATAAGATTTTTCAAAAAGACTTTTAATTTCCAATAATTTATGATGGATATTAGTTCGTAAAACCAATTTAACAAAAAAAATTGACAGTAGGGTATTTGGATCACATACGTCAGATTTCATTTTCAGATTCAAACATATATAGGAATTATCATGACAAGCAAGCCCTTATGTGCAGAGAAAGTCTATTTTCTAGATTTTTGTTACGAGAATTGAAAAATAATAACATTTTTGAAAAGTAAATAAGCCAAATTTGCTAAATTTGGTTCATGGGTTGGGTCAGGTGATGTTCTGGGCATCCTTCAATATGCCGGCTTCCGGCCTTTCCGTCAAAAGAATGTATAATTTTCAGTATATTATTTCGAAAAGAAGCAGTAAATAGTTGTGTTAGGCGAATTCGTGTAGGGCATTTGAATGCCGTCGTCGCTCGACTATAACGTTTTTATTTGTTTTACATCGATTTACTTGTTATATTTCAGGCATTGCCTGGTTTTCCATTACTTATTACATAGTTCAAATCGCCTTTGTTCCAATCTCAATCCACTGCACGAATGCTAAAGTAACGCCTTTATATTATTTGTTACAATACCGACGGGTATAGATGATAGCAAATTCTAATAATTTTGCCGAATTTAATCTTCTGTAATATTAGATAGCTTTTCGTGCTTCGTAAGGAATTCTTTTTTTTTTCCCTTAAAGATGTGTGGTGTAAAGTTGAAGGATAATGTTTCTGTGTATATGGATCATATGGATTATGCAATTACGAATATTAAGTACGCTTTTTAAATTTTTAAAGGGCACGAAAATGGACTAAATATATGAGAGCATAACAGGCAAACGTTAATCCCACCATCAGTGTTTTATCAGATTTTTAATTAAGCATATCTATCATTTGATCCAACTTTTTAATCCTATATATAGAAAACTGAACCTTACTATATACTAGTTTTATTTGTGGGAACAGATCAGATCAAAAAAAGAGCCCACTCCGATCACAACATATCGCGTAACCATAATCATGTAAGTCATAGGAGATGTTAATACAGGAGAAACGGGCCTGCCTACATCTGCCTACAGATATGGTCACACTAGACTAAAAATTCGGAATTCAGAATGTCGAAGACTTATTAAAACAAAAAACTTATCTTAAGAATGTTTCCTAGAGCCGTCCATCTCTTCAGTGGTTGGGGTTAAAAAAAGCTTGTATGTGAATCTTAATAAATAGAGTGACAATCGCACGTCGATTCGAGGATCGTTGATTACTGGAGATTTAAATTAAGTAGGCGAACCGGAGTTGTATGCATGCTTTACATTTCTGCCAGGAACCGCACGGCAAAGTCTTTATCATAATCAATCAATCAATATATATATATATATATATATATATATATATATATAATAATAGGTATATATTAAGTTGCAAGTGCCTTAACAAGAGTTCCCCGTTTTATGAGAAGACGACGACAAAATTAATAGAGCCCTATCCTTCGGTACATGCTACTCAACTTTGAAGATAAAAAAAAAAAAATAATAAACAAGCGATCGAACATTTGTAGAACACATGCAGCAGCATTTTTAAAACAACAACTGAATTCCATTCAAGAGGACGCATAGAAAATTGTGGTGAGAAATATTTTCTCAAAAATGCAATCATGAAATGATTGAGTCACACGTTTCTCGAAACAAATTCTCGAACATTATTATAAATGATAAAGAGATGCATAATTTTCACTGTTTTATTATTGTGACTCTGAGTCATGTGCATGCGTGTGCATGCGTGTGCAGGTACAGTTCACACAGTCACGGTTCAGTGGCTTAAGGCTCAGTATTTAGGCGAGACGGTTTTCTTCAGCATTCAGGCTTTCAAGCCACCACAGTTTGAGATGGGGATCTTAAATTTATTTAGGAATAATGAATGTTGGGAGGAAAATTTTGATGAAATGGTAAAATAATAACAAACAAACAAACATCAAATATGCAATGAGTTGCTCTTTAGTTGAAAAGCACTATACTAAGATTTATAAAATATTTCGTTTTTTTTTTTTTTAATCATGTAAAGAGAGTTAATGTGAAATGGGTCGCCGCGACACGGTATCGGAATATTGAAGGAAACTAGCCTACCTCCCGGGAAATAATCTGTACTTTTTTATGTGCTCCAGTGTAGAATGTCCTATTCCGTGTAGATAAAATGCGAGGCATACAACTTTTAAAATCCTGACGGAAAATGATTACATATTGTATGTACTTCTATATATATATATATATATATATATATAATAATTAAATGATTCTTTTGATTTGTGTTTTGAGTTTGTTTAATTGCACTGACTTCTCGTTTCTAATTGTGTGGGAAAATGTCTCTTCCAAGAAAAATGGAAAAACTAATTAAATAATTTTTTTTTTTTTTTATTTCTAAAAACTAAAATTAGATTGAGATTTAATTGTGACTCGAATGAATTTTTCAAGATTTCAAGTAACAAGTGGCAAAGCTCTTATCTTTTTGAAGCATCTGAGATACTCACCACGTCAACGTGACTTTAATCTGAAGATTTTTGTTTTTCTTTTTTTAGTTTTGTACTTTGTTCGGACGGATAGACGGATAGATAGAGAAAGCACCAGCAAATAGATCGTAGACGGATGAATGGTTGGGTAAACGAAACTGGTTAAACTAACTCTAATGCTTGCCCTACGTAAGCCATAAGGTCGACGGATAGACAGAGAAAGCACCAGCAAATAGATCGTAGACGGAGGAATGGTTGGGTAAACGAAACTGGTTAAACTAACTCTAATGCTTGCCCTACGTAAGCCATAAGTTCGTTCCATTTTTTGCAACAAGATACAAATATTTTTGAACAGTTTTTACTCTGTAGAAAGATCATATAATCCGACGTCTTAGAAAATTTGCTTATTTATGTTTTATTTACATTTAACTTTGTATCTGAATTGTTTACTCAATTGTTTTCGTTGTGCTTCTTCCCCCTTATTCAACAGCTTTATTCAAGCATTCAAGCAACAGCTTTCTGCATCACTTTAAATCAGTGTCAGTGAAGGTGTATTAAGTTTTTGCATATGTATGTATGTATGTAGTAAGCAGAAGAACTTGAGATAAACACAGCTTTTATTATTTTTTAAATCAATTCAGAATCACTGCTCGTCTGGTCTTTGTCCAGCCATTATTTTGCTCATCCAATCCGTCGCAAGTTTTAAAAGTATTTTAATAGATTTTGATACAGTGGCATGTTCTAGCTTAAGAATCAGCGCAAGGTTCAAATTGATTTGAATGAACTATGAACTACGACCGCTCTCATGACAAAACATGAGAACTACTATTTTAGTAAACTAAACGCATGCAATCCATATTGTATGGGGTCGTTTCTTGAAGTCCTGTTCATATCAATATTTTTGCCAAACTTGCTTTTGCATGGCAGCCAGGCCTAGTTCTCCGCATTTTGTTATGAATATTGCGTATAAGATTATTGCGCTAAGCTTCGACCTCCGGCCCTTCGCACAAAAAGTTTACATGAAAGTGAACCTTTAAATATCTACAAGCGAAATGATGATGATGAAGACGAAGAATTATATTAGGTGAAGGTTTGCTGCTGATCAATTTGGTCCATTTTCGATACCAACGTGCGTGCAGAAACTTCTAATGTTTATACCAAATTTGAAGCCGATATCGTAATTTTTGTGACTGGGAGACGCGTCGACACACAGACACGCAGATGTGCAGACAGGGCTTAATCAATTTAGAAGTTTACGCATACTTAGGTCTCTGAAACTTCCTTTTGCTCCCCCTCCTTCTTGTAAAAAAAGAAAAAATAAAAATAAGAATGAAGTATGTTCTGTCAGAGCAGGGCAGGGGAAGAGTCAGAGGATAGCTTTCATAAGCTCTAATAAATACTAAACATTTGTTTGAAACTTAATGTAAAGATAAACGGGCGTGAGCTGCCTGCAACTACGGCCGCTATATTGTTTTAAATTTTAACACAATACCTTTTTTTAAATCCTAGCATCGGCTGAATCTACATCTGAATGCATTTTATACGCGAGTATCGTTTAACGTATTCGAACCTATGACACACAAGTGTGGCGAACAGGCAGTAACTCTAATATCGCTCTCTCTCTCTCTCTCTTCCTCTGCTCCGTGGCTCGGTAGGAACAAAACTATTCATGATGATTCGGCAATATCTCTCCTGGCAATGTCTCCCTGTATGAATTCAAAGAAATACGAAAATGGAAGAGGGATCATATACTGGATATTGCCCTTTAGGGATTAATGTACTATTGTTTCTTACATTATTTTAGTGAACTTGCACTTGTTCATATTGTTTCTTTTCATATGTTTAAACATCCTGTCCGTACTGTTATGTTATTTCTACATCTCTGCTATTTTCCTCATCTTACTACAACAGTTACTTATCACCTTTTCAGACTGTAGATTATTGTGAACTAAATTAATAATAAAAACAAGTAAGAAAATTGTTTTGCGTGACCGAACCTTTTATATCCATCGACTCTTGAGACTGATCAATAATACGTAGGCTTTATATGGTCTCCGAAGATTGCTTCTGGGTACTGCAAACGTTTCGATAAAATAATGAAATTTAAATATTTTTTCATATTGAGAAGGCGTGGACGATTCTTTCCATTTGTATGCATGTGCTACAAGTTCACCCATATCTAATATAAATGTCTATTTTTATCGTTATATTTATTGATCCGTTTGAAAACTGGGGTGGTCTCAGGTTATGTTACAATGTGATCGACCGTGCCCTTCATTTCTGACAAAGTTGAAGGCGATAGTTTTATTTGCACGACCAGGAGGGTATTTACCACAGATATTGCGGAGAGTCGTAGATAGTTGGACGGACGGACAATGCTTAAATTGGTTTAAAATTGGATGCTGACTAAGAATATATATATATACCATTATGCGGTTTCTGGAGCTTGCTTCTCGGTGTCACCAACGTTCCGGCAAAGGGAATATAGCTCTCATCCTTCGAAGACAAATCCTAGCACAAATATTTCTTGGCGGTAGTTTAAATCCCAGCATAAAAGTGGTTTTAATCGAGCTATTGATCGATTGAGTATCAAAGAACTTTCCTTAACTTTCTTACTTAATAAATAATTTCCAGAAAGTAATACAATAGTATATTGGCATATAACGCTTAAGAGAGACTTCGTTTTGACGAAAAATAATAATAATAATAACAATAATAAATAAATACAAAAAACCAAATCCCCCAACGTAAACAATAACATATGGCCACTGGCAACGAGAGAGTATCAATTTACAAGTCTTGCTAAAGAATTTCGGAGCGAAAACAAAAATTTAAAAAAAAACTAATTCGTTAAAATTTTCATTCCCACGCCTTGAGAGAAATGAAATGCATGAGCAAAACAAAAAACATGATTTGTTTATAATTTCTTATAAATTACTTAAACAAGTTACTGCTGTTTTTGTTCTTGTTCTTGTTATTGTTGTAAGGATACAAATACGTAACTAGAACCTTCAAGATTTAAAGAAAAAAAAAAAGAAAAAAGATAACAAATGAAATGCTTGAAAACATTTTCTGGGGATCGTGTTTGTGTAGAGTTCTTTTTTTTTTGTTTTTGTTTTCAAAAAGCAATGGTTTTTTTTTTTTTGTCTTTTTGAAACGAATTTCAGTTTCTCACGCTAGGAAAAAGAAAGAAACAGCCCTTAAGCTTGTAAACAGTAGGTGTATGAGAGGTGCCCCTACATGTACGGAAAATATCGAGCAGGTACATGCATGCATCCAGACAGCATCTTACGTTCAACACTTGATCGTCTCATCGTCGTATTCGTTTAGTTGTTTTTAACCCTGAACGTGAGAAATTTTTATAGTAAACACCTGCCTGTCAATTCACCCCATCATTGGCTGAGATGCTCTGAGCAAATGTCTTAAGATTCTCACAAGGGAGAGAATAAGAAAATGGTATAAATATGTTAAGTTTCCGGGTAAACGATAACATTTCATCATCAACAGTCCTATAGTCCACAACGTTATTCTTCGCTTTTTCTTTACACATCTATACATATCTATATATATATCTATATATAGTAATCAACATGAATGCCAACGTTGCGATTTATTTGAAGAATACTTACAACTTCAACCTTAACAAATCGAAAGTGTCGCCGGCACGTCGTTTGAAAAATCTTTTAAAGCCAGTCTTTAAGTTTATATTCAAAACGAAGGCTCAACGGAATGCGAAACGAAATTCATATATTGCCTCGGCGGAAAAGGAGTACGAGTTGGAGTGGCTTAGCAGTGACATGGATAATATGGCTAACGAGGAGTTAGAAAATCGTTTATTACAAGAAGTACAGTATTCTGAACGAGGTGATTCAATAATTGTTTATCATGGAAACGGCTCCGGCCAATTGCAAATGGTAGACAAACAAAATTTCTATGTGCCTGTTCATTTTGCACGCACCGACACCGGCACTTTCTTCTGGACTTCGGTACAACGTGAATGCATCGAAGCCCATAAAATTGAATGGCATTTTTTGGATCGCTGGGCTCAAGCGTAACATAGAGCGGAATTTGGCGAGCACGCGCTTTATGCTATCATTTGGATAATATGATTGTCATATTTTCGAGATTTACGGGTCCACGGGTTTGGTTACTTCGACTTTGGCCTGGTCTAACTCTACTCTACAATCGGTAGAAGGTATATATATATTTTTTTGTGTGTATGCTTAATAGGAAAGCAGTCTAAGTAGAACAAGTAGTGAAACGGTTATAAGAAAACTGAATTTTTTCTTTCTTTAAGAAAAATTTTGAAGTTTTGAAAATTTTCACTTTTAAATTCTTTGTTAAAACTTATTTCAGCAAGTTTTTTTTTAAAGAAAAATTTTTTTAAAATACTTTATTAAGAGTTAGTTAAATAAGTTTAATGAAATAATTATGATAGATTTTGTGTTTTTTAAGAAAACAATAAAAAAAAAATATATAAAAAAAAATCTACTATAATTTTTGTCTTTTTTTTTTGAATCACTGACACGTACAACATTATTTTTTAGATACGGTAATTATGTTTTAAATTATGAAATCATATTTAAATTTAAGTAACAAACCGCCATCCGCTCCGTCAACAATTTTCCATATGTATGTTTAATACATTTTTTTATATATGTGAAAGTTGATAAAAAGATCTCTCTCTCTCTCTCTCTCTCTCTCTCTGTCTGTCTCATGCAATCTTATACATGCCCAGTACAGAAAAGTACCTCTATGTAATCGTAACTTCTTCTCCTTCATATCTATTTAGTAAGTGGATTTTCGTGTAAAATAAGCGAAGAGACAACAATTTGCTTAAACGCCGCAACAAAAGCGACAAATATAATTTGAAGCAACATGATTAAACACGATAAAATAATAGAAAAGTCGTCGTATTTTGTATATTTATTAGAGATAATTGTTGCAAAGGTGCACAAAATTTTTGCAAAGCAAACAAAAATCTTTTCTTCTGGAGCGTTTTTCTTTTCAATTTTTACCTTTCTTATACACATACATACATACATATACATCGATTCATTTTCGAATAGCAAAGTTTCGTAAAACGCCTGTGCGCCTAATTCAATTGATTATTAAAAATCCTTCAAAGCCTGAACGGAAAGTCAATTAAAAGTGAGAGAGAAAGAAACATTTTACAACAATTTCAAATATATATTTTTGGGAGCATAGTACGGTCATGTCTCTTGTGTCTGTCATGTGTACGTCTATGGCAAAATGCATATTTGGGAGAAAAAAGGGAGTCCCTCCAAAAGGATATCTAGCTTGCGCTTCTTGCTTTTAAGTGTGTTTCTAAACATTTCCTTCGCTTTCCTTTCATATGCCGACTTATTAAAGTCAGCGATTAGTAAAGCAAGTGTAATGATTGCGTCTTATTGACAAGAATTATGGAACTTTGCCGCAAGAACGTAATGGTTTTTAAGGAATGTTGACGAGCCATCATACAGTTTAGGTGTAGTCTATACGAGACGATTCAGGTTCGGTTTCTAGTGCAGTCAATCGAACTTTGACTCCTACATTGTGCAGATGTATGCAGATATATTCTAACTAAAAGTAGATATGATAATCTGATAAAATCCCAGATAAAGTCTGCTTGTTCTTGGTCATAATTGGTGTGTCGAATACTCTGCTCATATAACCCCTTGTTGGAGACAAAGAAAAGGATCATATCGGCAGAACCAACCGCAGTTTTGATGAGGTCTCAATAATAAGATTTAGTATTTTGCGCGAACAACCGACCAAAGAATCCAATTGGCAAAGGAGAAAAAAGCCAAAGCAAAATTGGTGAAGTCTGAATTCTATAGAAAAGATATTCCGAAAACGATGAGCTCATTTATTGTGCAGGCGACATGGTTAAGCACAAGTGTCATTCCAAATTTATTTGGACGGCAACGCTCTGAGTGTCAATAGATTTTAACTCGCATTTATCCGGATATACGATCGTTTAACTTTCAATTTTTCAGTTTTCCACTTGCTGTTGAGTATTAAACAGAACAAGTAAGAAAATTATATTCGGTCGTGATCGAATCTTTCATACCCATTACTATAACCATCACAAACACTAATTATTCCTGCTCTATAACATGCAATGGGCGCGGTTGAATTCTTCTATTTTCAAAATAAAAGTTTTTGTCGCATAGGCGTTCGAGCGTTATTTCAATCCAGTCGAGACAAGACGTGTTAATATGCGATAAAGTTTAATAGTAATCTACAAAAAATGCTTCCATGTACAAATTTATGCGCAAGAAATTCGTGACAATAACTTCAAGTTATTAAAAAGAAATTCCAGCAAACTTCAAAAATACTACATACAATAAAAACGAATCCAAACTCAGAAAATAAGAGATTAACAAAAAAAAGAATGCTTAGGAATAAAAACTTACACAAACAAGGGAAGATAATTTGTGAAGTTGTTTGATATCTTGACGCTTGAGACGATGACAATATTTTTTATCGTCTCTGCAAGAAATTTGATGCGATTTACTTTTAAAATCATTGACACTACGTAACAATTTTTAAAAAACATTTCTGTCCTCCATTATAGATTCGTGGGCATCCTCTAAAAGGGATTACAGCAGGTAGAAGGATATTTCAGTCTTCAACAGTCTAAATGAGACTTAAGTTTAAATTAGATTTATATTAGAATTTAACTCGCAACAGAAGCCGAAATTCAAATAATCAATTAGGCATGCGATACGAACCGACAAAAGAAAGAAGTGCACAAGAATACTTCTATGTCGACAGTTTTCGTTTTTATTTTATTTATGTGTTCTCACCTTTTTTTTTGTGTATTTCGATTTCTTTGAATTAAACTTGGCGCCACCTTTCTGAGCTCCCGGCGTTATTAGCATTGGAACTCGAAGGACGATTGGTGCTTCGAAGACGTGCACGAGTTTCCATAGATTGCGCAACTTTATAGATGTGTAAAAGATGTGAATTGACTTACTGGGTCGCGTGAGTACAACGTCCGACGGCAAAGGTAGCGAAGTTTTGCTTTCTTTTTTACGAACCTTTGAACTCGTCACGTTTACGAACGTGTTAGGCGTTTAGTTAAAGTGTTTTCGAATTCATTATTTTCAGGTAACTCATTGAAACAGCTTTGTTCGCATTCGTGTGTGGCGACGTGTCGAACGCCTTCTTGGGATTCCTTGCATTGCAATGTTCCTTGTAGACATATTACTCTTTTTATTAGTTATGGGTACAGTGCTTTCCGACGTATGAGAGCTTTCTATTTCATCGTTGGATCTGCTTTTATTGGACTCCTTTTTACGTTCAGCAACGGCTTTTTTATTTCCAAGTCCCTTTTTGGCTATTCTTACATGTGGGAAAAGCATTTTGACATATTTAGTCTTTTCTGTTTTATTACTAATTAATTATATTGAATCATTTTCTCCCCCGCCAATCTTAACAGTGCTAGTCATAGGAACTGATTGAAAGAAATCTGGATATTCAATTTTCGCTTCCTGAATTTCTGGCATAGAAAAATTTCCAACCCCTTGGTGAATTTTGGTTTACAGTTGTCCATATTTGTAGCACGGGCTGCTGAAGATGTCGAGATAGGCTGATGACTTTGAACTGCTGGAACGTTAACACTGTCATGATTGTCGTGTGAGATACGATTTTCCAAATTAAGTAGTTAAACCCTCTCGTCTTTCACTATGGGCCTTGGCATAACGTCTTTAATAACAGATGTATTTTCCAAATGATTGCCATTATGAGACTGGAAAGATAAGTAAGCTTTAAGTTTTACTAGATTCGTTTTTAGTTTTACTTTACCTCTTCTCTTTCAATTAATTTTATTTCAGCCTTTAGTTGTCCACCCAAACAAAATCCTCATCCGGTTTTAAGCGGTCTTTAGCTAGAGGATCGACCCGCTTATTATTTTTGTAAACCCCAGAATCACTTTCCAAATCAACGATGAAAACCTCTTCGTTGGAGTCTACCTCCAAGACACTATGCTTTGCATCTACATACTGCATTCATCAAAGAAGTTTACAACTACATTTAAATAATTTAAGACACTCCAGTTACCAAATTGGTAACTTGTATATAATTACGGGACCTTCCCCTTCGTCTGTCATTACCAATTAAAAATCTTCCTTTCTCCAGGAAAGGGGGAGGACTGATTATTCTCAATTTCAAGTTGAAGGGTTGCTGCAGTCTATTAATGCGAGCTTAGCAATTTGATTTTTCTATTTCTTTTTTATATTGTTGTTGCTTACTTCTCCGAACATTTTCTATGTTTTTGCTCGACAATTTTTTTATGCGTTTTTAGGATTTTGTAGTTCCTCAAAAAGTTATTTTCTCTGAACGCCTACTTTAAGCATATTCTTGAAAGATTTCGTTGCTGTTCTGTGGAAGGAAACGTTGCTCAGTGTTTTTCAAAAATCAAACAGCCTACTTTGGTTCCTTTTTTGATCTTGCAGTAGTTTACAATAACTGAACCAAGCTGTAAAGAAACATGAAAATTCACTAAATTGAATGTACGTCCGTCGGGTTACCAACCTGTTTTCTAAATACGCGAATCGAAAGAAATTAAAATACTTTGGGCTTTGCGTTTGTGAAGAAAAGCATATTATTGAGCAATTTTATTACACTAACAGTGGTATAAGGAGAAAATTTCCAAAAATGAAAGAAAACGCGAAAATATATAAAAAATTGAAGAACAAATAATTGCAATGTGCTTATGCAATGCATACATTAAAAATATATTTTAATAAACGACCTTCAGTGGGTTCAATCGTGCTTTCTATATATAATTTTGTGATTTTCATAAGTTAAAAGGATTACTTTAGCTCTAGATTGATATTGGAGTGATTGGAATTTTTGCTTCACAATATGAAATTTTTCATAGAGTGACCGCAACGATGACAGATTAACGCAAGCGCAAATATTATGGAAGTGGATCTAAAAGTTAACTTTCGTTCGCGAAGAGTCGACAATTGAAAAACATTTTGGTCACGATCGCATACGACTTTCATCTGAATTTGTAATTATCGTTCACAAATAAATGAAGAAGCAGAAAAAGGGAGATTTTTATTTATATTTAATTGTGTCTGTCAAAATTCAAAAAAACTTTTGTCTCTCCGGCACTCATTGCCGGATTATCGACAGCACCATACCGTGCCGAAGCCTTTGGAAATGGTTGCTGTGCAAAACATCGCTCGCCTAACAAACATAAGCATCACCAACAAAAATCGAAAATTATTAAAAAATTGAAGGAAAAAAAAAAACAAAAAGGGAAAGACAAAGAAGGGAGGAAAAAAAAGCACGTTGCTCACGTAGCATAAAATCTTATTTACATCACCAATGCTTTGCATTTTATATTACTGGATTATGGGTCTAAATCGATACATACAGGCCTAATACATTTCCGTTTTTACAAACAAAAAAAAAAAAATGTATGTCTTATGTCGTGCACCAGTTGCGGTACATTAAACTTTTATTCTGCTGATCGATGCGGAATCACTTTCTGATTCGATCTAAACTTGTCTGTCCGTCTTGTTTACTTATATTTAATTTATAGGTCGCAATTTTTGAGATATTTTGACGAAATTTGGTTAGAAGACGGACGCTATCGAAAATCAGACCATTTTTTCCATCGCCTCATCCCAATAATGCCTTATTTTAACAACAAAATGTAATATGAATAATTACATTAAGTGAACTGGTGGGCCGCGTCACATTATAGTGTTTTAACTTATTTATCATTTATTTTTATGCCTTCGATTTGAAGGTAAACATTATCTGTTACCTAAAATATAAAAGAAATTTTGTTACTAATAAATAATGAATTAATAAATGATAACAAATTTATAAACAATCGATTTATAGAATTTTATTTTTATTAATAATTTTACTAAATTTTGACATAATTTTATAAAATTTTCAATCATAGAGACAAAGAATTTTAAAAACAATTTCGCTAAGAAGAATTACGATATAAGCAAAATGCGATTGTAAAATATAATTATTTAAATATGCGACAATAATAATAATTTCATTAATTCATTCTACTAACTATTGAAATTCTCTCCTTTCATAATTATAATAATTATGTTATAATTTCCTTCGATCAGCCGCATCTATTAATTAATTACTATAGAATTAGAACACAAGGAGCCAAAGGGAACACTTTTTAAAATTATTCTAATGAGGTAGTGTCGGTTGATTTATAGTACGATCATTTATATATATTCTATATATATTTATATGTATATATATATATATATATATGTATATGTAAATTATAGTTTATGTTAAGGTAACGAAAAACTCATTTTTCTCAAAATTATATATATATTCTAAAATTATTAGTCAATTATTTTCTTTTTCTGTTACCTAAAATACTTGTTTAAGTTACGTGTAACTTTCAAGTCCTCTTTGATGAAATTTGGCACATCGTTGCATTTTGGCATGAAAACGAATCGTATTGAAAGTAGATTGAAAAGGCACCTAAAAACTTTCTTTACATTACGCATTTTCGATATTTTTCGACATAAAGTGCGTCGAGTGCGAAACATTTTTGGACGATATAAGACCATTTTCGAAACCTTCTCCGGTCCATACAGTCTGTTTTACGCGAATTCAATTTATATTTGGCAACGATATTTAATTTTTAAAGTTTTCTAAGGAAAATTGCTTTGTTCTCATGGGAAATCATGAATCTTTCTATGGCAATGTAAGCATAATTTTTAGTATTTCAGTAATGAACTTTTTCAACTTGTGGATTCAAATTCTCGATCCCCTATATCATACGATTTTTCAATGTCGAATAATCATTTTTATATCATACGAAATTGTCAGTTTTTATTAAATTCTTGCATCTTGAGTATCGATAATAGGTCGTCAGGTTCAAGGCCTTGCTCGAGTTAAATCTTTTGACTTCTTGCTTTAATGTAATCACAAAATTTCATTCATTCTTCAGAAATTTTGCATTTTCTTGTCAAAAAAAAAAATATATTCTTTTACTCTACACTACAGATTTCATGTTTTATTTTTTGGCGCAAAAGTACTGGATAGCCTTCTAGGTATTCCGCCTTTGATGATCATAATATCCTGAACTCGCTTTTTGGGGACTTTGTAACAATTTGGAAGAAGCTTCGCCTTGACATCTTTTACAACTCTATGATATTTTGTCTTTAGAGTTCAGCAAGTGGGAACTTGGTTAGGAGTATTTTATCAATCAGTCGTCAGCATGTCTGTAAAATTTGTGTCTTTTCCTACAATAAACGAATGAATATAAGCAAATAGACCGACAATCCCGGTCTCGATCGTTAGTAATATAAATGAAGAAATGTATGTATGTATGTCGAGGCTTTAAAATGAAGGAACAAAAAATTTTTAACAATTAAATAAAAAATGTGTTTATTATTTCTTTTTTTTTTTTTTCAACAGAAACGGAAATGAAAACCAAAATTGAGAAATGATAAAATTCTATTTCAATTATTTTATGTAAAATTAAATGTTTCTAGTGATGTATGAAGTTTTGCTGAAAAGTTGCCGACCTAAACAACAAAGAGATATTTTTTACAAAAACTGCATTTTTTGTCCATCAACGTAGCTTTCTTTGCGAAGGCAACAATCATTCCGACGGTTCGCCAATATTTTTATGCCTTCGCTGCAGAGTAAGGGTTTCCGCAATCGTTTCATAACTTGATCTAAATCTATTTTTCCCAAGTATTTTTCGTTGGGGATAGATTTGGGGGAGATGGTGCGATGAGGCAGTAAATCGAACTTTTATCCATTCGGTTTTGTCATTGTACCCATTGATTTGCGGCTCGAAGTTTTTGCTGCATTGCGAGAAAACGCGGCCCCTAACAGGCGGTCAGCTTTCTTTTGCCTAAATCTTCATTCAAACGGACGAATACCTTCTTTGGACGTACCCTCATACCTTCTCTCATCTCTCTGACGTGAAATCGATCGCGATCGACGACCATCGATTTGATGAACCTGAGCGTTGTGATAATAGTGTTTGATCTCGTCTCTCATCGGGAACATTCATCGTTAAGGCCAAGATTCATTTAAAATATCCAAAATTTTACGGTGATAAATAATGGCGCAAAGTTCCCCAATACAGCGTTCAACTCGCCTTTAATTTTTGTTGGCGGATTGTCTTTTAAAAACAAGTACTTGATGACAGCCCGATGCCAAGTATTTCCCATTTTCATGAGAACATTTACGGTGACGGTGATGGTCAAGCGATGGTCTGTGCACCTACTGTGCGTGCAAAATGACTGACATTATGAGTACTTATCAATGCGTGCACTGCACGAACTCAACTTCTCGACTTCTGTCCTTCTGCAATTGCTGTCATCTTTACGTTCGGATCGGAAGCTTTTTGCACAATTACGTATATATGTATGTATATGTTTTTCTTTCATAAATATTTAAAAAGTATTCTAACATTTTATTGCGATAAGTTAATAGATGATTTCGATTTTATGCTAGGAGTCATTGTGAGATCATATAGTTAATAATTTAAAATTTTAGATTAGCTTGTACTTCGGCCATAATGTTAGCAGATTTCTGCAATTGTTGTATCTCGTCAGCAGTCAATATCTGTCTGATCATATGCGTAACACCGTTGGCGTTCAAAACACACGGCAATGATAAGAAGACATCCTTATCGATGCCATGTTCGCCCTAAAAACAAATGTTAAAAAAATCATAAAAAAAATATTAATACAAAAATGATTTAGTTTTTCAAAGTCGCCGTCAAAAACATACCAATACCGATGTAGAGACGGCTACAATAGCACTTGTGTTGCGTAAAATGGCCGAGGCCAGAGCGGCCGTACTTAAGCCAATGGCCCATGAAGTGTAGCCTTTCAATTTGATAACTTCGTAGGCCGATTGCACGACCTGCTTGTGCACTTCGCACCACTTTTCAAGATCTTGTGCGGTACCGATGCTTGGATTTAATTCACGCAAACGTACACCAGCTATATTTACACCCGACCATACGGGAACTGAGCTGTCGCCATGTTCTCCTATAATCCAACCGTGACACGAAGTGGGAGCGACGCCTAAACGTTGAGACATTAAGAAACGGAAACGTGACGAATCCAAATTCGTACCGCTACCAATGATACGATTCTTTGGTAGACCAGACAATTTCCAGGCGACGTAAGTCATAATGTCAACTGGATTGGAGACCATTAAAATGATTGTATCGGGACTGTTTTCTACCAGCTTTGGTATGATTTGCTTTAATATATCGGTATTACGTTGTACCAGCGATAAACGAGACTCTCCCTCCTTTTGTCGCACGCCGGCGGTAACAATACATAAACGTGAATTAGCCGATTCGACATAATCGGCGCTTGCGGTTATTTTCGGATTTTTCAAAAAATTTGAGCCATGTTGCAGATCCATTAGCTCGCCCATTAGTTTATCTTTACAAACGTCCATTAAACAAATTTCACTGGAGACATTTTGCGCTAGAATACTAAACGCGCAAGCCATACCCACCTGGCCGACACCAACAATAGTAATTTTATTGCCGCCAGAGGGTAAAGTTTCCGCCACCTGATTCAAGAGATTCTCTTTCAGCGAAGCCATAGTATTACTGTAAACGTTAATGAAATAAAAAAAAACCAAAAAATTATTAGTTAAAAAAAAAGTTAAGCGAGGCTGCGAGACTTGAACGTTCCCCGGTACACTATCAAACATACTTATTCGTATAAATTACGAATGTAAAGATAAACGAGAAGTTAAATCTGTTCATATATTCATACGTATCACATACGCGATATGACGATGCTTTCAGAAATTTTACACTTCAAAAAGCACAGATGTGTTGTGTGAGGCGATGATTGAGAGATCCCATTGAAGTGCAAGAGGAAAATCAAAAATTATTTACAATAATTCCGAAATATGTGTTTTGGGTAAGTTTCTTGTGTAACACATGAAGTTTGAACATATTCTGCACTTGACAGCGTCAAGTATCAGGTCATCCAACTACAGTTTCTAGAAGCATTGTCGAGAAATTTTAATCTACTTCTTGACAAATCTCACATCATGCTTTTGTTTGACTTTTATCGCAGCAAGGAAAACTCGATCAATAACTGGTGGCACAGCACTACAAACAAGAGACGTGTGAAAGTTTAGAATAACAAATTGTCGAGATTTGTTATGCCTTGAGAAAGACCGTACAGCGATGCAACATTTGTAACTCGCCGCCGTTAAACCAAAAAAGTATCCTTCCAATTCAAGCAGCCGTCCATAGATGCAGCATTAGAAACTGTCTCCATCCGATCAAACGAATTTCCTTGTTTAACTGCCATACACTACGTCGTCTTTCCCTAATACCTTCTACGAGTAAGAATTACTATAAAAGAAACATCAGTAAAACAGTTATGTCCCATCCGTCCACGTGGATCATTGTCAGCTTAAGAAATTTAAGATCAGAGTGACGGAAATTTCTTGTTTTTTTTTTTAACAGTAAAGGCTTCGATCTACGTGTTTGTACCAAAAAGGATCATCGTGAGCCTCTTTCTTTGTGGAGTGACCAAAGACGCAAAAATGGAGATAATAACCTAAAATTTCGCACAAATATTTTATGATCGATTGAAAAACTATACATAGAAAATGGATGTGATGATCATCCGCGATAGGGGACCTCGCGAAAAAGCTCCCGCTGTAGCTTTCGATCGTCTTCATGGTGAATTCAAATATGTTGCCAATTGGCTTACTCACCTAATCCAAATTTATTGATAAAATTTTAATTCCCATTTATTTTCAATTTATTCCCTTTTTACTCTAATCCACAGTGGAAAGTTTTTTATCCAAGCAAATATAAATTCGAATACCATTTTGAGAGATATGACTTTGGAAAAGGATCAATCGATACTTTCGGCTTTGACGTCAATACTTTAAAGGCAATAATAAAGCGAAATCCAGGTCAATCAATCAGAGATATATAACAGAATAGTTGGATACATTGCAATCAAGTGTTGGTGGGTTGGCGGATTGAAAAGCGAAGGCATAATAATTATCAAAATGATCTCTGAAAACAATCAACCATTTTTCAGTTACCAGAAAAATGTTGTCGCGCAATGCTGTGTTAATCAGTTCATTATTCAGGAAAGCTGAACCGATGTCCATACCAAGTATTTTAAGAGTTAAATTTAAGATTTTTAAAAAGGTGCAGTTAATCAATTTGTGCAATGAACGGCCCATATGTCATTGGTATATGAAAAAGTAGGCCAGGTACAAAAAAAACAAATATTGAGAAGATCTTTCCGAAGAGATTGAAAAGAATCAAAAGGACGTACGTTTGTGATAGTAGTTCTAGTGTTAATGAAATGCCTTCCGTTGGCTTGTTAGCGATTCCTTGTATAAATATATGACATAATAGATTTTTCAGGACGATTTGAGCCGTGACTTTCCTCCTACCTTCTGTGCGATTACAATATACGTATAATAATGAGTTTGTCTAGCAAACTTTATTTATTATTTATATAAAGACCGTTCGGGTTTTTGGGTTATTAAAGGCAACACATTTAAATTTAATATCTTTTAGATCGACTATGAAGATTGGAGGAGGTTGAGAGGCGCTTGTAGATTTTAATATCACTTTTTTTCTGGGATTTCGTTCACAATAAGCGGCATATACAACATTACGGATTTTTCGAGCGTTTTTCGAGCGAAATCTTTAAAGGAAAAAAGTTTGCTTTTCATATACCAAACATTTATTCGAATTAAACGACTTCGCGTTAATGTTCGCGTAATTTGTAACATTTTCTTCACTAAATGATTTGCGAAATTCCTCAAGTAGTAGCAGTAGTAGTGCAATGTGTTTCGTTGCAATTTAAATACGACTGAAACTGATGTGGATAAATGAAGTTTTATAATATTAGCAACTACAACAACAACAACAACAATTTTTTAATAAAAAAATTTTATCACCGACACAAATTCTAAGAATTCTCGGTGTTCACTTAAAACCTATATATATATATTTTACACTCAGAATAGCAATTGTTTTGTTAGTTAATTTTAAAAAATTGACCATGCCTACCCAATATTATAATGCATCAAAATTTAATTTTTTTTCAATATCTTTATAAGGAGGAGAAACATGCTTCAAAAACTCCATAAAGTCTATGATAAATTCGTAGACGATTTCAAATTTGGTATGCACCTAAACGTGTTCAACTGTTTGTCTGCCCATCTGTCTATCTGCCCAATGGGTGTAGTATGTGTGGTAAATATTCTAAAGTTAGCGAAAATGAAGATATCGTCCACAGATTTGAAAAAGGATTTGGAAATGACTTAAACCTTTCCAAGGACACAACTACACCAACACCCACACACCTATGCGACAAAAACTTTAAATTTGAAAATAGAAAAAATCAGTCCCCCGTCCACTCAATACATAGAGCATGAAAATTTTGTTCCTTTACTGTTTTTACGATAACTGCGATGGGTATAAACGATTCGGTCACGATCGAATATAATCTTTCCACTTGTTTTCTATTGCTATAAGAGCAGTAAGCATTGCTACCAAATTTCAGTGTTTCTATCTTCACAAATTTATGGCTTTTATGCACCCTTCTGTTATAAATGCGTTCACTATCATACTAGAATGATATGTGCAATGTTTATGTTTGCCCGGGTGTCCTTCAATTTGCATATACAAAGTCAAATTATTACTTTGTCTATGCGACGCAAATGTACACAGTAGCAGCTGCGTTTATTGCGCGATTAGCAGAGCGCATGACTTTTTGAAAAATGCAAGTGAATTTTCACTACAAGGTCATCCAAAGGTGAATAATCTAAAAGTTTTGCTTTTATTTTTTACGCACGAGCGTAAACTTATTAATAAATTGGAATCTCGACCTTAGTGTAATCATAAATTTTGATTTTTATTTTTGAATTTTACGTTCACTTAATGTAAACGCATGGCTTTAAGAGCCATAGCTTTTTCTCAACTTGGTTGTATTGGTGTGAAAATGCTTTTAAAATATATATATTATACATATATGTATACACAATTAGGATGGATTCAGTTGTATTGGAATTTCTAATACTCACTTCGTCAACCAGCGGGCTTTACATTCACTTATTCGACATTTCTTGGTTCCTAGCTTTAAACTATGAGCATCACTAACTCTTAGCAAGCAAGATGCGACGAGATGGCGATTCCGAAAACAGCAAAATTATATACCACTTAACCATTTATTTATTTACGGTTTAAGCCGAATATCGAGTTACTACCGCTAGAAAATATGATCACACACATCTATGCTTGCCTGCCTTAAGAAGTTCGGACATTTTAAAAGAAATTTTTCTCAGTTGAAAAAGCTCAGCAGATTGCAGTCATTTCCTGAATGAATTAAAAATTTCTCAATTTTGTCCGATTTCCCGTCTCTTCTCGCTCTTCTGCCTGCTCTTCTTGTCATGACGATGACCTTGAAACTTGAAAGAATTATTTTTGTTCTTCTTCCGAATTTCTAAAATTCTTCGAATAAATTCGAAAACTAATCAAGTGCAGTGAATGGCTCGACGTCAGTCGCAAAGTCTTTCCTGAAGCATTCATTTTAACTTGAAACTCTTCCTTATGGAAATCCATCTCCAAAGCTTGAGAAGTGTCTAAGTTTGCTTACAGTTAGTAAAACAGCTCTAAGTAAAAATCTTGCTCTAGATGACGTTATTTATCTTGTCATTATAGTAACAATTATGGCCATGCCATAGACATGCTGGCTTATTGCGTTTGCTAGCAATAGATGATAGTCTTTCGATCTAACGCTACAATCTTGTTTTTTTTTGTTGTAAATTTATTAATTTAAAGAAATATCATAAATGGTCGTTTTGTAGTTTTTCGTTTTAATTAATGCATGTTATAATAATAACAAGTAAGAAAACTATATTCGATCGCGACCGAACCTTCTATACCCATCGCCATTACCCTAAAAGAGACTAAAAAAAAGAAAAAGGAAAAGAATTGAATTTTCATACTCGATAATATTGAATGGGTGCGGCTAATTTTTACTTATATGGCAGATATGCAAGAAGCATGGAACATGGAAAGCAAAAGTGTTCCCATGTCGTTGTTGTGGCATATAGTCGTTAGCTTCATCAAAGGAATCTTTACATAGACGGATGGACGGACATGCTTAAATCGTTTCAGAATTTGATGCTGTCAGGTCTGTCGCCCATTCCTTTTGCACGTTGACAAAGTGAATATAATCAACAAAAAATAGGCAAGTAACTCCGAAGCAAGTGAAGAGCATGAAAAGAGGAATTCACCTGAGCTAAGTTTATATGTAGTTTTTTGAGACAACCTCGCTTGCCGCCCTCAAGGTGTTGGTGTCATCCGGCCATCTCAAGTTACGATCTCACGATTCGAAATTTTTGGGAAAGAAAGCACCTATGCATCGATACAGGGCTTTATTTTCTTCAACGCTAATTGTGAAAATGCCTTCTTAAGCAAACCTCTACACTACACATGTTATTTATTATTTGTACAAAAAAAAACCACAAATTGGTTTGGCTTTTCAGCGGAATTTCTCAGCCGCGTTTCTTTTACTCACTTTGATGTTTTTCTTTAAATGTTTTTAGAATGGCTTGGCTTGTCTGCACTTTATTTATTAAATTTTCTTGCTAAATGCTATTTATTCACTTTGCCAGTTCGGAGCGTACTGACTGGTTGTTATTGTCTAATAATAAGTTTTTGGCTTTGCTGCCTTGTTCGCGCTGTCGTTTTCGACTGGAGTCTTGCGAACCGTTCATCAGCTCCTCGCTGTACGTTACAGTTGTGCCGGTTATTTACTTGGTTTTGCGTTTATTTGTGAAACATAATATAATGCATATTATAAACGAACTCTCAATCACGTACTCCATCTACCTCTGCCCATGCTATTCGCATTCTATGTACAATGTTCTCTGTCGACGTTTGTTATTATCATTCTTTTTTATGTTTTACCTTTCGACGTCGCCTAATGACGAAGTAATGACGAAATTCTCAAATAATTTTAGATAATTTCGTCTTAGCATGAGTTTGATTTGTCTGCACATACGGATATGTTCAAAATTCCATCTTTTACGGTTACGTTCGTAACGCCATAAACAACTTCGCCATCATAGCTCGTTGAGAGGATATCGATGTCGTGGGTAAGACTTCAGGACGTTGTCCTCGTTTTTTACTTGACTTCAAAGGCTTTCTTTCCACTTACTCCCATATATTCCATTATGTACGTAAGCATGACGTAAGCATGTAAGCAAGATGTTGCTAAAAGTACTTACGTAGTAGACACAGCAGATCTATTTCATATTCATATTCTGTCATTTCGCCACGAATTGAGTGAAACGCACTAAGGTAATATTGAAGTGATAGGTGTCAATGTATTCGGTCCAAATCGACTAATAAAATATTTTGTGTTTCTCTTATTTTCTTCTCAACATAATCACAAACTATTGTTTACCTTATGTTAGTTTATGGCTTCGTTTGGCGGCAACGCATGTATCAAGGTGACCTTTTGTACTAACGTACATATGTACAATTTCCCGAAATTTTTGTTATCTAAAATATATTTATTTTTTTTTTGCTTTTCTTGTTCTTTTTTCATTTAAACATATTGAACAGACGCTAGATGAGAGCGGTTTTTTTTTTCGCTTATAATTTCATCCCCTTAGTCACACGTTTCGAAGGCTTAATATTTATTATCAGGTCAGAGGAGTTTCAAAGTGATATTTGCTTTAGCTACGTATTGTAATAGTATTGAAAGTACATATGTTGCTAACAGTAAACTTAAACGCAGTTATCGAACTTAAAATTTAATTTTTTTCTTAGCGTAATTAACGAAATTTTTGAATGTATTCGCCATGTAATGATCATACGTGACGTTAGCATAATTGTCAAACGTAATCACTTTATTGTGAAAATAAAAATGTGTATGTGAGTAGATAGATGATCATTATTAAGGGTTAAAAATATCAATTAATTGCTGCCTAATCCTTGTTACATTTAAACAAGTAAGAAAATTGTAGCGGTTGTGACCGAATCTCTTATACCCATCACCATTATCTTAAAACAGACAAAAAGAGGTAGGAGAACTAAACATTCATGCTCTACAGCATGAAGTGGGCGCGGTGCTGATTTTCTCTATTTTCAGAATAAAAATTTTAGGCATTTGGATATTGTAGGCGTGTCTTTGAAAAGTTAAGGGCACTTTCAAATTCTTTTGCAAATCTGTGGACGATGTCTTCATTTTCGCTAACGAGTGAATATTTATCACAGATACCACACAGTTGCGCAGGCGGACAGAGGGACATGCTTAGATGTATTAGGAATTTGAAATTGCCCAAGTATTTATATATTTTATCCGGCTTTTGAAAATTGTTTCTGCGCCTTATAAAGTTTTCGGGAAAAAAAATTAAATTTTGATACGCTATAATATTGGATAGGCGTGGTCAATTTTTTCCATTTTTTATACAAGTGCTGCAGTATCGCCCGTAGATTAGGCGTTCAAACTTTTGTACACTTATCTGCTACAGGTTATGAGTGGTGAGCAAAAAACCAACTTCTGTCGCGACTTCCCACCTCCTTTGGATGCCTATTACGTTCGTGTGGCATGAGTGGCTGTAGGAGCTTGTTTAATATCAACACATCAAAGGGTAGAGTAGTTGCCATAACTTGCACTTTCCAAGCCAATTTCTGTCTAATAAAAAGAAGCAGTGTCGCCACAGCCAGTGTAACTCGGTAAACAACTGATCGACATGACATGAAATTTTGATATCCGTCATCTAATACTTGGCACCTTCTAAATATAATACGGGTTTTAAATGTGATTAGTTTTTTACAAAGACATCTATGTTTGTGCCCCCGGGGATTATCCAGCGATTCGTTACACGTTAATCATTCTTATGTTTATCACATCCAGAAATCCACATGAGAGTCCCTGAAGAGCTTATTAATTCGTGATCATCGTGTGCTTATAAGCCAAAATAATATGTGTTCGGCCATAGGTCTGCTTGTTAGTTAGCGCTTGGCATACACGTTCTTAGTTGACGAACGTGCGTAATACACCCGCAACCACATCCACAGTAAGCCAACAAATGTAGCTTGACAATGTTTTCAAGCTAGATGTACAAGAAGATTATCCAAGATACAGGACCCATTCCAGGTCGATGTAAAAATGCTTTATGTTTTATCGACCATTTGACACGCCCATATGCAACGAGATATTTTACATTTCTCACGAAATGTCGAGTATCAGAAGTTCGCCTTCGGGTAAACGTAATTTTCTCGCAACATTGTGTATATACAAGTGGTCGATAATATGAATGAATGTTAACTTGAATGCCAGCCAACAATTGCCTCATTATGTATGAAATAATTAATTGCAGTTTTTGCTGTGCATTCGAAACGAGAAAGTTTTAGCACGAATGTGAATGGAAGTACGTTGCACTCATATCCGTTGTGAGTTTATAGTGCCTGCAACTATTAAGGTTAGGCCGTGTAACATTGCTCTCATTAATTGGGATCGGGATCGGGAATAGAATAGCATTGACTAGTGTTCGTAGAAGGCTTAAATGCAGAGTTTGAATGCCATACTGACATCGACAGATCGACTCTTCCTGCATAAGCAACAATAAATATAATAAATGAAAAATAAATGGTGGTCCACGACCTACCCTACCCATAGCCGACTTTTCCAAATAGTCATAATGTGGCGACTTTTCCAAATAGTCATCAAAATAACTCAAAAATTTGCGGGCCTGTAAGTTGAATACAAGAAAACAAGATGGACAACTGGATAGACGGACAGACAAGTTTGGATCGATTGAGAAAGTGATTCTGAATAGGTTGGGGCTATCTCAAGTTCTTCTTGCACCACAAACTGTGTAGAGTACAAAAAAAGGGTGTGGTTGGGGGATGCCAAATACACGGTATACCAACCTGCAGTTCGAGGCCGCATTAGACTTGTATTCTAATTTTCTAAAGATACAAAATCATCATAATTTTGACGGAAGGAGAAAACTTGATGAATAAATACATATTTCTGTATTTCTCGTTAGTATTATTTACGTAAATATGTGTAATCCGCCTCAAACTCGATAATTAAATATATAAAAAAAAAAAAATGTAAAACATTTGAGATTAAACTTGAGACTTCAAAATTGTTTTTATCTATGCCGTCATAGATTGATTGGAAATTTATGCCCAAAAATTATTAAGATATTGTAGTCGTTTGAAAATTGAAAGTGTAGAGTGTCTCCGTTGGATAGCTCCGATGCCAAAGTAAATACAACGTATTTTTTATTTGCTTTAAATGTAATTATATTTGAATAGTGTACGTAATTGAACATGCATCAGATCTCATCTTTTATTCTCACACATATACATGTTAACACTAAGAGAATTTCCAAATAAATTGGATGGATGGATGGATGGATGGATGGGTGGATGGATGTGTTTTACTTAAGCAATATAAGAGGGAATTGTCGTAAAGGAATTTAATATTTATTGCGAATGTGTTTGTTTTCATTTCTTTTTATTGGGCCATATAACCCAAATGCCCACAACGAATTCCATTATCATTAGAGAGAGTGCGCCTATGATGATAACACTAATTAAAGTAATGAAACATTTAGTCGATAAGAGCAGGAACACCAATACCGGTATTTGTATTAGAAGTGAGAGAATCAAAAATGTGCTCAAGTCACCTGGCTGCAAAAATTCAAAAAAGAAATCGTAATGTTTCGATCGCAGATAATTTTATTACTTACCCGGCATTTTAAGTTACCCTTATAGCCCATATATAAGCGATAATACTCGATTATCGCACTAAACAGATACGCTATTATAATGAAATTTCCATGCAAATCATTAAAGTTGAACAGCTTGAAAATGAAAACAATTTAATTAATTTAATTTAACATATATGTGAAATGATTTGATCGAACTTACATTGTACAATATATAAAAGCCGTAAACTCCGGCCCAGGCTGCCGATAAGTACACATTGCAAAACATTAATACTTGTAGCAACAAATTCGGTTTATACGGCACTTCTGCAATGCATTGCAATTTTCCTCTTGACATTTTCGCTCGATTATCGTAAAAATTTTAAATTTACTTTACCTTCATATTTTTTCATAACTTTATCCATAACAAAAAGAAGAAAATTATATCGAATAAAAATGTCAACTATAAACGACGTTTTGATTGCTCCCGGTAACCAATAACAACCGTAAATAAATACAATTTATAGTTGGCAAGAACCACAAAATTGTCTTAACATGTGCATATAGGGTTTACAGCAGTTTTACCCCTTAACTCACTCAATTAGATGCATATATAGAGTCGTCAAATAAGTGCTTTTATATCCTACACCACTTGTGGTACAGTTTGTGCGGACGTATGTAACACGTAGGTGCACCTTTTATTAAAACGATCGATTCCGATTAATTTTCTACTTCGATCTAAGCCTGTCTGTCCGTCCGATATGTGTGCATATGTTGTTGTGTCGTCGAATTTAGTACAAAGACTTACTTTTGGTCCAAGGGCGAACCCTATTAAAAATAATGCGGGTCGGTTCACTTTTTTGACCGCTACCCCCATGCCTTCATATAGAAACAAGATATCATTTTTGTGTTCTATAATAAAAATAAGAATCGTGTTAGACAATGTGATGTAGGGTATTGAATGGTCGGCCTTGCCCAACTATAATGTTCTCACCTGTTTTAATCGGCAATAAAAACTAAACTGCGATAGACAGCAAAATGAGTTTTTTTTTGTTTTTATTTTATTTTAAAATGATTTCACATAAGTAAACGCCTCTGGCCTTTAATCCTCTAACAATTCAATCTAATCAATTTTTGCCCCTTTTCCACATAAATCTGCTCTTACTTCTTGGTGAATAAGGTAATTGACAGTTCGCAGTTTATTAGAGTGAGCCAAACATCCAATGCACATAGCCCGTAGGAAGAGATCCGCTAGATGTATATATCGCATGATTTTTGTGTTAAGTTCACATAAGCATTTTTCGAAATTAAAACATCCGTTGAACTTTTCTCGTAATAAATTGTTGGTGCCACGAAATATATGCCATGTTGCAACATTCCAAGCCGAAAAGTAGGCAAAGAATCTTTTATAAAAGCAAGTGTGCCCTTTGTACATGCTATTTCGATCATAATTTATGCAAGTCTGCCGTTTGTAAATAGTATTCTGATCATAATTTATGCAAGTCTGCTGTTTGTAGAGGGCACTTTGATCATAATTTATGCAAGTCTGCTGTTTGTAGATGGTATTTTGATCATAATTATTTGTTTGTGACATAACAAAGGAATACTTCTTGTTGGTTCCTGGTAGGCGTGAGGGCGGTTTATAGGCAAATCTAATTGTGCGTGTTTTTATTGTTTGTTTGAGTACTTTGACCTTTTTTAGCTATTAAGCGTTCCCATATCTGTAAACATGTGTATGCGCGGAATATATAGGTGTATTTAACTAAGTGTGAGCGTGTACAAGACTGACAGCAGTTTATTATTTTGATTCGTTTATTGTAAAGCTGACTTGGATTATGCATTTTTGGATCGATAAACGTTCGCAGCAATGTGGCTTCGGCAGATCAAGGGTTGCTGCCTCTCTTTCGGGAGTTGGCGGATCTGGTTTGAGTTTTGCTCATCCACTACGCCGAGCAGGTGGCTATAAATCGACAACCAGCTTCAATAGTTTAATGCGGATACATCGTCAGCAGCAGCAGCAGCAACAGCAACCGCAACAGCAACAGCAGAAGCAGCAGAACGGACATTATACGCAACATTATGTGACATACAGTACTGCTGGAACAGTAACAACTACCGTTGATTATCAGCGAAGCAATAATTATGGTTACTTTGTGCCGTTTCTGTAGCGTTCTGCATTTTCATGTTCAAAAATGACATTTTCAGCCGACAACTGCAACCAAATTTTGTTTTTGTGGTACGCAAAAATCCTTTAGGAACATCATAGGTGTTTTCTTTACACCAAAGTGGCAATATTTACCAACCACGTGTCAGCCAAGTCATCCCGCATGCAAGTTGCAACAATTTTATGTTCGCTGTACAACCATGTATGTAATGGATTCCACAAATAATGGCAAGGTCCAACGCAATATATTGCGAAGAAAAAGATGTGATCCGAAGCGTGTTTTATTTGGGTTTATTTTCGGGACAACAAAATGGATGACCCTCTACTACTTTGAATACATTTTACTAGGAAAAATCTTTCGTATGCTTTCTCCAAGCCATGTGGTATTCAATTGTGGTTTTATTCCTGCAGATAATTCAATGACAAATTTTTGAAAGGAACAAATACTTACGATCGGAGAATTATGATTTATGTTTCCGTTGCTAACATTTAAAAATACATATTAGATATTGAAGAAAGTGCATGTATTCTGATCACTCCGACTGTTGGGCTTTCTCTCTACAGTTTAGAGTTCGTCAAATTGCGAGACATTTAAAAAAATTACAAATGTTTGCCCATCTCTTGAGCGAATCGCAAAGGATGTTCTACTTATTCTAACCTAGTATAGTAAAGAACAATAATATCTGATTTGTCTGCATTACTCTCTGTGCGTGGTTCAGCATCACACAACACTAAAAGATGTAGATATCCCGCATTAGTACTTTACATGTACCTAGTGGGGAACTCATAAAGTGCAATTGAAAAGGAGAACCGGAATTCGTGATGTCCAAAATTAGGGCATTACATATATAAAATAGAAAAAGTGAATAGATGAGATGTAAATAAAAATTCGATGAAATATCTATGTCCGTCCGAAACGATCGCTGAGTGTGTGTCTGCTCTTCAGGATTCGTCTATTTGTTGCCATCTACATTATGTTTGCCCATCATCCAGTATGAACGCCTTTCATTTAGATATGCAGTGTGGCCCCCTTCTTCGTATGCTTATCCTTACCACCCCTTGGCCAGCCTTCCTTTATTTTCTCGTTTGACATTCTCTCTATTGCTTTTTTTTTTGACATTGCCTTAGCAGCAATATGTTAACCTTACGTAGGGACGATGGCAAAAGCAAATAAACGTAAACCCTATGCCTCTTTATATATGCGGCCACGCAACCGTGGCAATATTTTCAGTTGCAATTTGGTATAAATACTGCTTATGGCCGTAGAAAGGGGATTTTACCAATTAGTTTATATTGAGGATATTAAACATTCTATACACGACCCATGTAGCTTTCTTCGTCGAGGTTTTCTAAATTAGCATTAAACACATGAAATAATGTTAATCCGTTTTTCCTAATCATTCATCCAAAGAAATAAAATAGTTTTCCATTTCTAATTGCATATCTTTAGGATTCAATAATTAAAACTTTAAGAGTCGAACCAGAGACAACTAAATGACAAGATGTCCCAACATTTTGTTTAAAGTACAAACTACTAAAATCCAAGGAACTTTGTTGTACTGTTATCAATAACAGTGGTAGCGCTGGTAATTAGCAAGAATTTGGCTGTTTGCTCTTTCATTCTAATTATTTATATGGGCAAGAGTTCCGTTAAACTGTTATACGATATCAAAGATTTCCAAAGCAAAAATATATACATAAATTTCTTCTTCTTCGTATATTTCAAGATATTATTTTTACTGAAATTTATAGAAGCGTTTAGTGAAAATAAAATTTAGAATTGTTCAATGTGAAATAGAAGAAGAATTGTTATTTTGGCTTGTTTTTTTTTTTTTGCATATTTACATTTATATCTAAACCATGGCGCGTATTCACCTAGAAAACCACAGAAATCTGATGGTTTGATTACAAAATACACAAAATAAAGAGAAAACCCATTTTTCCCGTTTAGAAATAGATAGCAATATACTTTAATTTAATTTTTCGGTTTTTATTTTTTTAATAAAAATGCAAATAACCATTTTAAAGCCCGAAATATTAATGTGATTTTGGTTTGTTCCAGTCATTGTTTCAGTTGTCAGTAGCGAAATAAGCAGAAATTTTAAAATTTTGCCGAAAATTTACTTCAACGCAAAACGCAACGTTCAGCTACATATAAACATGCGCAATCAATTCTATTTTGACAGTCCGTGCATGACACAAAACACGAAACGCAGTGACTGTGCGCAGCGCTTTAGTTATTTTCTATTTTTCTTTAGCGTATCAAAGTATAAAATTAAGCTGACCAGATTTCGCAGTTCGAAATTCAGGGCAATTATATATGTATATGTAGATACATATATATATATATATATATAGTTATCATTGTACTTTCCAGCTGCTTTTTTAGATCTGACCTAGATGGTGTACTAGATGAGAAACGCGTTGTTCATGCCGCCCACTTCTGCTTGCTTTGGCAGCTTGAAATCTACCCTGCTTAAATAAGTACACTTTTACGTTCTCGCACTACTGTATTTCGGAACAATTGAGGAAGCTAGTTGCAAAAAGTCGCAGCAAGGTTCGCGCGGGACTGACTCCGGAAATTATTGATCTATGATCACTTTATTAAAATGCTAAGCATCCTAAATATATTATATTTGTTTTTTTAAATAATAGTTGTTGTTACTTTGGATGACGCAATGGAATGGAACAAAATCAAAAATCAAAAGCCTTCTTTTAGCTTATTCCTTATAAATAGTTCTTAATCGATTAATTGGTTGGCGTTTTTGCGATTTCTCAAAAGTGTCAATCGCTGTTTAATGCACTTTCTTCGACTTAAACATTTCTTCAATCCATAGAATGAAATGTTATTTTAAGCATACATTCTCTCATTTTTATGCGCATAACAGATTTGCACTCAAAGATGACCAGAAATAGAGAAGCTGGAGAGAGTACAATTGTTTACAATCGAATTAAAAGTGAAAAACATGATTTTAATTGCTTAGTTGATTTCGAAGACATCGGTTTAAATAATTTTTAAACGTTTATATAAATTAAATTTTTATATAGTTATTTATTTTAAAGAAAACGCATTATCGATATTTGAAACAATAGCAATAAATCCGTGAGTCTAGAGAAAAGCAAAGGCAAAGACAAAGTGTACTCGCTTCTATTATATAAAACGAAAGCAAGTAATAATTTTTCATATTCTTACAGCAAAACCTGTAATCTACACTACGACTTTAATATTTAACTATGAAGAAAATGAATATTTCATGGCGTATTTTGGCTGGCTTGATGGTGTTGTTTTTTTACTTGCTAACTGATAACAATAAGGTCGAAGCGTTCTCGCATTATCATTTAGGTTTTCATGGTTTTCTGGGCGAGCCTAGCAAAATACCTTCACTGCGTGGCGCTGAACCCATGGATATGTGGTTTAAACAACGTTTAGACCATTTTTCATCCACACTTTCAAGCACTTGGAAGCAACGTTATTTTGTTAATGATAAGTATTATCGCAACGATAGCGCAGCACCAATATTCCTTTTAATCGGAGGTGAAGCCGAAGCTGCCAAACATTGGATGTATTCCGGTGCCTGGATTAAATACGCCGAACATTTTGGAGCTTTATGCTTTCAGTTGGAGCACCGTTTTTATGGACAAAGTCATCCAACCGCGTAAGTTACAATAGAGCAAAGTTTCAGAAGAGTGAGAAGACAAAATTGTTTTTCTTGTAAATTTTAGAAATCTTTCTAATGCCAACTTAAAGTATTTAACATCAAAGCAAGCTCTGGCTGATTTAGCGAATTTCGTTAAGGCCATGAAGGAAGAATATAATTTGGGAGCTAAGCAAAAATGGATAGCTTTTGGTGGTTCATATCCTGGTAGCTTAGCAGCTTGGTTCCGTGAAAAGTATCCCGATCTGATTTACGGTTCTATTAGCTCCAGTGCCCCTTTACTGGCTAAAGTTGATTTTAAAGGTCTGAGAGAAATGCTTTTATGAATTTTTTCTTAACGTTTTTGTTTTTGTTAAATTTACATTAGAATACTTTGAAGTGGTAAAGAAGTCTTTGGCTACTTATAAACCGCAGTGTGTGGAAGCCGTAGGTAGAGGTTTCGTGCAAATTGAAATTCTGTTGAGACACATGATTGGTCAACGCAATCTGGACGAGAAATTCAAGTATTGTTTCTGCATATATAATAGCATTTTTCTTTTTTCCTTTTATTTTTCCAATTGAATTTAAGGACTTGTTCACCTATTAAGGATTCCATCAATAATGATCTGGATATAGCCAATTTGTTTGAGAACGTAGCCAGCAACTTTGCCGGTGTCGTACAGTATAATAAAGACAATACTAATCATTCCAAAGTGAATATAGACGAAATATGTGATATTATGGTGAATACAAGAATTGGTCCTCCCGTGGACCGCTTAGCGGCTGTTAATGCATTATTAATGAAACAATCTGAAGAAAATTGTTTAGATTACAAATACGATAAAATGATTGAAACGATGCAAGAGATTTCTTGGGATTCTATTGCGGCTAAGGGCATGCGTCAGTGGACTTGGCAGACTTGCAATGAATTCGGTTTCTATCAAACTGCCGAAAACAAGACTGATACTTTTGGTGATCGTTTTAAAGTAGATTTCTTTATCAAACAATGCATGGATATCTATGGAGACAGGTTACAGCTAAAGAATTTCATCTACACTTGTAATTATAATTTTTTTTTTTTGTTTTCAGCATGAACTATGAATATTTGAACCGAGTTGTTGGAAAAACGAACCAATTTTATGGCGGCTTAAAGCCTTCTACCACGAATGTGTTATATGTGCATGGTTCTACAGACCCTTGGCATTCGTTAGGCTTGATCAATGCTCAAAATCGTAAAACTCCTACAATTTACATAGAAGGTATATCTTTTAAGGGATATTGTGAATGTGCATGAAAAGTCTTTTACTACTACTTCACAGGCACTGCTCATTGCGCCGATATGTACGAACCGGTTACAACTGATCCACAGCAGCTCATAGCAGCCCGCCACAAAATATTACGTTATTTAGCGACGTTGTTGACTGATTACAAAGCGACTTCATTTATTGTAAACTAAATTTCAATAAAGCTTACGTCCTTCTGACTAATTCACCTTATATCAGAAAGAGGACATTAAGCCTTTATTGGCAATTAACAACAAATTCGTTTCGTCGTTTCAGTCATAACACAATTCTATTGGACAAAGTAAACTTGTCCAGCCACTAGATCCATTAATTCTAATCATAAAATCCAATCCAAAATAAAAGATATTTTTGCGTATATATCCTCTTCAATAGAATTCAGTTTTAGAAATTGTGGAAACTTAAATTTGAAACTTAAACCACTAGGCGAAAATCGATTCATTAAAAAAAAAAATAGGATTGTCGTAGAAGCTGTGTATGCATTGGTTTTCAATAGCTAAAAACCGCAAAAGAAAGAACCCAGTTTATTAATAAATTTCCATACATAAGCTGTAATCTGTACTTGGAACACACATGTATCCATATGAAATTTATCACAAACCTCTAGATAAAAGATGAGATATTCCCATCTGTTAACTGTAGTTAAGAAATTCTCTAACGCTTGCATATTAATTAATTCATTTTAGACGTACATGTCACTAGCCAGCCATTGCAAAAACTCGTTCTTTTGTAGAACGAGTAAAATGAAGAATTCATACATTTAAGCGAATTCTTTTGTATTTAACGAGAGAAACCCACTTGACAGTGTTGCTGTTTGTTGTCTAAACGGATTATGGGCTTTTTAATTGCATCAGTGAAAATTGCGTCATTTTTAGAAGATTCTCGACTGGCACTTTGTTTTCAAATTTGATCAGATGTTATTAACAGCAACTTGACTAAATCATTTTTAAATATTTGTTCAGCATGAAAGTAGTCTTTGAAAAAAATGTCAAAATTCGTAAAAATCACAAAACTCAACTAAACTTGTAAACTAATTTGAATTGATGAAAAATTAATAAAATTTGTGGATTTTTAAGAAAAAAAAGAAGAAAATAACAGCAAGAAAAAGCTTTTGTCAAAGCAATATATAGGTTGAAAAGAATAATTCGTAAAGTGATCTCATCGGGTAAGAAAAGTTCATGATATATACACCTACTCTATCCTCTACACAGTTACACGGTAGCAATATAAGAACGTCTTTCCATTAATATTGCTATCTAGCACAAGAGAGTCGCTATGTTGACCATGAGGATTATTCGCATGGCCTACCAGCCGATCTTAAGGCCTATACACCCGGTTAAACCCCTGACCATAAATCCATACAAGCAGTGCTTACGGACTATGCCGTATGTAAATCAACGCCATGCAAGTGATTCGAAAAAGCGTAAGTAATAATACATACACGAGCACTTACTATCATTCATTGCATTCAAATAATCATTT
This sequence comes from Glossina pallidipes, assembly GCA_000688715.1. NCBI lineage: Eukaryota > Metazoa > Arthropoda > Insecta > Diptera > Glossinidae > Glossina > Glossina pallidipes. The sequence continues at coordinate 1,228,525 of KK499764.1, read as the reverse complement.
GCTTAGTATTGAGTTGGAGTAGTCTCATTAATAAACGTTATGATTCATCATCGGCAGCTCCCAAAATAACCACTGATACATGCTCACGTGTTACTCCTAAAGCCACAGCACCCTCATGCGCACCGTCTGCTGCACCCTCTGCTACACCCCAGAAAGCAGATTCACAGTCCCCCTGTGAACCTTCTGCTCCACCGCAGAAAGCTGCCTCTCCCCAACCGTTAACTGGTTCATCGCCATCTTCATCTGCTACTTCAGATTCATCCTCATCTTCATCTGCTACTTCAAATTCATCCTCATCTTCATCTGCTACTTCAAATTCATCCTCATCTTCATTTGCTACTTCAGATTCATCCCCACCTTCACAGTGTGAACAACCAACAGCATCAGCTTCACAAACATCAGCTTCTACATCTTCAACATCTACTACATCATCCCCAAAAACATGCTCAACTCCGTCTACTGAACAGAAATCTTCCACAGATTCTACGAAACCACCAGAGATTAAATTGCCGAGTCGCGAACAATTGGAGAAGTATTTCTTTCGCGCCACCGTTGTAGTTTGGGACACAAGTGTCTACCTATATTCCGTAACTTCAAGGTTGTTTGATCAATATGTGTTAAGACAGCCAGTCTTGCAACAATATTGGGCTGTGTTCAAGAAAAAAATGGATCAAGCGCGTCAGGAGATGAGATCGAAGTAAATAAACACTGTTAACAGATCATCATCAATTTCTGTACCTTTTTATTTCTCATTGAATAAGAAGTATTTACCGAACGAATCTCATTTGCCTTTAAACATTTACTCAATTTCATTTACTTGTAACGTTTGAAAATTTTCGAAAAATAAATATCAAATGACTATGAAATATATCGGCTGTTTTACTATGGCTATTAATTAATGTTAGGGTCTACTGGAGAAAGAGTCAAGAACAATCTAGATCTAGATTGTGCATAAAACTCAGAGTTGTCGTTACTAACCGGGAAGATATGCTGTCTCATTGTCCTCTTAACTAATCAGTTCTTGAAATCGTGCCATAATCTAAAATCTCAAATTCTTTGGTAAAATTCGACAATAGATATATTTTGATCTAAAGTTGTTGTTGTGTAAGATAAAAAAAGCGCTTGGTGATGCATTCATTCATTCGCTTAAAAAAGTCAGGAGTTTAAAGGTTAAAAGAGGAGTAACAAAGTAAAATCATTCTCGTTCGAAGTGTCAAGCAGCCGAAGCCATCTTGTTGCAACTTCCTCGCAACAATCTATTGGAATGCCGTTTGTTAAACACACAATTTTTTCCAAATCTCAACGTTCGATCTCCACTACATACCATGTAAGATGCATGTTTTTCAAAAAGTATTTTTTTTTTTAAACCTACTACCGTTTGCAATACCTAAAAGGAAGTTTCGGAGACCCTATTAGTTATATATATTCTTGATTAGCATGAAATTATGAATTGGTTGAGTCATGTGCGTCCGTCTGTGTTGACATTTTCATGATCGCAAAAATGAAATCCTGTATCGGCTTTAAATTTGATAGAAACATTGGAAGCTTTTGCACGCAGATTGACAATGAAAATGTGCCAAGTTGGTCATAGCATGAGCCTGCTACGAAACGTGAACTAAACGCAACTCCAAATTTATGGGTTTTTGCTTATTATCCCACAAATTATGAAATATAGAAGCCTGAAAATTTCCACATCCACTTCGTGAAAACTCTACTATTTAGGTGCGAAAATTGACCATGCCCACACAAATTTTTAAATGATTAAATTTACTTTTTTTTAATTTTTTTGAAGTTCCCTACTTTTTAATCAGAAGGTGAACAAGACAAAATGCTTAAAACTATTTTGTATATTTCTCAAATGGAGATATATATATAATTTATGTAAAAGGGCGTTAATTCTGAAATAAATATGGTGCCCATGGACCTGATGGGCTAACGTTTTCTTAATAATATCAGCGATATGGGTCTCAAATAAAAACACTTGAAGAGTGGAATGCGACAAAGTGAGTGTGTTAGTTCCAAATTCATTGCGGTGGTCGTCACGATCTTGTGGATAAATGTTTTCTTAGCAATACCATAGATCAATTTTATCGCATTCACCTGTTTAGGACAATAAGTAAAAACATGGGCCGTCAAAGATTTTAATGTTGGTGGGTATGCGAGATTCGTCCACAGCCGAATATGACTTTCTTACTTGTTTAAACTATGAAATAGACTTGAGTAACTATAGCTTTCTCAAATGCCTTAATTTGGAATTTACAGACATTTGCTTTTATTAAAATCAGAATTCATTTCTTTTAACATAAATTGAACAAAATATATTTATTCCATATAAAAGTTTAGGAAAAAAAAATAATAATAAATTAAACGCACATACATTTCCGGAATATTGCATATAAAAGAAAGAAGATCTATTCAAAATATGAAGCTGCTTGCACGCTTATGGTTGAGTTGACTGAATGATTGGTTCAAGCATAACTTGTCAGCCAATAGAGTTACAAAAATCAAAAAAAAGATAAGATCAGAAAAGAAGAAAAGAGATAAAAGAGAGAGCTTAGGCGTTACACAGAATTATATTTAAAGAAATACTAACATTCTTCTCCTTCTTTCAGTTTTTAAGTATAACTAATTTATTATAATAAATTTATTAATATTACGTAAAAAAAAAAAAAAAAAAATAAAAAATAGTCCATAGAAATTAGATAAATTTTATTCTTAAATAATAAATCTAAGGGGGAAAATTCATTTAAATTAATTGCTAAGTGTTTTGAAAAGATATTCAATCGCGAAAAGGATGGGCAATAAGCCGCAGTAACATATAATCATCAATTTAGTTATGCATGTATTTGCATTTGTATAAAGAGGTCTTTTCATAAAATAGAAATTTGCTTTTTTATTTTTTATTTTGTATTTTTTTGTTTTGTTTTTTATTTTAATAATAATTATACTTTGAGAACAAAAATTTCAACGTAAATGCATGTCTTCGGTTTTTTGTTCGCTTTTGTTCTCGCTCTGTTGAAAATACGTTGCTGTGCTGTACTGTGCTGTACGTAAATCAATGCTTTTCATACTATTATGTATTTATGTGTTATCAAATACCAAAAAATCAAGAATCAAGCACAATAAACAGAAATTCATTGAAAGACGACAAATGAAATTCAACTTAAGCGAATTTGTAAATATAAATGGAAATGTTTGTGTTGCGTTATGTTGTTTCACGATTGTAATGATCATCATCAACCGTGCTCATAGAGGTTAAATGGTTTAGTGTGCGTATTCGTAATTCGTAGTAAAAATTGGCTGTACATAATTACATGCACGTCAGTTAATATGTGGAATAAGTTTAATTTGCGAAGGAGAAACAAAAAAAAAAAAAAAAAAAAAACGAAAAAACGAAGCAATTCTAAAACAGACCACAATCTTTGAGATTGTTTTTAATGATGACATCGGTGACGGCATCGAAAACAAATTGTACGTTATTGGTATCGGTGGCACAGGTGAAATGCGTATAGATTTCCTTCTGATCTTTACGCTTGTTAAGGCTTTCAAACTTCATTCTTATATAACTGGCAGCTTCCTCAAAACTATTGGAACCTGTTAAGAAAAAAAAAAAAAAAAAAATTAATTATGTTAACTCTTATTACCTATTAAATTAAATATAAAAGAAAAAAAGTAAAAACGACGCACCTGTGTATTCTGGAAAACAAATGGTTAAAGGAGATCTTTTAATTTTCTCTTCGAACAAATCTTTTTTATTTAAGAATAATATAATCGACGTCTCCACAAACCATTTGGAATTACATATAGAATCGAACAGTTTCAAAGACTCAATCATCCGATTCATTTCCTCATCTTCAGCCAACACCAAATCATAACCTAGAAATATATACAAATAATAATGACGAGTTCATATCTTTGATAGAGTACCGAACGCCAATCCTTAATATAACACCCGGCAACTAGACAGTAATTTATTACCCTTCAAAATAACTTCATCGATCGCGGAGCACTTGCTTGTCGGACTCAGTTCGAATATTATTGTGAAATCTTCGATAAAATATTGTTCCGCAGATCGAGTGAGGACATAAAGAGATCGTACTGCGAGTTTTTAGATGTTTGCAAAAATGTTGATCACTTTTTCCTTTGAAAAAGGCATTCATTGTGGAAGACGGGTACAATATATACTAATCGAATTATTTTTACCTGCAGAAGTCACTGATCAACATTTTTTGCAAACACCTACTACCAACGCTTCCCTTAATACGAATATTCACTCTACAAACAAGCCATAAGATATTCTTATCTAGGCTTTAGTTTAAATAAATTTGCACATATTTTTGGCAGCCTTACAAATATATATATATATATATATATATATATATATATATATATATATATTTGTTGGGTATCATAATCTTTTGCTTTCGTTTTTCCTAGATTAGGCTTGGACGAGGACGTTATTTGCCAGGACGTTACTTGCTTCACTGCGATGTTATTTCTGGCACTTTGGTCCACCATCTCTGGCTGCAAACTAATGACTTAGAGAAGTGGAAAGAATTTTGTAACACTAGTGAAGGGGAAAGCATCTACGCCATTAAAGTCAATTTGCCTGCTGATGCTGGTAATCATATAATAATCTTCTATATGAGAAGTTTACAAGACAACAACGGTGCTATTAGTTCTTACACAAAGAGTTACCTCAATATGTATGCTGCACGTGTGCCAGGAATGGTATGATGCGTAAAAGGAGCAAACCATTTATTTACGAGAGGGGCTGAAGACTACGGTGAGGAGTTAACGCAAACTTTTTTGATCGAAAAATTAACTTTTTCATTTAAATATGAGCGAAGCACATAAAAAGCATACGTTCCTCAATAACTATCGACAAGTGGATTGATTACGTTTTCTTTTTAATTTATCTCAGCTACATTATGGCTCGTAGAGACCTTTAAATTAAAGATGACCAGCACGAATGGATTTGAACTCTTCGTTTTTGAAATAATTTCAAAAATGATTCCTTTTTCGTTTTTTAATACTCAAATATATGCTCAATAGGCTTCTCAAGAAAATTGTCAAAAGACTGTTACAGTGGTTGCTCCTATTTATTTCAAGAATTATCAGTCATTTAAGCGGTGTTTTGCTGCTGTCGAGAAATTAAGCTATCATCAGTACAGGCAATCGGCTACTCAGACTTAGGGCATTTCAAAACACGAAACCAAAACAAATAATAATAGAATATCAGCCAACTACGTTTATTGACTAGAAATTTCATAGAGAGCTGTCGTATAATACGTACGATCACAGATTTAGGAAGCAATTTGGTGCACTAACCTGATAAAGCTACACAGAATATAATTGCTGTGACGCATTCAAAGCAGTGTATCCATTTTTTACGCTCCGAGCGTTGACCGCCAACATCAAACATTCTGTGAATAAAAAAAAGCACAATTTATTACTGTTTCTCTTGTATAATGCGCCAGTTCAAAGTTTTTATGGTACGACATAGCAATGTGAAATAATCGTTTGCGAAGGAAAATCGCTACTCACTTAAAGTGTAAACCTTTGCATTTGAAATGCGTCTCAACAATGCCTGTGGTCTTGACACGCGTGCGCAATACATCCTGCTGTGTTGGTACGTAATTCGGTTGTGATATGCGATCCAATGAATTGAGATAATAAGCTGCCGAGTCGTTCAGTTGATATTCGCGCGAACGTGAAAATGATTGCTGTACACCTGCATCAGTCCAGAGTTTCTTCATTAGCACCACCAATTCAGGCAGCAGGATGCCCTCTTCGGCCGCGGAAGCATATGTAAAAAATTGACGGGCAATTTCGGTTTTCGAAGGATCGGCAAAATCAATTTTCAAATGGCCCATTGCACGGATGATAGCCATCAACGATTGAATGGTATTGCTGTAAACTACGCGACGGTATTCCTCGCATTCATCCGGCGAATAACCGGATTCATGAATGATTTTCATTTGTTTAACTATAGTCGATTTGCCCGATTCACCAGCCCCTGCAACAAAGAGATTAATAGACAAGAAGCTATTTATGCAAGTTACGCAGGCAAAGCAGTTGACTTTAATCAACATAAGCATAGAGACAAGCGCTCACGCATTCATACACACACACACACACACACACACACACACACACACACACACACACACACACACACACAGATATATGAACTTAATTGAATTTCTTTCTTTTCGCTCATCACAAACTTTACCTTACAAGCTTGCAACTAAAGGACAGCGTACGTTTTAAAGAATTCTTGGAATGAGTAGAGAAGGTAAGGATGGCATTAAATTTCTTCGACTTTTCTTCCTTCATTTTCGCAAAACTTATTCACTATTCGTCGTTCATTAACTGCAACTATAGCTCTTCGGATATATAAAAATATGCTCAATAGAAATTTTTGAAAAAGTGCTAATAAAATTTTTTTGTGCCTAAATATCTCGAAATTTACAGCGATCACGAAGATAGATGCAATTGTTAACGATTTATGTTTGTATATATATTGTCTGTACATTTTGTAAATAAATTCACAAAGTATGGATTTAAAATTTGCCAGAAACCTCTAGCACACCTCAGATTTGAACCCGCGACCATTGAGTTGTTAGTCGCGATTCTGCTCGCACCTACTCATGCGGAGTAACATGTATATATGGATTCATGAAAATTATATTAAAAAAATAAAAAAATTTGCTTCTTTTCCTATTGTCGATTGCTTGCGAACTTGTTCTGAACAACTGATCCAGAAATACTTATCTACTTAGTACGAAGTTAAGCCTAATCAAATAATAGCAGACGCTTGTACTAAAAAGTGTTGACTTTGCTTTTATAAGGTTTGCAAATAAAATCAGAAAGCACAAGCAAGAGAATTACATTCGCTAGTGATCGAATCTCTTATACCCATCACCGTTATGCTAAAAGAGACTAAGAAAAAAAAAAGAAAACAATTGAATTTTCACACTCGCTATAACATTGGATGGGCGTGGCTAAATTTTTCTATTTTGCGAATAAAAGTTAAAATTTATATGGTGTATATGTTGTACTTTGTGAGTAACAAGCAGCAACATGGAAACCAAAAGTGTTCGAAGTTTTTATTGGATCAACGTGTGGCCATGGGCTCATTTTCAAATTCTTTCGGAATTTTGTAGGCGATATCTTCATGTTTGTGAACGGGAGAATGTTCACCACAGGCGCTAGACAGTTTGGCAGACGGACAGATGGACATGCAGTGCAGTAAGTGCATTCCGAATTTGAAATTGGTCAAGAGTTTACATAGCTTGCTTCTGCGTGTTATAAAGTTATTGAAAAAAAAAAAAATTTAATTTTGTTTCCCTTTACAGGTTCTACAGCATCTCCCACAGAATATGCTTTCAAATTTGTGTCCCTTTATGTGCTATAGTTTATGAGTAATGAGCAAAAAACCAATTTCTTGTTCCTTTTGAAAGGCAGAGGTGTTCTCGGTTTACGAGGTGCTGTGAGCTGCCGTCCTTCTACCGATTCGGCCCATTTTCAACACCAACTTGCGTGCAAAAGCTTTCAAAGTTTCTGCCAAATTTGAAGTCAATTTTTGCGGACAGGCGGACATGCTAACATCGATTTAGAATTTGATGCTGATCAAGAACATATATATACTTTTTGAGACGTCTCATATTTCCTTCTGCGCGTTGCATATATGCCTCTCATTCTTCGGTGATGGATATAAAAACAAAGTCCACGGCCCGCATACATGTAGAATGTCTATCGCACATCTTTATCTTACAGGTAGCACAAACCCGCTTAAAGATTGGAAAAAAACAAGGGATTTCCCTCCAAAAATCTCAAAACAAAATTCTCCGCACTCTTATACATTAGGTCGAGTCATAAATAGCTTCCGATGCAGAGGTTGAATCTATTGTTCGTATTTATCCGCTGTAAGTCAGCGAAAGAAACGAGATTTTGTTTTCACTATGTAGATGAGGATTCAGTTGGTTGGAGAGTGAAAAAGTGCATATTCGACATGTAATGCTTTGGGAATATAAACAAGGCGACAGCATACAGTATTCGGTGAAGGACTGATAACTGATTGGGCAGTTAGAAATTGATTTTCAAGATTCCGGACCGTCCTTCCAACAAAAGGCAATATTGGAACAAAATCCATGCCAATCAACAAGGGATAGAGGGGTTGAATGCCTCACAATCAACTGTTAATTAAATTAATATAATTTTGTTATTCAATGAGAACAAAATAAATGTCTGATAAAAAAGCGAAAGTTACTTATGAATATACCTAATATTTTTATTCATTTAACCAGAGAAATAAATTTCAAGACTAAAGTCTTAAAGTCTTACACTCTGATATAGTAGTAAGCTATTGCGAGCTTTCAGATTTTTCTTCATATAATTTATACAATTTTTTCACAAATCAATTAAAACGGAATTCTATTAAATTAGAACTTGAAAAAAAAAAACAAAAAAAAAAACAAGATCACGAACGGAAATGCCATGTCAAAAAGACAGTAAACAACCAATTAAAGCCAAGACCTAAAATAAAAAGAAAAATTAATTTTTCTTTTTCAGCTTATGATCTAAAGAAAATGAAGAGAAAAAATTATTTCATTAATAATCGAGCGAAATAAAAAAAAAAAAAAATAAAAAAATCTAAATGAATGCATATACTTATGTATTTGTAGAGCTAATAGAGGTCTTAAAGGGGTACAACCACAGTAAAGTAGTTATACCTTACAAGGATTTTTTGGTTGAAATTCCACGTTTTTCTCAGAATGACCCTTTCGACAACTGCAGAGTTACAAAATATATAAAAAGGGTTCTATGGATTTTTAACAGAGATTTTTTATTTTTACATTCTTTCATCCCTCGTTTGCTACCCTTAATCGTCCATCAGGGATATCGGCAAAGCTTCCTTGGAATTCATAGGTGCAAAAACTGTGGGTAATCTGCGAAGAAGTGATCGTAATCCCTTTCTACCATTAAAAAAAAAACAAGCAAAAACATTATAATGGGCTACGGTCCACTATTAAATACCTTGCATCACTTCGCTTAATACAATTATTCGTGTAACGATAAATTCATACTAATGGGTTGTATGGGAAGTGATCAAATCATTCGGGGTGGCAAAACACGGCAATGTACCAAATTTCATCAAAATATCTTAAAAATTGATCATCAAAATATCTTGAAAAGAATATCACGCGGACAGACGGACGGACAAACTTTGACCAATTTCAGAACGGAAATTTTGATCGATATAATATAAAAGGTGAGTGTATATCTACTTCCTTTGGATGTTGTGTACATTCATCCACACAAACTTAATCCATACTTGAACTTGAACCATAAGGTGTATAGTGTACAAAATCAAAACATTGAAAAGAAAGTGAAAAATTCAAAACTATTCGATTATATTATGTGTTGCAAGTCAAATGAAAAACTTAATAATATGCTGTCTTTGTAGCTGATATAACAAAATGATAATAATAATCGTACAAAAATCATTTATCTAAATAAAAGCTGAAAACCTAAAAAAATCGAAAGCCTTCAATGCCCGATGATGAGGTAATTGAATGACAAAAGAACGAGATAAATGGAAAAAAACGAGAAAAGCAAACAAAAAAAAAAAATTCAAATATATTTTTATGAATGAATGAATGAATTTATATGCGAAGAGAGGATGGGATGGATGCATGTTAGAAATGAATTGTGCAAAAACAAGAAGAAATCAATTAATGGAATTAATTAAATTCATTTAAAAGAAATGAGCAAAAAATTCATTAGAAGCGAAACGTGGATGAATCAATGATTTGACATATTAGGCTAATTGAGAAGTTCATAAAGTTGTTGTTTAATTAAGTTATAAATAAGTTATATTCGCGTTCGAGCTGATCTTTGATATTCATTTATTCATTCATTCATTCATTCATTCATTCATCTACAATGAATGCATAAAACTCGTAACGTAGTACCTCGTTGCAATTATTATCCGCAGAAGAGAAGAAGTATTTAGTTATCAAGATCAAGAGATTTTAAATTAATAAATACATCATTGATCATCAATCTGTCAATATTTCGACACTTTTAAAAAAAGAAAATTTTCCATTTTATAATCAACCAGCAATCAGAAAGCAGCAATAGTGAGTGGATATTGAACTTAATGCTTGAATTACTTGCAAACTTTCATGCATGGAAGTCATTCTCCCCCCCTTTTTCAATTGTGAGTTTGTTAAGCGAACTTGTACCGTTCGTTATTACCTTATTACCATCTTGTCTAAAAGTATAACTTGACTAAAATGCAGTGCGTTGTTATTTAAGTATGTTATGTGCTCGTTGCATTTAATTTGAAATTCCACTATTAAATACCCTGCACACCACATCACCCGCAAGTTATACTTTTCTAATGAGAAGTGGTCGAACAAACGCTCCGATCTCAATCGACGTATGTCAGAGTATAAGCATTTCATAGAAATATCTCAAAAATTTCAACTTGGAGGTTGAACGCAACACACTGACATATGGACAGAGTATACTCTTACTCTTAACACTTAATTGCAAATGCAAATATGCATCGATATAACAACAACAAGATGAGTCTTCCTGCTGATGTTGCCTATGACCGCATAAACTTAATATACCCTTGAGTCGAAAGTGGTGTAAGGTATGAAGATAAAAGTGCTTAGAGCTCTTGAAAGTAAACTTAAGTGAACTAATAAAAGTAAGCATCCAATTAAAACTCTGCTTTTTATTTTCAACTCCAGCATTGAGAGTGAAAGTATAATTTTACAACATTTTCTTTTACACTCCACCAGTACAATGTGGACGTACTTTTTGTTCGTTTATTTTGTTTGCAACAATCGATTTGTCTGCTACTTATCGTACATTTGAAACGCATAAAACTTTGATCGGAAAAGCCGAACATGTCCTGAGTTTCGGAAAAGCCTTGGAAAGCCGTACTTAACTTTAAAAACTACTTTCGCTGTACTTTTATCACCTGTGTAAACGAGCAATTCATATGAAATTTGGGACTTGGTGTTCTCTTCACCTAATGAATATATATATATATATATATATATATATATACATAATAATATATATAATATATATATATATATATATATCTTTTTTAGTATTTACATTTTTTTAAAGCATAACTTTCCCTGATGATCACCTATCGTCTATCGCTTATCGTTTGCCTGCTATCCAAGAAGAAGATAATAAAGTGGACGGAATCGAAGATAAAAGTTCACCCTTTTAATATATTTGATGGCTAAAGTGATGGGTATTTTCAATTCGATTACAGCCTTCGGGGCGCTTTCATTCAGATATAATAACACACATCTGCCTTACCGTAGCTATAATCTTAGACATAAATAAATATACATATGTATTTTATTTATTTGCTTTTTATATATATATATATATATATATTTCATATTTATTATGGCTTTCTTTTCTTTCGCTTTATTTTGCTATATGTTTGTGCTGATGGTGGGTGTGTGTTGTAATTATTGCAATACGATGTAAATTGAAATAATTTACTCGTAAATAAAAAGAATTCTCAAAGAAGGGTTTAATGCCCTATAACACTTGTCCATAGTTGCCAGCTTTAAAGTTTGTAACAGATGTCTCTTACACATATATCACGCACTATACAATAATAAAAGAGTATAATCGATCATGTTGGATTGCAACGAATCTTTTACACGCTTTACTGCCTTTGCTGTCAGCATTAATTTTCCGACTGAATGCCATTTTCAACAATTACTCTGCCATATTCTTCATAATTATCAAGGACTTATTAGAGAAAGTTAAAAACGCCTCATTACAAGAAATATTCATATATATCATTCACTAAAGATATATATAATTTTTTTTTTTTTATCATTTAGCAAAACTAAGTTGATTTCTATCAAATATTTGTAATATGTACATGTGTACGCCTAGTTCTCGTTTAGATAAAACCTTATTAAAGAGCAAAAAAAAGTTCTAATAAATTAATAAACAAACATGCCGTTCATGACTCAATTGTGCTTTAGAAAAAAAAAAAAAAAAAAAATGAATACTATGTTGATATATAAACGACTTGGATTGTATCGAAGTCAAGATTAACATCAATTTGTAGGCAAGATTTGTATGCAAATAAAATCTTTACATCAAGCCTAGAATTTTTGGGCATTTATAGCTGCACAGGTGAACAGAAAAACAGGTGCGAGGTGAGTTTCTCAGTTCTATGCCACAGAAATTGTAAAAAATAGCTTACATAAAACCCACGCTACGTTTTTGCATATCGTGACACAGATCCAAATTAAGTCGTGCCATCTCAGCTGAAGCAGTTCTTGCCGTAAAAGCTTGAGAGCCTTTATGTTGCTTTAGTAGGTTTGACATGTGGTGTGATAGTGAAATAGGTGCGTTCTCTTCAAAGCTATGAAAAGTAAAGCGTTTCATAATATTTTGCTGTGAAAGTAGATTTTAAGGGTAAATCGTACGTTTTGACAAGCAAAACGAACATGAATTAATGTTTATAATAATACAATATTCGATGAGTCGAGCACAACGTCGGATGGAAGGAGGGCGGCTAGGTCATCAGGCTTCGAAGACTTCTACATAAAATAACAGTTCTCCCTTTAATGTTATTGATTTATTCATTTACTCAGAGTCGGGGCGAATATTGGACCACTCAAAACTCTTCTGCTCCCAAATTCATTACTTTTGTCGTTTATTTGAAGAAATCTGCTGCCGAAACCAGAGGCTTCAGAGGCTTATGGCGATGATACTCCACTTTCTCCCAATTGTCGATTTTGATTTCAACGGTTTAACGAATTGACTGAAACTGCCATTTTTTGGCCCCTTGTTGCAAGAGTGGTCCAAGATACACTGTTGTAACTCGAATGGAAAATTCTGCCACACCCAGCGTACTCACCAGAGATGGCACCTGTTGATTACCGCTTGTCCAGGTCGGCGCAGCATGGCTTGGCTGGCACGCGGGTCCGCAAAGTTGAAGAAGTGCGAAATTTCTTTTCTATCCATCTATGTATCTACAAACATGTATATAGTACATGACATCGGCAAGGACGGAAAACTAGGCACAAATCAATTGTTCCTTTTTTATATAAAATCAAGAGACATACAATCGTGGATATAATTCTTAAATTCCTATTTGTTTAGCTATGCTAAACGATTGCATGATTGTGTTCTTATAATAAAGAGAACAGTTATTGGACATATTAGCCTGATGTCAGGCTCGAAATCAATTGTCTAGTAAATGGATTCCTCTAGTTCTAGGGATAATTCTAATCCATTAACACTTCAGTTGCCTTCCATTGTGCTTACGATCGCGAACGAGTTTAATTTCAATCTCATTTTGTCATCCCATCCCTATCCCATTCTTCAAATTTATTTTTACATCTATGTATTTTGTGTAGCAAGATCCCTATTATGACAAGAGATCCCCTTTTTGCTATTTTATTATATTTTTTAGCAAATTTTCATCAAAGCCGTTTCTATTGCGTTTGAAAACGCTTGCGAATTGCAACAATAACAATTATATTAAAATTAAATGTAAAGTTTCGCAATTGTAAGGCGTAGGGGATTTGGTATGATGATGGTATGAACGAGAGATACCGGAAATGAAAGAACAATTTACTGAAATTCAAACACGACTGACTAAACATGAGAATTCAATGAACGACAGACCTTTATGATCATATTAGCTATAATACTGTATTTATATATTTACGGATTCTCACTTCCATCCATAGTAACAACAACTATAATCATAGAAACCTTCGAAAAGCTTTTCGGAAAATCAAAATTAATGTAAACAGGTAAGGTATGCTTTTTGCCTGTAAGATGTTGTCAAATTATTTCAACAGGTTGTTATGTCGTATATCGCATCGCACAAATGATTAACGATGTATATATAATAATCATTATTGATGCTACGTTGGGCTATGAACAAATTCAGTTCAAATTCAACTTTTAATACTTTTACGATTTTTTTATAGAAAGTTATGCGAACCGATGCAATAAGCGCGTAAAATCGAATCTATGCAGATTTCGAGTTAATTTCGGCCTCAGGTAAAGCATAGCTGATGCTGAGGATTTGGGATTGTGCAATATTTCGGTATTTCGGCATTTCGCAAAGACACCTCAAATGAAAATATACATTTTCAATATTCATTATAATTAGGCTCTACACTCCATACCATGTAGAGGAATTTTATTCAATACAAATTATTGCACACCACAAAGAAATAATGAAGCAGTAGCAGCAGCAGCAACGAAGGCTAAATTTTATGAATGAATGGAAAAGACAAAAGCAAAAGCAAAAGCAAGAGTAAAATCAAAAATAAAACCAAAGGCAAAGTCAACAAAACTGAATCACTCTTGTTTTTATATGCATGCGCGTACGTGCACTCACTCATCTCTCACACAATTAAAGTGAAAACAGTTTGTTAAAACAATAACAACAAACGGCATTGCAAACCTCATTTGATTTGTGTGAACAAAAACGAAATAGAGACGTTTTTTTCTTTTTTTTTCTTTCTACTTTTTTCGCTCCTGCTTTTGTTGTGGTAGCGCTTAAATTATTTGGCGGCGGTTGACGACGGTGTTATTGCGGTTTTTTACGGCACCTTTATTAAATCAAACAACATAACAATGTATGATATATAATTTCATGCTGTCGTATATCTCCTTCTGTTGTTTATGTGTACATATGTACTACCATGTATGTAGTTGTGCTTCTAGTGTGCTTTTATATTAACGATCAATTTACTTTAAAAAGTTACACGACAAACACCGTTCAATGTAAGCGTAGACTAATGTAGAAGATTGATGTTTTCCTCTTCAACGAAAAAAAACAGAAAAAAAATTAAATGACAAATTTTATACATTTGCTCATACTTATGTGAATGTGTTCGAAATGTAGACTTTTCATAGCTCATATGTTAACATTCAGTAAATGTTATAGATTTCAATTGCACACGCATAGTATAGCGTTCTGTTTTTTTTTTTTCTTTTGAAAAATGCGCATTATTTAATCTCTCATGTGTGTGGGGCATATATACACATATGGATTTGATTGATATATTCGTACTTTTTTTTCTTTTTTTTTTGTCGAAAGCCTATTATTGTTCATTAGTTGACTGTAGTAGATTGCTGACCAGTTATTGTGGCCTTTTCGTAATGTTTCTTTCATCCCCGTCGCAGGGTGTGTATGTGATTTGTAAAGTTTTTTTTTTTTTTTTGCGCGTGGAAATAGGGACCAGAGATATCCCACATTTTCTAGATATTCTTAAACAATCAACTTGTGGTGCACAACTAATTTAGATATTTTTCTATTAACAAAACTATTCTACTCTATATGTCTCTGTCTGTCTGTCTGTCTCTCTCTCTCTCTCTCTATCTCTCTATTAAAAACGGAAGCAGGAACTTAAACACCTCGTTTAAAAGAAGAGCTATAATCCGTTTTCCACCTTTTTATCACTCTTGTCAAAGTAAAGATGAACTTTTTTAAACCCATAACCGACGGATGACGGGTATATTCATTTTGTCAAAACGTTTGCGAAGCTCAGAAGGAAGCGTCGGAGGCCGCACAAAGTGTATATATTCTGGATCAGCATCAAATCGTAAATCGATTTAACTATGTCCGTCTGTCCGTCTGTAGTAAACATCCTTCTTGCCACGATTGTGAAGCTATCGACCTCAAATTTAGTAGAAACAGTGGAAGCTCTTGCACGCAGGCTGCTATTGAAAATGGGCGAAACCGATAGAAGGACAGTAGCCCGTAGCACCACGTGAATCGAGAACACTTCTGCTTTTCAAAAGGAACAAGAAATTGCTTTTTTGCTCATTACTCATACACTATAGCAGATAAACGTACAAAAATTTAAACGCATATTCTATGGGCGATGCTGTAGCACCTGTGTACAAAAATGGAAAAATTTGACCACGCCTACCCCATGTTATTCTGTATCAAAACTTAATTATTTTTCAATACCTTTATAACACGCAGAGAAAAGCTTCAAAAACCCCACAAAGTGAACAAATTCTTGGTCAGTTTCAAATCTTGAATGCACCTAAAAATGTGCGGCCGTTCGTCTGTCCACCTGACTGTTTGCGCAACTGTGTAATATTTGCGGTAAACATTGTCCCGTTAGCGAAAATGAATATGTCGACTGCAAATTTGCAAAAGAGTTTGAAAGTGGCCTAAACTTTTCAAAGAACGCGCCTGCATGCACTCACATGTCTCTACGACAAAAATAGAAGAAATCAACTGCGTCCGCTCCATACTACAGAACATGAGAATTTTGTTCATTTGTCTTTTTTTGGGGTAAACGGTGATGTATGATGTGTGATGGGTATAAAAGATTCGGTCCCGACCGAATTTAATTTTCTTACTTGTTTAAATATGAGCTGGACGCGATTATTTACATAGTCCATCTAAGCGACAGTTTTTCGTTTTGATTGATATGATTAAAGTCAATTGACATCTCATGTTCAAATAGTATCCAAGCCGGACTTGTTCATCGAATAAAGGTAAGCAGTGCATATAATAAGAGGTTTGTTTTGTTTTCGTCATTGCTTTCGCTCCCTCTTTCTCTCTCTCCCCCAAGATTAAATGTGAATGATGGATTTTAAACTCCTGTGTAGAGGAATTAGCATGAGTCATACGTATAATAAATAAGTACATTAAATACTTGTTTTTATATTTTGTTCGATTTAAGTAAGCAAAGCTAAAATTCTCTCTAAATGTTGTTTTGCTTTTACTTCTAATTGAGATAATGTCAAGATAGAGTCAACTTATCAATGATGGTCATGACCAGGAACCCATTTGTAAGCTACATATACAATACATTGCTTGTTGTTGTTTGTCGCATTATTATAAGATAATATGTATTGATAAGGAAATGTGTGTTCTAGATTTTTTCATTTTATTTCACCACTTGTATAAATGTATATGAGCGAGTTAAAAATGGTCATGCGATTGTTATGTCAAATGATCGCATTCACCCACATCGAAAATTTTTAAATAACTTGTGAATCTTCCCATTTAAGATGTGTACTTAGGAGTGTGTTTCGAACTGTTAATTTAAAACGAATCAACTCTATGCGATTATACGGCTGATTTGCATTTCAAGAGAGTTGCAATCACAAAGTTCGAGTGATGTATGAATTGCTTGTGAGCAATGCTAGCTCATATATATATATATATATATATATATATATATATATATATATATATATATATATATATATGTATATATATACACACATACACACACATATATATTTAAACATGGGAATTTTGGTAGCTTACTATCCATAGCGGATATTCATTTAAGATCAGGATAAGTTCCCATTTTTACATATACAAATATATACATATATATACATATATATACATACATTTATATGCATATGTATATATATACACTATATATGAATTATAGCTTACTATCTTTAACAGATATTAATCTAAGCCCATTTTTATCGGAGTAGGAATACGCATCGAAACTCCTATGAGATATACAAGTTCTCGAATAGCCTGTAAGTAAAAATCCGTTTATCTGGCGATATGACAACTACAACCTTGCGACAATACTAAGTTATTTTAAGCAAACCGTAGATCGTCCGTATAAGGTTTATTAAGAGTAATGGATTGTGTGAGCGAAAGATACAATCACAATATAGCGAATAAGAGCAAGGATCATGTGTACACACAACACATCATATGACATAACTCATCTAGGTTTTGTAAGGAATTTTTTGATGTACGTAGCGTTTACGTTCGAGCAGACTTTCTGAAGAGTTTATTCGCTCTTGTTACAAGAGCAGTTTGTCTTAAGTATTTTTTTCTTTTTACCTCAAGAGGACATAGGGCCCCCGCATGTTATTATCAAAAGCGTTGTGTAAATAAAATGAAATATGTAAGTCGTGCAATTATTTACAGAATATAAAGAAATCGTACAAAAATATTTGAGATCGAACATACACGATGTGTATGGTTCGATCGATATAAAGAGAGTTAATTTTTTGCTCTATGAAATGCGCGATTATGTGCCAAGCTTCAGATTAATATGTGTTATAGATATAGATTATAAAATCTGAAAGAACGTTTATTATTAAAATTGATGCTTACACTACCCTACATCACTTGTGGTACAGGGCACTTTGAGTTTATGCCAACATGCGTAGAACCCAGAAGAGCTTAAGATGGATCCACTTTATGTTATATCAAATCGATCTAAGCTTGTCTACTATAGGTCGAAATTTGTAAAATAATGTGATGAACTAACGTGTTCTGATCTAAGGTCGTACGCTATTGCAAATGACTCGGATGGGTACATTTTTTTCGATGCGTTATTTTGGAAAAAAATTGCAATTTTCAAAATTTTTCGACAAAACACGCTGTGTAACAGTATTTTGACTTTCTAAATTGGTATAAAAAATGTTCATATAATCGTTCCTACGAAAACTGAATCTTTATATAGCAAAAAGTATAAGTTTTAATATTTCCTGGTGAAAATTAGTTCACAATAGTACATTGCCATAGAAATCAACCTTACCGAAATCGGACCACGTAGGTTCATATTTTTACTTTTTTTGAGTACCACCGCATATAAGGAAACCAAATATATATATATATATATATATATATATATATATGTATATATATATATAGACAAAAAGGCTAAATCGTTAATGCGTTATGATGAAAATTGGTTCAAGATAGTAATTTAACATAAAAATTACGTGAACCAAACCAATAGACCAACTATTTCTTGGACCCCATTCCATGTAAGATTTCTCATGAATAGTAGTCCCTTCAAAAAAAAATTTAATTTCTAATATTTTGACAAAAATTGGTCCATAGTAACGGTAACGGTAGGGAATTTGGATCACATAGGTCGCGTTTTTCAATCCTAACGTATCTAAGGGTTATTATGAAAAATAAACACTGATAGGGAGGGAAAGTCTATTTTGCAGTTATTTATGATGGGCACTGAGAAGTAATAAAATTTTTAGTAAGTGAATTAAGTTTGCCAAATTTGGATCACGTCATATGACGTTTTGGGCATCTTCCAATATACGAGCTTTCATGAAAATTATCCCTTGGCAGGAAATTAATGTGTAATTTTTGGCATAAGTGGTTTAGGATATCTAGTGGTCACAGCCTTGCTCCACTATATTCTTACTTGTTTTACTTTTGGGCTCTTTCGTGTTTTCAAGTTCGGCAAAGATTGGAAAGCACTCGCGTAGAATCTGTTTGTAAGTTTTCTACTATCTGGTAAATAAATAAGCAGATAATGTTACTTATACGCTATCGACGATCTATCTGTTGTCCGCATACAATTTGCATGTACGATAGTATAATTGATATTAACTTCAAGGTTTCTTTAATGTCAGGTTAAGTAATTGCTTACAAACATAACTGAGAAGGATGCTTTAAAATGAAATTCTGTTCATTCGTTTCAATGCATTAAGCTGTGCTTATGTGAATAATTTTATCAGCTATGCGAGTTAAATATTAATCTCAGTTCTCTTTCTGTGCAAATCGTTTTGCAAATTCACAATGTTTGAATCATCACTGAGGTTGCCCGCACAAGTATGCAGACATACAATATAACTCTTATTCGTAATTCATAATTTTTAAAAATGTATTCTATTGTGATTTCATTTATTTGGGTTAATTTTTTATTGTTGTTTTCAATAACGGTTAAAAGGCCGTTTATAATTATACCCTACACCACCAGTGCGATCGTATGTAAGCCGCAGATGGGCTTAAGATAGACCCACCGATCGATTCAGAATCATAATCTGAATTGATCTAGGACTGTCTGTCCCTCTGTCCACGTAAACTAGTGTTCAAGCTACGGGTCGCAATTTTCGAGATATTTCGATGAAATTTGGCACAGTGACGTGTTTTGACGCAAAGACGAACGCTATTGATAATGGTTCGGATCTGTCCACTTTTTCGACCACTCCCCATATAACGCCCCTTTCTGATAAGACGTTATATGGAAAAAATTTGCAATTTTCAACCTTTCCCTTCATTTTATTTCGACATTTTGATTTGTTATGAAAACTTTCGATCAGCTATGGCAATTTTTGAACCCCTCATATAATTTTCACAACAATTTTCAACGGTTCATGATGAAAATTATATCATAATAGTAATTTTACAATAAGAAAAATTAACTGTATCAAATTTGGATCATCTCGGCCTATTCTTTGGATCTTAGCGTTATAAGAATTTTCACTAAAATTAATCCTTTGTGGAGCAGAAAAGTCTAAGTTTTATACAAAAGTAAATAAAAGCAAAAATTATGTTAGACAATGTGGTGTAGAGTATTTAATAGTCGGCCTTACCCGTTTTATAATCAAAAATGATTTATTGCACTTTCTTCTTAGCGAGAAAATATAATTTCAAACCCATATTAAACGATAAATGTTAAGTAAAATTCCAAAACCCGATTGCAAAAACTTTACAACAATTAGAACGAACTCCGAAAACGAAAATTTAAATAATTTACATAAACCCACCATATTAAATAATAAAGAATAGGTATAGCTCCTAAGAAATTCACTGAAACATATTTATATATACATTCCAATGAAGCCCAAGAAAAAATGCTCTTAATTAGCGCAACATTCTTGACCTTGAGCATTTGCCCTTTCAAGCTTCAATCGCGCAAAATTGAAATTAAAATTTCATATTTCTAATATGATCGCACTTCAGAACTGTCGCGATTAACTTACGATCTTTAGCATCTAATATCTTAACCAAAATTATTTGAATATTTTTACTACAAAAAATGGTTAAAAACGATTAGATTTAACGCGTCCTAAGAATTGAAGAAGTCTTTTTTCGTTTGGCTACGTCACACTAGTGGCTTTCTTAAAGGCGGTTTTTTTTTTTTGTTTGAACTATTTAAAAAAAAAAAAAAAATTGATATGGAGATCAGTTCTAACGTTATGAAGAAGTGCAACGAAAAGGATTTTTACCTTCTTCTTTGCGCTATGAATAATTTAAGGTCTTTGAAGATTGAAGACATACTTAATATCGATCGACTCCTTATTATATTTCAATATTTTTTTTAAACATTTATTAAATCAGATATCCGTCGATAAGAGGCAAATACTTATACTTGTTCCCCTTACACTTCAGATTACCTAAATTAAATACAACAAATTTGTTCTTTGAACAAAAAAATGGATAAATAATTTTTTTGATATGACTGAACAAATTATTTGCAGATTCTTCATTCCACGCATATAGGGAACGACGTTTGGAGAAAAAGCTCTTATCTGCAGGTCTATAAATCCAGTAACAACAAGTTATATATATGTGTATATACAAAAAATTCAAATCTCAGTTTTCGCGAACCGAAAATCTGTGCAATATTTACAAGTTTTGCTTTTAGGCCGTGAGATGTTAGTTTTGGAACCAGATGTGGCAACACCGTAAATTAAATACTAATAAAACGTTAACAGTAAATGAAGAACAGAACGATGCAGTAGCTAAGCTCCGTTAACATTGATATTGACAGCTGCTACTCTGCGTACAGTAAACACAAAAGCGCACACACACTCACAGAATGCACAACAGAGTTAAGAAGAATTAATTTCTTTATCGATGAGTAATTCACCAAAAAGAAGAATGAAAGCAAAAAGTTCATCATTAAAAAGCAAAAAAAAAATAAATAAATAAAAAAAAAGTAAACAATAAAATTCCCGGTAAATTACTCAATAGTAATTTAATTAAACTGTAAAAAGTCTCTTTATTATAAGATATCTAAGCATTACTATGACGCACCCAAAAGTAGTAATTTCACTTCGGAGGCGGCACGTTCACCTTCTTCACGCAAAACGCGATCAATATTTTTTGAACGTTCAATTGCCTCCTTATCTCGCGCGGTACTAACTGCGCAACCCATTTTGTTTGCTTGATTATTTGACGATTATCAACGGGAAAATCGAAAGCACGTATGTAATGTATTCAATCTTGTCTTACAGATTTTCCTTTTTTTTTTTTTCTTTTTCTCGACAGATTTACTTTTCGGCGCTTTTCTATTTTACTTGGGTGGCAGGCGTCCTTTGCGTCTGCGCTTTTTGTCAATCACAATTTTCTTTATCAAATTTTGCGCACGTTCACTTTATTTTTTTCATAATTTTAACAAAATTAATTTTCTTAAATATATATACATATGTATATATATATATATATACATATATATATGTACGCCGTTTCGCTGTACTTGTTGTAAATGCCGCTAAACACAAACAACACACTTATCCGATAACTAAGGCGACCAAACAAACTTTTGATATTTTAAATGATCACTTTTGAGCAATAAGTAACAATGTTGCCAATACGCTGTAATATATTTTGACAAAAGCATTATGGTT
The DNA here is from genome assembly GCA_000688715.1 of Glossina pallidipes. Classification (NCBI taxonomy): domain Eukaryota; kingdom Metazoa; phylum Arthropoda; class Insecta; order Diptera; family Glossinidae; genus Glossina; species Glossina pallidipes. The sequence goes on along the minus strand of KK499764.1, from coordinate 1,206,100 downwards.
CCTATTTGTTTTTATTAAGGTTAACGTGGTTGAACGTGTTTAGTGTCTTTATCATACATATAGAAGTTACAATTTCTATGTTATTATTAATGATATTATTCGCAATGCTAGACTTTGATCCAATTTTTCTGGGCATAGAAACTAAAAATTCAATAAAAAAAAAACAAAAAAATTTTTATAATGCAACTGTGCGCATGCAACTAAGGTGAGAACAGTTAATCTCAGTTAGGATATATCGATAAATCTACTCATAAAACTACGCTTTTATTTATTGAAGAAGTAGATGCTGAAAAATTAACTAAAATCCTTCCAAAGCAAATATATTTAAGAGCATTTTATATATATATAGGTAAGAAAGAAAACTGATATATTATTGTAATATCTTGGGCATTTCAATGAATACTTTTCTAACAATAGAGATGTCTAAAGCGGAAGACTTCTATTGTGAACTATATATACTTTTTGAAACAGTTTCCTGCCTTGCATTTGACCTTGAATAACTATGTCTTTTATTGAGCAAACGCTTCAGGGGAAAGCATAGAAAACCGCTTCGGCTTATCAGGCAATGAGCATAGAACTTAAATATGTTGAAAGCAAAGAGTGTGAACATGAAGCTTAAAAAGTTTCTAATTCTAACGAGGTATCAGACGGTCCATTGAGTAAATAATTAAATAAAATAAAAATAGAAATGCTTCGAAGAGAAATAAAAACGATTTATTTAAACTTAAAAGCTGCTTAAACCGTTTTTCTCTTATATGTCTTGAAATTTAGATTTATACCATATATGAACTAAAATTGAAAAACTTTAAAAAGTCAATTTCACATAGTAAAACAATTAAGAAAAGTGAATAAGGCTTTTCGATGTCGATTCAGTCAACGAGTTTTTCAATCGAAACGCCTAATCATTTGTTCATTAATTTTCTTATTTTCTCTTCTCTATTTTTCATATGTTGGTCGATTGCTTTAGTTTTATTTCTCAGATCATATGTGGGTTGTTTATAGTTGCAGCGATCTCCCTATCTATACTTGTCAAATGACAGCAGGTTTTTATTGTGCTTACTGTATGCGGCCTGATAAGCCGGGACAACAGTGTAGTCCTGGCTATTTAAGTAATATTTCTAATTGTATTATCAAATGAAGTGAAATAGTTTCTGCTTGCATTAAAACGCATCTCACACTGAAATTTTTTTCAAATTTCCCACTTTGGTGTTCCTTATCATTTTGAATGACTTGTAGAAGAAAACAAACAGTCTGGCATCTCAAAAATTAGGGATATTCTTTTCATACTGAAAACTCATTTATTGTTTACTTTTATTTTCCTACATGATAGTAAGCATCACTAACAGAGAGATGATGTTTAACCGTTCTATTGTGTTGCCATCCTTATTGCCACTTAACATAATGCAATACGTTGGTGCTGCCATTTAACAGAATTACATGAAGCTGTACAATGCAACTCTGTCGTTGAGATGATTTTGGATTATAGAATTTTTGGAGGTATAGAATTTTTTTTATACCTCCATGATTACGAGCTGGTAAAATATCGATAAATTTATTTTCTTGGAAAGGAACATTAAATCAGTTTTCTTCTCTTTTATGCATTTTTTCACATTTTAGCCCGAAAATTGTTTCAAATAAACTAATGAAAAAGAAATTCTTAAAAATATTGATTATCTAATGGCTAATATCACAATTAAAGATTGATACGAATGAAATGAATCTTATTTTTCATAAAACTAAGCTCGACTAAAGTCCAATTTTCGTTGCATTCAAACAATTAGTCCGTTTGTCATCTAGATGGCGTAGGATTGATTGATACAATAAAAGTTATTTCCGATCGATTATAAATGAATTGCCGATTTGTTGTTAGGATTATTTACGCGCATGGTAAATGAATTGCAATTATTGTTGCATTTTCTGTTAGGAAGCAAATGGAAGAACATGTAAATGTATGTTCGAAGAGTTCGTTGAGAACAAAATTATTTCGATTTTTGGGAATGTATATTGATTAGAAACCTTTTTGGTCTGAAGAAAAATGAAGTCAAATGGCGAAAGGAGTTTGTTTTTACGCCATTCACCGAAGGTTGAGAGGTATATTTCTCAAAAGAGGTACATTTTCTCAAAAAGTTGTCACCGTCAAGAAGAAAGCTTCAGAGCCTCCACAAAGTCTATATATTCTTGATTAAGCGTAAAATTCCAAATCAATATAAGCTTGTTCGTCCGTTATACCTGTTGTAAAGATTCCCCTGGCCGTAAAAGTAGAGCTATCGACTTCAAAATTGGCAGAAATATCGGAAGTTCTTGCACGGATGTTGGCATTGGAAATGGTTTAATTCGTCCGAAGGGCACGCCTGCAGTACCACGTAAACTGAGAGCACCCCTGTTTTTCAGAAGGCGTAAAAAATTGCTCTTTTGCTCATTATTCATAAACTACAGCAGATAAATGTACAAAAATCAAAACGTATATTCCATGAATGATGCTGTGGCATCCGTATAAAAGTAGGAAAATCTGAGCGCGCCTACCAAAATTAATTTTTCTTTTTCAATAGCTTTATAACGCCCAGAAGCAAACTGAAAGGTGTCCTGTCCAGCTTCAAATTCGGAATGCACCTAAGCATGCCCACCTGTCTATCTGCCCAACAGTGTAATATCTGTAGTAAACATTGTTAAAAATTGAAAAAACGAATATACCCCTCGATGATGGGTATATAATAGTTTACGACACAATAATGGATAAGTCGAGAAGCAAATCGAACAACACTGATTTAATGTGATTATGATGTGCCTCCTTTTTTCGTTAGTAGATAACGCTTTGAAACAGAGAATCGATCGAATGTGTGTAGTATGGATGGAGACGATAAGCAATCACTCTAATACTACATGGATGGTCACCGTGGTCTCTTCATTGCGTAGATGCCTCATATTGCTCAATACTGTTTTCAAACTAGTCGAACAACAAATCTATATATATGTCGTCAAAAATTTTAAGCACAACATATTTAAGTGATAGGTAAGAAGCAAGTGTGGGTTTTGAGTTTGTAATGTCTCGAGATATCATTTTTCAGAATAATTCTTGTTAGTGGCACACAATTCTGCATTGATTTGGCCAAGTTTAGTCGGCGCTTGCTTAGTGCTTCACATTTAGTATGATATGACGGATATAGCGGAATTTCACAGATCAACTTGCTTAGAATAATCAAAGACGGAGCATGTACACACAACAGTAACAGGAATAGTTTACAAGTGTCGTTAGTCTGCGTATCTCAGCATAAATTAGTGCTTTGTTGCAGATACCGATAGCTAGTATAAATGTTTGGGACAACAAAAGTTTGGATTGAGGAAAGTTTACACTTCCTGACTGTTTGAGTACAAATAATAAGATATTCTAGTATTTTTATATGTTTATTGTACAGTATTGTGTTAAATATCTGCAACTCATAGAAGTATATATCGATCAGTGTTTGCTGCGCAGAACAAGTGTGCGAAGGATAGGAATTTAGCTGCGAAATATTTAACGCCTTTTAACGCTGGATACACAATTGCAATTTCAAATAGAACGTGAGAACATGTTTTGGCGTAAGGACGAACGCCATTGAATATGGCAAGGATCGGATCTGTTTTTCGGCCACTTTCCGTAGAATGCCTTACTTCGAGCAGTCGCTACTGTTTTACTTTTTTTTGTACTGATTTAGAGCGTGACCTATAAATCCAGCAAAGAAAATTTCGCAACAGTCATGAAAATTGTCGACTACCGTCGGTCGCTTCATTCCAATGCAAGAAGAATCTTGATCAGCGGCGAGATAGAAATTTATAAAATATTTGCACACAGACACGCAATCTTTGGCTTGTGGATATATGTACGTATATTGTGTTGTCACAATCAGTGACGACACATTATGTTTTTGAATTTCAAAATCTGCTCATTTGTTTATCTTTTCGAATTCCAAAAAAAAGAAAAACACATTTCACTTTTTCGCTTATAAAAATCTTGAATTGTTTTTCGTTATGTCTCTCGCGCAAATAAACAAATAATTTGAAATTTTTATTGATCTCGATTTATAGACAATCAACCGTTTAAAGAAATGTTAACGTTAATTTTTGGTATTATGAATATGGCGTGGCGGAAGGGCTTCTCAGGACTATTAAAATTTGAATATACATTATATGCCAGCATATATGCGTATGTATATTTATTGTTATACAAATTAATGAAAATGATCCGATGAAATACTCAAAATATTTATGAGTAATACCTACGTAGTTGTAGGAATAAATTATTTAAAAATTTTTGGGTCATTTTGGGGATAATTTATTGTAGAAAGTATCAATGCAATCGCTTTTACACGTACGATGGGTACCTATTGGACTTGTCCTCTCGTTTCTAACATTTAGAAAACAGACGTAGAGAAGCTTCATTAAAAAGCTTTCATTTAATCGTTGTCCGTCTATCCGTCCGCTCTTCATATACTTTTGAAGCGTCCATTGTTTAATTTCTAATATTTTTGGAATGAAAATTTACTCATGATAGGTAATTAAATAAAAAAATTAAGTGGACCTAATTTGAAGCACATGAGTCTACCTCTTCTTCCAATCCATATAAGATATCTCATGATATTTGAATAATATGTAGAAGCGTTTCATCAAAAAAATGAACGATAGGGAATTTTTTTTGCGCCGTCCTTTGTTTTTAATAATTAATCAAAAAATTTGTATAACATCGTCAGGTCTACAAAAGAATTCTCTACATTGGAAATTCTCGTTTTATAAAATCTTCCTCTTGCTTTCATTTCTCCCGCAATTTTTGCGTATACATATGTGGTTTGACTTGGACGTCTAGACGATTTAAGTTGGAATTAGTTACGAGTGTAAAAATATGCTTGAAATTTATGGCATTGCTCTTAACTGGATTGAATTAGAAAAAAATGCAACTGAAGCTAAGGAAATGGTGAAGTTGGCTTGGAGTGAACATGCCGTAAACTATGAAAGAGTTAGAAAATGGTTCGCGAGAGTTTGTGTAAAAAATTTCATTATTGAAAACGTTGGAAAAAAGTGATTTTCAACTCAATCAGCAAGCGTTCCCCGATTGCGGCATATCCTTCGGATGCGTCCCTTGCGGAGTAGCGCTGTTTCAAACCCATTCAGTCAGTCATATTTAGCAGAGCAATGGCTCTGCAAAGTTAATGTGCGAAAATTAATCGATGATTATTTCATGCCGGAACCATGAATTTTCTACCGAGACGGCACGCGCAAACTATCTCACTATAGACATTGACGACGGCCGCATTGATTGTTAAGTTTTCTAACAGGTATGTTCTCAATAAATTTGAGTTTTATCAAAATATATCAAGAATTTATTTGGTTCGATACATTGATGGGTCCTTTTGTAAATAAATAGGAAAAAATGCTCCATAAGCTCCTGCCTGCGAGGAAGCGTAACCCCTTCAACAGGTGTTGATTGATGGAGATTGGGAGAAATATTCTCCAGTAGAAACGATGATGCAGATCTAACTAACATATGGTATTATTTAAGATCTATTTCGCAAAGTTTTAGAGCGGCGTTCAAATGCAAGAGTAATGCAAAACTTACCCTTATGCCAAATCGTTCTACCAAAGATATAAAGATCCTTTTGCCTGATGTCGTTTATGCAATTTTTTGCAAAGCAGGCTCGCCAAACATATTTCTAGTCCCCGTTTAACGGGTTCATAAAGTTAGGCCTAGCATTGCTCCCTATTCTCTGAGTAGAGAGCATGTGGAGGCTGTAATGCGTTATTTTGTGGAATATCTACGGAGAACCACTTTTATGAGGGCAATATTTGACTTGTATTTGATTTGTTCCTTTGTTCACGTATCACTCGGTAGAGATACCATAAAGCGTATAAGATTTCTATATATATTTTCAAACTATTTTCTGTCATATGTTACTGCTCTAGAACTTTGCAATTTCATCTATATATTCGTAATTGGACATCATAGGTTAATTGCGAAAATGGGCGTGATACGTTCAAAGTAACATCTTGCAATAACAGCAGTTGTCGAGGTTCTCTCTTATATGTGTGTTGGAATTAATTGAATGGAATGCTTATGCATATGAATTTTGTCATTTCAAAAGACTTCTGTTATACTTTAGTTACGTAATACAGCAATTAAGGGGATAAAGGCATTATTTGAGTTTTGGAGATTTAGTTAATTGCATAGAGAGCCAGAAACCAGACAAAATTTTGTATTCAAAGATTTAGACAAAAAGATGAATTATCAACGGATTAATTATGAAGCGTTTTCAGTTAAACATACACACACATCACACAACAAAAGGAGACGTTTTTAAAAGCAACATGAAATCGAACAGGTAATGAAAGGGATTCGTGTGTTTCTTCTCGTTCGCAGTTATAAACCTTCACTTGAGTTTATCATGGATATGCATATACATATATATATATATATATATATGGCGACAAATGTGCAACAGTTTGCAGGCTGGTGAGGATTATTTGCTTGCGAAAGACTTTTTCATTTTTATTTGCATTCATTTTCTAAAAATAATAATAAAGTAATAAAAAATGTTTGAAAATGAAACAAACGATTGCTGCAACACAATTTGAAAATCATAAAAATTAAAAATATACTTTTTCCATACTCAACGGCTTCAGGTCATAAATTTAGTTTAGCACGCTGGCATTATTCACGCTATGAAATCGATTAGATATATACTATTGTATAACGTAAGCAATTTGTTTACATTTAGAAAAAGTAATAATTACAAAGGAAAATGAAACAAAAAAAAAAGGAGAAGAGGAAGAAGAAGAAGAGTAACCGAATTAAACAGGAAAATAAATTATTATAATTCAGCTTCCCATCAGGCAGTAGGGTGGCCGGCCAGGCAGGCAGTCGATTATACCCGATAATCGAAATGAATAGCGCCCACGGAACGGGAAAAAACTTTCCAACAAATCTCTGGCGAACACGATTACTTACAACCATTTGCTTTCAGCTAAGTGTACCAACTGGAGAAAAGAAAATAATTTGTTTCTTCTTTACAATAATAAACAAAGGACACGTTTGTTTCATGCTTCATTCTCTGCTTTCACCATATGACGGCAATTCAGCGTCGCTAGAGCGAACGCTTCGCCTTTCTTCTGAAAACAAGAGGTAAACGTAAAAAAAAAAAGAAGAAAAGTCATTTCTGTTTATACAAAAACTAAAAAGCAGAAACTATTACATGGATGTCGATGTGCATGCAAGCATACGCCGGCAACCTGTAAATCGTCTCATAAAAAAGATAAAAATTCCAAAATTAGATATTTTTTGAATTTCTCTTAGTTTTTTTTTTTTTGACTTTTTTTAAAAAAGTTTCATTCACACCAACTTAAGGAGTTCTAGCACATACGCACATATGCACATATATATATTTAAGAATAATGATACCCATTTTTACACATTTACATGTTGAATGAATTTGTAATGATGTATAAAGCACCTGCGAATGATAAGCTACAGTTGCGCTTTTTTAAATTTTCTAATGAAAGTTTTTATGAATCATTTTTCAAATAATAAATATTTAAAAAAAATTTCAATAATGCCTCTAAACGTCATATATATAAAATTTGAATATCAGTTAGTGACAGCAGCAGATCTAGGTGGTCTGAAACTGTTCAAGATAATCCCACAATCCAAAAGTGTTAAGTATGTTAAGTTTTTCAGTTGATCTAAAGATGTCTTATATCAAAAGTTTACTATTCAGTCTATTGTCAGATGTGAGCCGCCTCTGTAATAGTGACCTGACGAAAAAAAAAAACCCGAATCAGTTCAAAGAGCATGGTGGAATGATTAAGAGTTCGCTTAGGCCCAATATTGATGAACATTATTGGAAAATCGACAGGTTATGATGCTCGCGTGGGTTCGTTCGCTGCCTCTTTGGAAACAGAACATCGGCTTTAATTATCTTAAAGTTTCTGGCTGAAAACTCGCTTATCATTATTACAAAATTCTACGGACGAACATGAAAGCAATGTCAGCCCTAACGATGGACTATAATCTTAACAAAATATCAAATGTCGATCAAATACCTCTGCATTTAAGATTTCTTCGACTATCAAGTATGTTTACGTAATTGCACGTCTATATATGTGAAAATTCGTCCTAGACTATAATGACGGTGTAAAAAAAGATTTAACAAAATTGAAGTAAAAAACACTACAACCTCAGAAAGCGGTTGACGTGTATCAACGAAAAGGGTGCAGACGTCTCTTGTATTTTATTGTGAGTAAATCTCACGATGCCCGCTGACATTCGGGTTATTTATGCGTGAAAAGGTGTCCTCCAGAGAGTTAAGCAATCCCTATAAGCTAGAGGGCTCAACTACAGCCGGAATACCAGATTTATTTAATGTGTGTGACCAATAAACCCATCCTGGGCAGTGTTGAACCCTACCATTACATCTTAATTATTCGCTTTAGGAATGACGAAAACCACAGTCACTACGATACTCTCCGAAGGGCCGTAACCAGCAGTCAGGACTCACCACCATAACTATAAGACTCCATTCCTAAGGAGTTTCTCTATGTAGAGATAGATAATCATTGGGCCGCTTATGCCCAGTCGAGTAAAAGTAATAAATTTTCATGTGGAATGGGCGCGGCCGATTTTTTTGTATTTTCAAAATAAAAGTTTAAATACTACACAATTGCGGAGATGGATAGACGAACAGACGGACATGTTTAGGTGCATTCCAAATTTGAAAGTGGCCAAGAACTTATATAGTTTATGGGGTTTTTGAAGGTTGTTTCTGCGTCCTATAAAGATATTGGAAAAAAACTAAATTTTGATACACTGTAACATTGGGTAGGCGTGGTCAAGTTTTTCCATTTTTATGCATATGCTACAGCATCGCAAATTTGAAGTCGATAGCTACATTTTTGGGACCAGAAGAAGGTTTCAGCGAACATTATACAGACGGACAGAGACACAGACGGATAGACGGACATGCTTAAATCAATTTACAATTTGATGCTGATCAAGAATATATATACTAAGTGGGGTCTCTGATGCTTCCTTCTAGACGTTGCAAACGTTTTGACAAAATGAATACATCCCTCATGCTACGGTGATTGGTATAACAAAACTCCTTCCAGTCCAACTATCTATGAGATAAACTTGTCGCCGAGCTATAGATAGCCAAATCTTAAATCGTTCTTTACCAGCCAAAGATCGTTACCAGGGATCAGCAAGTGGAGGCGAGAGTTTTGGCATATCTATGCTCCCGTCAAAGCATAGCTTGTCACCCCATGGCAAATGGTAGAGCTAAGCAATACAGTTTTTTCGAAATATATCCGAAAAATAAAGTGCTTTCAAGAATGCGTACCTATGAGTTTGTCCGCATGAGTAGTCGAGTAGGAAAAGGATCGCGACTAACAACTCAACGGTCGCAGGTTCAAATCTGAAGTACGGTAGAGTTTTCAATATAGGCAAGCATATCACGTCATCCGGCAGCCTGCAAGTCCACACTTTACAAACTTATTTACAAAATACAAAGACAATAACTAAAGTGCCTACGAAATAAAGTAACAATACATTTGTGCAAGCGAAGCAAAAAAATGAAAATGCATTGATTGTTCCATTTATATGACTAAAGTGTGACTGTAATTGTATATGTGCACACTCACTACACCTTTTCATATCCGCCACCGACGGATGAGAAGTATATTCATTTTGTCAAAACGTTTGTAGCGCCCAAAATGCAGCATCAGAGACCCCACAAAGTATTTATTTTTTTGATAAACATCAAATGAATTCAAGCATGTTCGTCTGTCCGTCTGTGTAATGTCTGTTGCAAACAGTCTTCTGGTTGCAAAAATAAAGTTTTCACCTTCAAATTTGGCCGAAACATTCATAGTTCTTGCATGCAGATTTCGAAAATGAACCAAATCGGTCGAAGGATATACCTGCAGTACCGCGTAAACTGAGAGCATCTCTGTTTTTCAAAAAGAATAAAAACTGGGACCTTTGCTCATTGCTCATAAGCTACAGCAGATAAACAAAAAATTTTATAAAAATTTTAACGTATATTGGTATATGGGCAGTGCTGTAGTCCTTCTACAAAAATGGAAAAAGTCGACCACACCTACTTAATATTCTAGTAGGTCATAAATTCATTTTTTTTCAATATCTTTATAAAGCACAGAGGTAAGGTTCGCAAATCCCATAAGGTATATCCAGTGGTGTTGTGCCAATTTTTTTTTATTTTTTTTTTTACCGGAACGCGTATATATAATTATATAGACAGGGCCGATTCTGGGTAGGCGGCCGCTCTGTGCGGTCTCATGTCCCAAATTTGACGAAGGGGGGAGATTTCCCCCAACTTTCGCCCGTCTTCTAATGTTTATTGTAAATTCTCGTTATCAGAAATCATTTTTAGTTCCGGAACGCGTTCCTGTCCAAAAAGGAAGTACCGGAACGACGTGCCGGAGCGTTACGGCTTGACAACACCACTGGGTATATCGATTGTTGGCCGATTTCAAACTCTGAACGCACCTAAGCGCGTCCGTTCATTCATCTGTCCATCTGCCCGTCTGCGCAATTGCGTAGTATCAGTGGTAAAACTTCCCCCATTCGCAAAAGCGCTTATAAACTTGCAAAAGAATTTGAAAATGAGCCAAACATTCTAAAGAACACGCTTACAACGCCCACACATCTATGCATCAAAGATGGTGAAAATAAGTAAGAGCACTTTTATTGGGCAAGGGTAGCCATTAGACATCCTACACCATTTCGCCTAATATAGTCATTCACTCATTTTCGTGAGAATACACCAAAAATTACACATGGTTTTTATGTACAGGCCTACTTTGGGTATTGGAGGATAGTCATTACATCAAGTACTGTGGCAAACTAAATTTACTTATCAAATATTTTATTATTTTTCAGTTGCTTTCGTCATAAAAACTAAAATTTAGACTTTGTTGCCATAGAAGGGATTGCTTTTCACGAGAATCTCTGTACATGGTGGGATCTAAATAACTGATCTCTGTGATCCATACTCCTTATAATTAATTTTTATGCTACGTTTCTATTATCGATCCATTTTTATTATAAAATGTTAAAAATTAGACATTTTTGCCACATAAAGACTTATTTTTCATCATAACCCATGTATGGGATGGAATTCAAAAAATAGACATCCGCCGTCCGAATTCAGTGAGATTAATTTTTATGCCAAAGCATTGTTATAGACAAATTTTCATCAAGAAATTTTAAAAATTAGTCTCTTTTACCATATAAGGATTCATTTTCTATGCTAAAGATATGATAGGGAGTTCAAAAACTTGCCTTATCCGCTCCAAATTTTTCACATCAATTTGCTCTGCTGAAACAGTATTACCTAGCGATTTTTGTCGCGAAATTGTGAAAACTGCAATCCTCTTTCATATAACGGCTTTTCAAAGTAAGGCGTTATATGGGGAGTGTTCGAAAACGTGGTCTTATCCGAGCCATTTGCAACATTTGTTCGTCTTTTGAGGCAAAACTTGTCAGTGTACCGCATTTCATCCAAATATCTCATAAACTTCCTCCTTTAGGTTGAACACGAACACGTATGGAGAAATTAGACGGACGGACAGGTAAATTTAAAACGTTTCAGAAAGTGATTCCGAATCGAACGTAACACTAAACGGTGGGTTATCTAAAGTCCTTCTGCGCAACCACAACTGGTGTAGGGTATAAAAATGCTCAGAAGATTCCAATATATTTTTTTAGTCAAACTTCCTTTATATCAATACCGATGTAGTTTCTAAATTTTTTTCTTACAATCCCTGGACATTTTTACTCAAAATAATCTTCTTTACTAGATGCTATAAACAAGATCTTCGAAATCGCACTTTGATATCTGTGGTGACCTGTACAGTCGGCATTAGTCTGAACGTGTGTCTTTTGCAGTTAGAATATCAATTATTTGTAATAAACCGGGCACGCGAACTTCTCTGCACTACAATAATAGTATGTAAGCAAGCAATCAACTTCACATTTCAACGACTTACAATGTGTTGGGCGTTCGATAAATGCTTTTTCTTATTTTTATCACGAAACGAATCGAACATAAAAGAATGTTCTCTTTATTTTTTGATGATCCAATAGATTTTGATATTTCATGTAAAGACACCTATATGCGTATGCAGATATGTAATTTAATAAAAAGCAGCTCAAAACTTTTTGTTTTCAACGAGATTTTATTTCGAAAAGAAGGAAAAGATTCTGGAACGATTGAAGTTTGCCGTCAGTGTCAGTCTTCGAGGCAGTCAGTCAATCATTGAAGTAAAGTAGAAGAAGTTTAGTGTGAATATCATCTATACAGTCAAGCGCACACAATAACACGAATAATAACGGGCAATAGCAGCAGTAGCAGAATATACCAAACGTTAGCAACAAAAGACAAAGAAAAAGCGAAGAAGTATGAAAACTATATTTGTCTGTAACTGATTCTCCTGTACCCTCCACCTTTTTCTTAAGCAACGTACACAAAAAATAAATAGATAAATAAAATAAAGTTTGGATACTCTATAATGCTGAGCGGGCGTGACCGATTTTTTCCATTTTTGTATACATATCTGTGCAAAAAAATGCAATTTTTTCCTTTAGAATACTCCGGCGGTTTCATTTTATATTGTAGTGTGGGCGTACTTTTCGACCGATTTGGTCCATTTTCAATACAAGTCTGCGTGGAAGAACTCGCAACATTGTTGCCAAACTTGAAGTCGATATCTTCATTTTCGCGACCAAGTGAATGTTTATCACAGATATCACACAGATGGACGGAGGGGCATGCTTAACTCGATTCAGACTTTAACACAGTAATTAATAATACTAGATACTATATAGGATTTATAAAGATTCCTTTGGGGCGTTGCAAAAATTATGAAAAACCGAATATACTCACATCCTCCGACGGTGGATGTAAAAAAGAGGAGAAAAATTAGCGGCCAAAGTCAACGCGCACAGACTCTAGCGACTGACTGACTGGCTAGATTTCTTATGTATATTGATATGTAAAGTATATCTATACGTTGCATGTTTGTGAATCACTTGACAGACCACCCATTATGCCATATTAAGCATATACACATACACGATGTCTACGTGTATGGATTATATATCATATCATTTTAGTTTTTTGTAACTTAGGCGGCATATTTCATATACATATCTATGTTGAAAATGTTACATACGTACAATTCAATGATATATAAATACATTATTAGTATAATGTGCGTAATAAATAAGCTTTACATAAAGCATGCATGCATATGTGTTTTGTGGATATAAACCGCATAAAACATTATATACATATATTCTATATATATATATATATATATATATATGTTTAATTGTTGTTATACGTAAGACAGCACGCAAATGCTTTTTACGAGCCATTTCAGATATTAAGGTCGCTTTCGTTAGTGTAATTGTTTTTGTTGCTATTGTTGTGCTGCGTTGTGTTGTGTTGTGTTGTGTTGTGGTTATTGCTGCTGTTATAAATCATACACTATGCATCTCTGTGATACGCTCGACAGCCTATTCGGGGATGTGCACTTATAAAATGCATGTATGTATGTAAAATCTATATGAATTATGCCGGCACCCTTCCTTACGCCGATCAGAAATCAAGCAAATGTGTCAAAAAGGATGATATGTCGATGATGGCAAGAAATTTTACAGCAATCGGGTTAGTCAAGTGCTGGCAATGATTGCTGGAAATCGAATGTTTTAGCTCAAGTTTTCAGAAAAAATCTAACTGATCTCGGAATACAAAATTAAAGAAAAATGTCTAACAAAACTCATTTATTGACATATATCAGTTAACAACTGAACGAAACTGCATAGTTTTGAATCACATGAACACCACTTGACGCAGCGATTTCGTCACGTGAGGTTTTTTTTTTTTTTCGTTCTAACACAAAAGGAATATTCTTCAGTTTTTCAGTTTAAATGCAAATCGTATCCTCTCGTTTGCGGTCAAGTGGCAGCTGTGTCACTCATCGTCATTCTTATCACCATGGAATCTGCGCTAATGTGTGACAACAGCATCAGCATTTCCGAAGAATTTATCTTAATAGCACGATAAAAAAAAAATGTTTTGACATTTGTAAAAGATCCTAATGCGGTTACTTGCGTTCTCTTCAACAGGATATTTATGAATGCACGTCTAGAACAACAAACGTAATTAGGAATTTGGCGCCAGTAATAATAAATTGGTTTCATATTCGTTATTAGTTTCATTTGCTGAGCACATATTCTGCGGTCGAGATTACGTTACAGTTCAAACTGATACTGACTCGTTCGCTTAACCCTGGAACTACCGCCGTCCTGCATATACCTATCATTTTGACCCATCATTTTTGTGAAATCGCTAAAGTCGTAAAAATGAAGATAGGACGCTGAAATTCAACGCAAACATTCCTTGATCGATTAAATATTCAGGGTTAGCAAAATGACTCTGATCTGTCCACATAAAAGTCCACGGTAGATTAGAAGCTGGGGTAACTTCAGAAGAACGTCGATATTTCTTTCGCATATTCGCAAATCTACTATCTAAGCATTCGTCAAATTCCCCTGGGTACTCTTCTTAAAAATTGTCTTGATCGATTTACCAATACGTTCACGATTAACTATAAAATCTGAGTACCAATCTATTTGCAATTGAGTGGGAAAAATTCGACTGTGCTTTACAGTAAATCGGAACTAAATTTGTATCGTCACATGTAGCCGTATTAACAAACCGATCGAGACCATGTATGCACTGAACATGAAGGTGATACCAGTAGGTATTATATGTATGTTCAGCGCCACTATGCAATTTTTTGTGAGAAAGAGACGGAAGATATAGATTTTGTT